>OW569397.1:59728488-60060819 GCA_937620795.1 Thecophora atra | reverse complement strand
CGTCCCTCAACCGCCCCTCAATCGTTCCTCAATCGTTCCTCAATCGTTCCTCAATCGTTCCTCAATCGTTCCTCAATCGTTCCTCAATCGTTCCTCAATCGTTCCTTAATCGTTCCTCAATCGTTCCTCAATCGTTCCTCAATCGTTCCTCAATCGTTCCTCAATCGTTCCTTAATCGTTCCTCAATCGTTCCTCAAGCGTCCCTCAACCGTCCCTCAACCGTCCCTTAACCGTCCCTCAACCGTCCCTCAACCGTCCCTCAACCTTCCCTCAACCGTTCTTCAACCGTCCCTCAACCGGCCCTCAACCGGCCCTCAACCGCCCCCAACCGTCTCTCAACCGACCCTCAACCGTTCCTCAATCGTTCCTCAACCTCCCTCAACCGTCCCCTCAACCGTCCCTCAATCGTTCCTCAATCGTTCCTCAACCTTCCTCAACCGTTCCTCAATCGTTCCTCAATCGTTCCTCAATCGTTCCTCAATCGTTCCTCAATCGTTCCTCAATCGTTCCTCAATCGTTCCTCAATCGTTCCTCAATCGTTCCTCAATCGTTCCTCAATCGTTCCTCAACCGTCCCTCAACCGTCCCTCAACTGTCCTTCAACCGTCCTTCAACCGTTCTTCAACCGTTCTTCAACCGACCCTCAACCGTCCCTCAACCGCCCCTCAATAGTTCCTCAATCGTTCCTCAATCGTTCCTCAATCGTTCCTCAATCGTTCCTCAATCGTTCCTCAATCGTTCCTCAATCGTTCCTCAATCGTTCCTCAATCGTTCCTCAATCGTTCCTCAACCGTTCCTCAACCGTCCCTCAACCGTCCCTCAACCGTCCCTCAATCGCCCCTCAATCGTTCCTCAATCGTTCCTCAATCGTTCCACAATCGTTCCTCAACCGTCCCTCAACCGTCCCTCAACCGTCCTTCAACCGTCCTTCAACCGTCCCTCAACCGTCCCTCAACCGACCCTCAACCGTACCTCAACCGCCCCTCAACCGCCCCTCAACCTCCCCTCAATCGTTCCTCAATCGTTCCTCAATCGTTCCTCAATCGTTCCTTAATGGCTCCTTAATCGCTCCTCAATCGCTCTTCAATCGTTCCTCAATCGTTCCTCAACCGTCCCTCAACCGTCCCTCAACCGACCCTCAAACGTCCCTCAACCGTTCTTCAACCGTTCTTCAACCGTTCTTCAACCGTTCTTCAACCGTCACTCAACCGTCCCTCAACCGTCCCTCAACCGTCCCTCAACCGTCCCTCAACCGTCCCTCAACCGTCCCTCAACCGTCCTTCAACCGTCCTTCAACCGTCCCTCAACCGTCCTTTAACCGACCCTCAACCGTCCCTCAACCGTCCCTCAACCGCCCCTCAATCGTTCCTCAATCGTTCCTCAACCGTCCCTCAACCGTCCCCTCAACCGTCCCTCAACCGTCCTTCAACCGTCCTTCAACCGTCCCCTCAACCGTCCCTCAACCGTCCTTCAACCGACCCTCAACCGTCCCTCAACCGTCCCTCAACCGCCCCTCAATCGTTCCTCAATCGTTCCTCAATCGTTCCTCAACCGTCCCCTCAACCGTCCCTCAACCGTTCCTCAATCGTTCCTCAATCATTCCTCAATGGTTCCTCAATGGTTCCTCAATGGTTCCTCAATGGTTCCTCAATGGTTCCTCAATCGTTCCTCAATCGTTCCTCAATCGTTCCTCAATCGTTCCTCAATCGTTCCTCAATCGTTCCTCAACCGTTCCTCAACCGTTCCTCAACCGTCCCTCAACCGCCCCTCAATCGTTCCAAAATCGTTCCTCAACCGCCCCTCAACCGCCCCTCAACCGCCCCTCAACCGCCCCTCAACCGCCCCTCAACCGTCCCTCAACCGTCCCTCATCCGTCCCTCATCCGTCCCTCAACCGTTCCTCAATCGTTCCTCAATGGTTCCTCAACGGTTCCTCAATCGTTCCTTAATCGTTCCTCAATCGTTCCTCAATCGTTCCTCAATCGTTCCTCAATCGTTCCTCAATCGTTCCTCAATCGTTCCTCAATCGTTCCTCAATCGTTCCTCAATCGTTCCTCAATCGTTCCTCAACCGTCCCTCAACCGTCCCTCAAACCGTCCCTCAACCGTCCTTCAACCGTCCTTCAACCGACCCTCAACCGCCCCTCAATCGTTCCTCAACCGACCCTCAACCGTACCTCAACCGCCCCTCAACCTCCCCTCAATCGTTCCTCAATCGTTCCTCAATCGTTCCTCAATCGTTCCTTAATGGGCTCCTTAATCGCTCCTCAATCGCTCTTCAATCGTTCCTCAATCGTTCCTCAACCGTCCCTCAACCGTCCCTCAACCGACCCTCAAACGTCCCTCAACCGTTCTTCAACCGTTCTTCAACCGTTCTTCAACCGTTCTTCAACCGTCACTCAACCGTCCCCTCATCCGTCCCCTCATCCGTCCCTCAACCGTTCCTCAATCGTTCCTCAATGGTTCCTCAACGGTTCCTCAATCGTTCCTTAATCGTTCCTCAATCGTTCCTCAATCGTTCCTCAATCGTTCCTCAATCGTTCCTCAATCGTTCCTCAATCGTTCCTCAATCGTTCCTCAATCGTTCCTCAATCGTTCCTCAATCGTTCCTCAACCGTCCCTCAACCGTCCCTCAACCGTCCCTCAACCGTCCTTCAACCGTCCTTCAACCGTCCCTCAACCGTCCCTCAACCGACCCTCAACCGTACCTCAACCGCCCCTCAACCGCCCCTCAACCTCCCCTCAATCGTTCCTCAATCGTTCCTCAATCGTTCCTCAATCGTTCCTTAATGGCTCCTTAATCGCTCCTCAATCGCTCTTCAATCGTTCCTCAATCGTTCCTCAACCGTCCCTCAACCGTCCCTCAACCCGACCCTCAAACGTCCCTCAACCGTTCTTCAACCGTTCTTCAACCGTTCTTCAACCGTTCTTCAACCGTCACTCAACCGTCCCTCATCCGTCCCTCATCCGTCCCTCAACCGTTCCTCAATCGTTCCTCAATGGTTCCTCACGGTTCCTCAATCGTTCCTTAATCGTTCCTCAATCGTTCCTCAATCGTTCCTCAATCGTTCCTCAATCGTTCCTCAATCGTTCCTCAATCGTTCCTCAATCGTTCCTCAATCGTTCCTCAATCGTTCCTCAATCGTTCCTCAACCGTCCCTCAACCGTCCCTCAACCGTCCTCAACCGTCCTTCAACCGTCCTTCAACCGTCCCTCAACCGTCCCTCAACCGACCCTCAACCGTACCTCAACCGCCCCTCAACCGCCCCTCAACCTCCCCTCAATCGTTCCTCAATCGTTCCTCAATCGTTCCTCAATCGTTCCTTAATGGCTCCTTAATCGCTCCTCAATCGCTCTTCAATCGTTCCTCAATCGTTCCTCAACCGTCCCTCAACCGTCCCTCAACCGACCCTCAAACGTCCCTCAACCGTTCTTCAACCGTTCTTCAAACCGTTCTTCAACCGTTCTTCAACCGTCACTCAACCGTCCCTCATCCGTCCCTCATCCGTCCCTCAACCGTTCCTCAATCGTTCCTCAATGGTTCCTCAACGGTTCCTCAATCGTTCCTTAATCGTTCCTCAATCGTTCCTCAATCGTTCTCCTCAATCGTTCCTCAATCGTTCCTCAATCGTTCCTCAATCGTTCCTCAATCGTTCCTCAATCGTTCCTCAATCGTTCCTCAATCGTTCCTCATCGTTCCTCAATCGTTCCCATCGTTCCACAATCGTTCCTCAACCGTCCCTCAACCGTCCCTCAACCGTCCTTCAACCGTCCTTCAACCGTCCCTCAACCGTCCCTCAACCGACCCTCAACCGTACCTCAACCGCCCCTCAACCGCCCCTCAACCTCCCCTCAATCGTTCCTCAATCGTTCCTCAATCGTTCCTCAATCGTTCCTTAATGGCTCCTTAATCGCTCCTCAATCGCTCTTCAATCGTTCCTCAATCGTTCCTCAACCGTCCCTCAACCGTCCCTCAACCGACCCTCAAACGTCCCTCAACCGTTCTTCAACCGTTCTTCAACCGTTCTTCAACCGTTCTTCAACCGTCCTTCAACCGACCCTCAACCGTCCCTCAACCGCCCCTCAACCGTCCTTCAACCGACCCTCAACCGCCCCTCAATCGTTCCTCAATCGTTCCTCAATCGTTCCTCAATCGCCCCTCAATCGTTCCTCAATCGTTCCTTAATCGCTCCTCAATCGCTCCTCAATCGCTCCTCAATCGATTAAGGAACGATTCGATTCGAGGTCGAGGACCGTCCCTCAACCGTCCCTCAACCGTTCTTCAACCGTCCCTCAACCGTCCTTCAACCGTCCTTCAACCGTCCTTCAACCGTCCTTCAACCGACCCTCAACCGTCCCTCAACCGCCCCTCAATCGTTCCTCAATGGTTTCTCAATGGTTCCTCAATGGTTCCTCAATGGTTCCTCAATCGTTCCTCTATCGTTCCTCAATCGTTCCTCAACCGTCCCCTCAACCGTCCCTCAACCGTCCCTCAACCGACCCTCAACCGTCCCTCAACCGACCCTCAACCGTCCCTCAATCGTCCTTCAACCGTCCTTCAACCGTCTTTCAACCGTCCATCAACCGACCCTCAACCGTCCCTCAACCAACCCTAAAGCGCCCCTCAATCAATCCTCAATCGTTCCTCAATCGTTCCTCAATCGTTCCTCAATCGTTCCTCAACCGTCCCTCAACCGTCCCTCAACCGTCCTTCAACCGTCCTTCAACCGTCCCTCAACCGTCCTTCAACCGTCCCTCAACCACCCCTCAATCGTTCCTCAATCGTTCCTCAATCGTTCCTCAATCGTTCCTCAATCGTTCCTCAATCGTTCCTCAATCGTTCCTCAATCGTTCCTCAATCGTTCCTCAATCGTTCCTCAATCGTTCCTCAATCGTTCCTCAATCGTTCCTCAATCGTTCCTCAATCGTTCCTCAATCGTTCCTCAATCGTTCCTCAACCGTCCCTCAACCGTCCCTCAACCGTCCCTCAACCGTCCTTCAACCGTCCCTCAACCGTCCTTCAACCGACCCTCAACCGTCCCTCAACCGCCCCTCAACCGTCCTTCAACCGACCCTCAACCGCCCCTCAATCGTTCCTCAATCGTTCCTCAATCGTTCCTCAATCGCCCCTCAATCGTTCCTCAATCGTTCCTTAATCGCTCCTCAATCGCTCCTCAATCGCTCCTCAATCGATTAAGGAACGATTCGATTCGAGGTCGAGGACCGTCCCTCAACCGTCCCTCAACCGTTCTTCAACCGTCCCTTAACCGTCCTTCAACCGTCCTTCAACCGTCCTTCAACCGTCCTTCAACCGACCCTCAACCGTCCCTCAACCGCCCCTCAATCGTTCCTCAATGGTTCCTCAATGGTTCCTCAATGGTTCCTCAATGGTTCCTCAATCGTTCCTCTATCGTTCCTCAATCGTTCCTCAACCGTCCCTCAACCGTCCCTCAACCGTCCCTCAACCGACCCTCAACCGTCCCTCAACCGACCCTCAACCGTCCCTCAACCGTCCCTCAACCGACCCTCAACCGTCCCTCAACCGTCCTTCAACCGTCCTTCAACCGTCCTTCAACCGTCCTTCAACCGACCCTCAATCGTTCCTCAACCGCCCCTCAATCGTTCCTCAATGGTTCCTCAATGGTTCCTCAATGGTTCCTCAATGGTTCCTCAATCGTTCCTCAATGGTTCCTCAATCGTTCCTCTATCGTTCCTCAACCGCCCCTCAACCGCCCCTCAACCGCCCCTCAACCGCCCCTCAACCGCCCCTCAACCGCCCCTCAACCGCCCCTCAACCGCCCCTCAACCGCCCCTCAACCGCCCCTCAACCGCCCCTCAACCGCCCCTCAACCGCCCCTCAACCGCCCCTCAACCGCCCCTCAACCGCCCCTCAACCGCCCCTCAACCGCCCCTCAACCGCCCCTCAACCGCCCCTCAACCGCCCCTCAACCGCCCCTCAACCGCCCCTCAACCGCCCCTCAACCGTCCCTCAACCGTCCCTCAACCGTCCCTCAACCGTCCCTCAACCGTCCCTCAACCGTTCCTCATCCGTCCCTCAACGGTTCCTCAATGGTTCCTCAATGGTTCCTCAATCGTTCCTCAATCGTTCCTCAATCGTTCCTCAATCGTTCCTCAATGGTTCCTCAATGGTTCCTCAATCGTTCCTCAATCGTTCCTCAATCGTTCCTCAATCGTTCCTCAATCGTTCCTCAATCGTTCCTCAACCGCCCCTCAACCGCCCCTCAACCGCCCCTCAACCGCCCCTCAACCGGCCCTCAACCGCCCCTCAACCGCCCCTCAACCGCCCCTCAACCGCCCCTCAACCGTCCCTCATCCGTCCCTCAATAGTTCCTCAATGGTTCCTCAATGGTTCCTCAACGGTTCCTCAATGGTTCCTCAATCGTTCCTCAATCGTTCCTCAATCGTTCCTCAATCGTTCCTCAATCGTTCCTCAATCGTTCCTCAATCGTTCCTCAATCGTTCCTCAATCGTTCCTCAATCGTTCCTCAATCGTTCCTCAATCGTTCCTCAATCGTTCCTCAATCGTTCCTCAATCGTTCCTCATCGTTCCTCAATCGTTCCTCAATCGTTCCTCAATCGTTCCTCAATCGTTCCTCAATCGTTCCTCAATCGTTCCTCAACCGTCCCTCAACCGTCCTTCAACCGTCCCTCAACCGTCCTTCAACCGTCCTTCAACCGTCCTTCAACCGCCCCTCAACCGTTCCTCAATCGTTCCTCATCGTTCCTCAATCGTTCCTCATCGTTCCTCAATCGTTCCTCATCGTTCCTCAATCGTTCCTCAATCGTTCCTCAATCGTTCCTCAATCGTTCCTCAATCGTTCCTCAATCGTTCCTCAATCGTTCCTCAATCGTTCCTCAATCGTTTCTCAATCGTTCCTTAATCGTTCCTCAATCGTTCCTCAATCGTTCCTCAATCGTTCCTCAATCGTTCCTCAATCGTTCCTCTATCGTTCCTCTATCGTTCCTCTATCGTTCCTCAACCGTCCTTTAACCGTCCCTCAACCGTCCCTCAACCGTCCTTCAACCGACCCTCAACCGTCCCTCAACCGTCCCTCAACCGTTCCTCAATCGTTCCTCAATCGTTCCTCAATGGTTCCTCAATGGTTCCTCAATGGTTCCTCAATGGTTCCTCAATGGTTCCTCAATGGTTCCTCAATCGTTCCTCAATCGTTCCTCAATGGTTCCTCTATCGTTCCTCAATCGTTCCTCAACCGTCCCTCAACCGTCCCTCAACCGTCCTTTAACCGTCCTTTAACCGTCCCTCAATCGTTCCTCAATCGTTCCTCAATCGTTCCTCAATCGTTCCTCAATCGTTCCTCAATCGTTCCTCAATCGTTCCTCAATCGTTCCTCAACCGTCCCTCAACCGTCCCTCAACCGTCCTTCAACCGTCCTTCAACCGTTCTTCAACCGTTCTTCAACCGTTCTTCAACCGTTCTTCAACCGACCCTCAACCGCCCCTCAATCGTTCCTCAATCGTTCCTCAATCGTTCCTCAATCGTTCCTCAATCGTTCCTCAATCGTTCCTCTATCGTTCCTCAATCGTTCCTCAATCGTTCCTTAATCGTTCCTCAATCGTTCCTCAATCATTCCTCAATCGTTCCTCAATCATTCCTCAATCGTTCCTCAATCGTTCCTCAATCGTTCCTTAATCGTTCCTCAATCGTTCCTCAAGCGTCCCTCAACCGTCCCTCAACCGTCCCTTAACCGTCCCTTAACCGTCCCTCAACCGTCCCTCAACCGTCCCTCAACCGTTCCTCAATCGTTCCTCAATCGTTCCTCAATCGTTCCTCAATCGTTCCTCAATCGTTCCTCAATCGTTCCTCAATCGTTCCTCAATCGCTCCTCAATCGTTCCTCAATCGTTCCTCAATCGTTCCTCAACCGTCCCTCAACCGTCCCTCAACCGTCCCTCAACCGTCCCTCATCCGCCCCTCAATCGTTCCTCAATCGTTCCTCAATCGTTCCTCAATCGTTCCTCAATCGTTCCTCAATCGTTCCTCAACCGTCCCTCAACCGACCCTCAATCGTTCTTCAACCGTCCCTCAACCGTCCCTCAACCGACCCTCAACCGTACCTCAACCGCCCTTCAACCGTCCTTCAACCGTCCCTCAACCGTCCTTCAACCGACCCTCAACCGTCCCTCAACCGTCCCTCAACCGCCCCTCAATCGTTCCTCAATCGTTCCTCAATCGTTCCTCAATCGTTCCTCAACCGTCCCTCAACCGTCCCTCAACCGACCCTCAACCGTACCTCAACCGCCCCTCAACCGTCCTTCAACCGTCCCTCAACCGTCCTTCAACCGACCCTCAACCGTCCCTCAACCGTCCTTCAACCGCCCCTCAACCGTTCCTCAATCGTTCCTCAATCGTTCTTCAACCGTTCTTCAACCGTCACTCAACCGTCCTTCAACCGTCCCTCAACCGTCCTTCAACCGACCCTCAACCGTCCCTCAACCGTCCCTCAACCGTCCCTCAACCGTCCCTCAACCGTTCCTCAATCGTTCCTCAATCGTTCCTCAATGGTTCCTCAATGGTTCCTCAATGGTTCCTCAATGGTTCCTCAATGGTTCCTCAATGGTTCCTCAATGGTTCCTCAATCGTTCCTCAATCGTTCCTCAATGGTTCCTCTATCGTTCCTCAATCGTTCCTCAACCGTCCCTCAACCGTCCCTCAACCGTCCTTTAACCGTCCTTTAACCGTCCCTCAATCGTTCCTCAATCGTTCCTCAATCGTTCCTCAATCGTTCCTCAATCGTTCCTCAATCGTTCCTCAATCGTTCCTCAATCGTTCCTCAATCGTTCCTCAATCGTTCCTCAACCGTCCCTCAACCGTCCCTCAACCGTCCTTCAACCGTCCTTCAACCGTTCTTCAACCGTTCTTCAACCGACCCTCAATCGCCCCTCAATCGTTCCTCAATCGTTCCTCAATCGTTCCTCAATCGTTCCTCAATCGTTCCTCAATCGTTCCTCAATCGTTCCTTAATCGTTCCTCAATCGTTCCTCAATCATTCCTCAATCGTTCCTCAATCGTTCCTCAATCGTTCCTCAATCGTTCCTCAAGCGTCCCTCAACCGTCCCTCAACCGTCCCTTAACCGTCCCTCAACCGTCCCTCAACCGTCCCTCAACCATCCCTCAACCGTCCCTCAACCGTTCCTCAATCGTTCCTCAATCGTTCCTCAATCGTTCCTCAATCGTTCCTCAATCGTTCCTCAATCGTTCCTCAATCGTTCCTCAATCGCTCCTCAATCGTTCCTCAATCGTTCCTCAATCGTTCCTCAACCGTCCCTCAACCGTCCCTCAACCGTCCCTCAACCGTCCCTCATCCGCCCCTCAATCGTTCCTCAATCGTTCCTCAAACGTTCCTCAATCGTTCCTCAATCGTTCCTCAATCGTTCCTCAATCGTTCCTCAATCGTTCCTCAATCGTTCCTCAATCGTTCCTCAACCGTCCCTCAACCGACCCTCAATCGTTCTTCAACCGTCCCTCAACCGTCCCTCAACCGACCCTCAACCGTACCTCAACCGCCCCTCAACCGTCCTTCAACCGTCCCTCAACCGTCCTTCAACCGACCCTCAACCGTCCCTCAACCGTCCCTCAACCGCCCCTCAATCGTTCCTCAATCGTTCCTCAATCGTTCCTCAATCGTTCCTCAATCGTTCCTCAACCGTCCCTCAACCGTCCCTCAACCGACCCTCAACCGTACCTCAACCGCCCCTCAACCGTCCTTCAACCGTCCCTCAACCGTCCTTCAACCGACCCTCAACCGTCCCTCAACCGTCCTTCAACCGCCCCTCAACCGTTCCTCAATCGTTCCTCAATCGTTCTTCAACCGTTCTTCAACCGTCACTCAACCGTCCCTCAACCGTCCCTCAACCGTCCCTCAACCGTCCCTCAACCGTCCCTCAACCGTCCTTCAACCGTCCCTCAACCGTCCCTCAACCGTCCTTCAATCGTTCCTCAATCGTTCCTCAATCGTTCCTCAATCGTTCCTCAACCGTCCCTCAACCGTCCCTCAACCGTCCTTCAACCGTCCTTCAACCGTCCCTCAACCGTCCCTCAACCGACCCTCAACCGTACCTCAACCGCCCCTCAACCGCCCCTCAATCGTTCCTCAATCGTTTCTCAATCGTTCCTTAATCACTCCTTAATCGCTCCTCAATCGCTCCTCAATCGTTCCTCAATCGTTCCTCAATCGTTCCTCAACCGTCCCTCAACCGTCCCTCAACCGTCCTTTAACCGTCCCTCAACCGTCCTTCAACCGACCCTCAACCGTTCCTCAACCGTCCCTCAACCGTTCCTCAATCGTTCCTCAATCGTTCCTCAATCGTTCCTCAATGGTTCCTCAATGGTTCCTCAATGGTTCCTCAATCGTTCCTCAATCGTTCCTCAATCGTTCCTTAATCGCTCCTCAATCGTTCCTCAATCGTTCCTCAATCGTTCCTCAACCGTCCCTCAACCGTCCCTCAACCGTCCCTCAACCGTCACTCAACCGTCCCTCAACCGTCCCTCAACCGTCCTTCAACCGTTCTTCAACCGTCCCTCAATCGTCCCTCAATCGTCCCTCAACCGTCCCTCAACCATCCCTCAACCGACCCTCAACCGTTCCTCAATCGTTCCTCAATCGTTCCTCAATCGTTCCTCAATCGTTCCTCAATCGTTCCTCAATCGTTCCTCAACCGTCCCTCAACCGTCCCTCAACCGTCCCTCAACCGTCCCTCAACCGTCCCTCAACCGTCCCTCAACCGTCCCTCAACCGTTCCTCAATCGTTCCTCAATCGTTCTTCAACCGTTCTTCAACCGTTCTTCAACCGACCCTCAACCGCCCCTCAATCGTTCCTCAATCGTTCCTCAATCGTTCCTCAATCGTTCCTCAATCGTTCCTCAATCGTTCCTCAATCGTTCCTCAATCGTTCCTCAATCGTTCCTCAATCGTTCCTCAATCGTTCCTCAATCGTTCCTTCAACCGTCCTTCAACCGTCCTTCAACCGTCCTTCAACTGACCCTCAACCGTCCCTCAAACGCCCCTCAATCGTTCCTCAATCGTTCCGCAATCGTTCCTCAATCGTTCCTCAATCGTTCCTCAACCGTCCCTCAACCGTCCTTCAACCGTCCCTCAACCGCCCCTCAATCGTTCCTCAATCGTTCCTCAATCGTTCCTCAATCGTTCCTCAATCGTTCCTCAATCGTTCCTCAATCGTTCCTCAATCGTTCCTCAATCGTTCCTCAATCGTTCCTCAACCGTCCCTCAACCGTCCCTCAACCGTCCCTCAACCGTTCCTCAATCGTCCCTCAACCGTTCCTCAATCGTTCCTTAATCATTCCTCAATGGTTCCTCAATCGTTCCTCAATGGTTCCTCAATGGTTCCTCAATGGTTCCTCAATGGTTCCTCAATCGTTCCTCAATCGTTCCTCAATCATTCCTCAATCGTTCCTCAATCGTTGCTCAACCGTTCCTCAACCGTCCCTCAACCGCCCCTCAATCGTTCCTCAATCGTTCCTCAATCGTGCCTCAATCGTCCCTCAACCGTCCCTCAACCGTCCTTCAACCGTCCCTCAACCGTCCTTCAACCGACCCTCAACCGCCCCTCAATCGTTCCTCAATCGTTCCTCAATCGTTCCTCAATCGTTCCTCAATCGTCCCTCAACCGTCCCTCAACCGTCCCTCAACCGTCCTTCAACCGACCCTCACCCGACCCTCAACCGTCCCTCAACCGTCCCTCAACCGTCCCTCAATCGTTCCTCAATCGTTCCTCAACCGTTCCTCAACCGTTCCTCAATCGTTCCTCAATCGTTCCTCAATCGTTCCTCAATCGTTCCTCAATCGTTCCTCAATCGTTCCTCAATCGTTCCTCAATCGTTTCTCAATCGTTCCTCAATCGTTCCTCAATCGTTCCTCAATCGTGCCCCAATCGTTCCTCAATCGTTCCTCAATCGTTCCTCAACCGTCCCTCAACCGTCCCTCAACCGTCCTTCAACCGTCCTTCAACCGTTCTTCAACCGTTCTTCAACCGACCCTCAACCGCCCCTCAATCGTTCCTCAATCGTTCCTCAATCGTTCCTCAATCGTTCCTCAATCGTTCCTCAATCGTTCCTCAATCGTTCCTTAATCGTTCCTCAATCGTTCCTCAATCATTCCTCAATCGTTCCTCAATCGTTCCTCAATCGTTCCTTAATCGTTCCTCAATCGTTCCTCAAGCGTCCCTCAACCGTCCCTCAACCGTCCCTTAACCGTCCCTCAACCGTCCCTCAACCGTCCCTCAACCGTCCCTCAACCGTCCCTCAACCGTCCCTCAACCGTCCCTCAACCGTCCCTCAACCGTTCTTCAACCGTTCTTCAACTGTCCCTCAACCGGCCCTCAACCGGCCCTCAACCGCCCCTCAACCGTCCCTCAACCGTCCCTCAACCGTTCCTCAATCGTTCCTCAATCGTTCCTCAATCATTCCTCAATGGTTCCTCAATGGTTCCAAAATGGTTCCTCAATGGTTCCTCAATCGTTCCTCAATCGTTCCTCAATCGTTCCTCAATCGTTCCTCAATCGTTCCTCAATCGTTCCTTAATCGTTCCTCAATCGCTCCTCAATCATTCCTCAATCGTTCCTCAATCGTTCCTCAATCGTTCCTCAACCGTCCCTCAACCGTCCCTCAACCGTCCCTCAACCGTCCCTCAACCGTCCCTCAACCGTCCCTCAACCGTCCCTCAACCGTCCCTCAACCGTTCTTCAACCGTTCTTCAACCGTCCCTCAACCGGCCCTCAACCGCCCCTCAACCGTCCCTCAACCGTCCCTCAACCGTTCCTCAATCGTTCCTCAATCGTTCCTCAATCGTTCCTCAATCGTTCCTCAATCGTTCCTCAATCGTTCCTCAATCGTTCCTTAATCACTCCTTAATCGCTCCTCAATCGCTCCTCAATCGTTCCTCAATCGTTCCTCAATCGTTCCTCAATCGTTCCTCAACCGTCCCTCAACCGTCCCTCAAACGTCCCTCAACCGTTCTTCAACAGTTCTTCAACCGTTCTTCAGCCGTCACTCAACCGTCCCTCAACCGTCCCTCAACCGTCCCTCAACCGTCCCTCAACCGTCCTTCAACCGTCCTTCAACCGTCCCTCAACCGTCCTTCAACCGACCCTCAACCGACCCTCAACCGTCCCTCAACCGTCCCTCAACCGTCCCTCAACCGCCCCTCAATCGTTCCTCAATCGTTCCTCAATCGTTCCTCAATCGTTCCTCAACCGTCCCTCAACCGTCCCTCAACCGTCCCTCAACCGTCCCTCAACCGTCCTTCAACCGTCCTTCAACCGTCCCTCAACCGCCCCTCAACCGCCCCTCAACCGCCCCTCAACCGCCCCTCAACCGTCCCTCAACCGTCCCTCATCCGTCCCTCATCCGTCCCTCAACCGTTCCTCAATCGTTCCTCAATGGTTCCTCAACGGATCCTCAATCGTTCCTCAATCGTTCCTCAATCGTTCCTTAATCGTTCCTCCATCGTTCCTCAATCATTCCTCAATCGTTCCTCAATCGTTCCTCAATCGTTCCTTAATCGTTCCTCAATCGTTCCTCAAGCGTCCCTCAACCGTCCCTCAACCGTCCCTTAACCGTCCCTCAACCGTCCCTCAACCGTCCCTCAACCGTCCCTCAACCGTCCCTCAACCGTCCCTCAACCGTCCCTCAACCGTTCTTCAACCGTCCCTCAACCGGCCCTCAACCGCCCCTCAACCGTCCCTCAACCGTCCCTCAACCGTCCCTCAACCGTCCCTCAACCGTCCTTCAACCGTCCCTCAACCGTCCTTCAACCGACCCTCAACCGTCCCTCAACCGTCCCTCAACCGCCCCTCAATCGTTCCTCAATCGTTCCTCAATCGTTCCTCAATCGTTCCTCAATCGTTCCTCAACCGTCCTTCAACCGTCCCTCAACCGTCCTTCAACCGTCCTTCAACCGTCCCTCAACCGTCCTTCAACCGACCCTCAACCGTCCCTCAACCGCCCCTCAATCGTTCCTCAATCGTTCCTCAATCGTTCCTCAACCGTCCCTCAACCGTCCCTCAACCGTCCCTCAACCGTCCCTCAACTGTTCCTCAATCGTTCCTCAATCATTCCTCAATGGTTCCTCAATGGTTCCTCAATGGTTCCTCAATGGTTCCTCAATGGTTCCTCAATCGTTCCTCAATCATTCCTCAATCGTTCCTCAATCGTTCCTCAATCATTCCTCAATCGTTCCTCAATCGTTCCTCAACCGTTCCTCAACCGTCCCTCAACCGCCCCTCAATCGTTCCTCAATCGTTCCTCAACCGCCCCTCAACAGCCCCTCAACCGACCATCAACCGTCCCTCAACCTTCCCTCAACCGTCCCTCAACCGCCCCTCATTCGTCCCTCAACCGTTCCTCAATCGTTCCTCAATGGTTCCTCAACGGTTCCTCAGTGGTTCCTCAATCGTTCCTCAATCGTTCCTCAATCGTTCCTCAATCGTTCCTCAATCGTTCCTCAATCGTTCCTCAATCGTTCCTCAATCTTTCCTCAATCGTTCCTCAATCGTTCCTCAATCGTTCCTCAATGGTTCCTCAATGGTTCCTCAATCGTTCCTCAATCGTTCCTCAATCGTCCCTCAACCGTTCCTCAACCGTCCTTCAACCGTCCCACAACCGTCCTTCAACCGACCCTCAACCGCCCCTCAATCGTTCCTCAATCGTTCCTCAATCGTCCCTCAACCGTCCCTCAACCGTCCCTCAACCGTCCCTCAACCGTCCTTCAACCGTCCCTCAACCGCCCCTCCATCGTTCCTCAATCGTTCCTCAATCGTTCCTCAATCGTTCCTCAATCGTTCCTCAATCGTTCCTCAATCGTTCCTCAATCGTTCCTCAATCGTTCCTCAATCGTTCCTCAATCGTTCCTCAATCGTTCCTCAATGGTTCCTCAACGGTTCCTCAATGGTTCCTCAATCGTTCCTCAATGGTTCCTCAATCGTTCCTCAATCGTTTCTCAATCGTTCCTCAATCGTTCCTCAATCGTTCCTCAATCGTTCCTCAATCGTTCCTCAATCGTTCCTCAATCGTTCCTCAATCGTTCCTCAATCGTTCCTCAATCGTTCCTCAATCGTTCCTCAATCGCTCCTCAATCGTTCCCCAATCGTTCCTCAATCGTTCCTCAATCGTCCCTCAGCCGTCCCTCAACCGTCACTCAACCGTCCCTCAACCGTCCCTCAACCGTCCCTCAACCGTCCCTCAACCGTCCCTCAACCGTCCTTCAACCGTCCTTCAACCGTCCCTCAACCGTCCCTCAACCGTCCCTCAACCGTCCCTCAACCGTCTCTCATCCGTCCCTCAACCGTCCCTCAACCGCCCCTCAACCGTTCGTCAATCGTTCCTTATCGTTGCTAAATCGTTCCTCAATCGTTCCTCAATCGTTCCTCAATCGTTCCTCAATCGTTCCTCAATCGTTCCTCAATCGTTCCGCAATCGTTCCTCAATCGTTCCTCAATCGTTCCTCAATCGTTCCTCAATCGTTCCTCAATCGTTCCTCAATCGTCCCTCAACCGTCCCTCAACCGCCCCTCAACCGTTCCTCAATCGTTCCTCAATCGTTCCTCAATCGTTCCTCAATCGTTCCTCAATCGTCCCTCAACCGTCCCTCAACCGTCCCTCAACCGCCCCTCAACCGTTCCTCAATCGTTCCTCATCGTTCCTCAATCGTTCCTCAATCGTTCCTCAATCGTTCCTCAATCGTTCCTCAATCGTTCCTCAATCGTTCCTCAATCGTTCCTCAATCGTTCCTCAACCGTCCCTCAACCGTCCCTCAACCGTCCCTCAACCGTCCCTCAACCGTCCCTCAACCGTCCTTCAACCGTTCTTCAACCGTCCCTCAATCGTCCCTCAACCGTCCCTCAACCATCCCTCAACCGACCCTCAACCGTTCCTCAATCGTTCCTCAATCGTTCCTCAACCGTCCCTCAACCGTCCCTCAACCGTCCCTCAACCGTTCCCTCAACCGTCCCTCAGCCGTTCCCTCAACCGTCCCTCAACCGTCCCTCAACCGTCCCTCAACCGTCCCTCAACCGTCCCTCAACCGTCCCTCAACCGTCCCTCAACCGTCCCTCAACCGTCCTTCAACCGTCCTTCAACCGTCCCTCAACCGTCCCTCAACCGTCCCTCAACCGTCCCTCAACCGTTCCTCAATCGTTCCTCAATGGTTCCTCAATGGTTCCTCAATCGTTCCTCAATCGTTCCTCAATCGTTCCTCAATCGTTCCTCAATCGTTCCTCAATCGTTCCTCAATCGTTCCTCAATAGTTCCTTAATCGTTCCTTAATCGTTCCTCAATCGTCCCTCAACCGTCCCTCGACCTTCCTCCAACCGACCCTCAACCGACCCTCAACCGTCCCTCAACCGTCCCTCAACCGTTCCTCAATCGTTCCTCATCGTTCCTCAATCGTTCCTCAATCGTTCCTCAATCGTTCCTCAATCGTTCCTCAATCGTTCCTCAATCGTTCCTCAATCGTTCCTCAATGGTTCCTCAACGGTTCCTCAATGGTTCCTCAATCGTTCCTCAATGGTTCCTCAACGGTTCCTCAATCGTTCCTCAATCGTTCCTCAATCGTTCCTCAATCGTTCCGCAATCGTTCCTCAATCGTTCCTCAATCGTTCCTCAATCGTTCCTCAATCGTTCCTCAATCGTTCCTCAACCGTCCCTCAACCGTCCCTCAACCGTCCCTCAACCGTCCCTCAACCGTCCTTCAACCGTTCTTCAACCGTCCCTCAATCGTCCCTCAACCGTCCCTCAACCGTCCCTCAACCATCCCTCAACCGACCCTCAACCGTTCCTCAATCGTTCCTCAATCGTTCCTCAATCGTTCCTCAATCGTTCCTCAATCGTTCCTCAACCGTCCCTCAACCGTCCCTCAACCGTCCGTCAACCGTTCCCTCAACCGTCCCTCAACCGTCCCTCAACCGTCCCTCAACCGTCCTTCAACCGTCCTTCAACCGTCCTTCAACCGTCCCTCAACCGTCCCTCAACCGTCCCTCAACCGTCCCTCAACCGTCCCTCAACCGTTCCTCAATCGTTCCTCAATGGTTCCTCAATCGTTCCTCAATCGTTCCTCAATCGTTCCTCAATCGTTCCTCAATCGTTCCTCAATCGTTCCTCAATAGTTCCTTAATCGTTCCTTAATCGTTCCTTAATCGTTCCTCAATCGTTCCTCAATCGTCCCTCAACCGTCCTTCAACCGTCCTTCAACCGTCCTTCAACCGTCCCTCAACCGTCCCTCAACCGTCCCTCAACCGTCCCTTAACCGTCTCTCATCCGTCCCTCAACCGTCCCTCAACCGTCCGTCAACCGTTCCCTCAACCGTCCCTCAACCGTCCCTCAACCGTCCCTCAACCGTCCTTCAACCGTCCTTCAACCGTCCTTCAACCGTCCTTCAACCGTCCCTCAACCGTCCCTCAACCGTCCCTCAACCGTCCCTCAACCGTCCCTCAACCGTTCCTCAATCGTTCCTCAATGGTTCCTCAATGGTTCCTCAATCGTTCCTTAATCGTTCCTCAATCGTTCCTCAATCGTTCCTCAATCGTTCCTCAATCGTTCCTCAATAGTTCCTTAATCGTTCCTTAATCGTTCCTTAATCGTTCCTCAATCGTTCCTCAATCGTCCCTCAACCGTCCTTCAACCGTCCTTCAACTGTCCTTCAACCGTCCCTCAACCGTCCCTCAACCGTCTCTCATTCGTCCCTCAACCGTCCCTCAACCGCCCCTCAACCGTTCCTCAATCGTTCCTCATCGTTCCTCAATCGTTCCTCAATCGTTCCTCAATCGTTCCTCAATCGTTCCTCAATCGTTCCTCAATCGTTCCTCAATCGTTCCTCAATGGTTCCTCAACGGTTCCTCAATGGTTCCTCAATCGTTCCTCAATGGTTCCTCAACGGTTCCTCAATCGTTCCTCAATCGTTCCTCAATCGTTCCTCAATCGTTCCTCAATCGTTCCTCAATCGTTCCGCAATCGTTCCTCAATCGTTCCTCAGTCGTTCCTCAATCGTTCCTCAATCGTTCCTCAATCGTTCCTCAATCGTCCCTCAACCGTCCCTCAACCGTCCCTCAACCGCCCCTCAACCGTTCCTCAACCGCCCCTCAACCGCCCCTCAACCGTTCCTCAATCGTTCCTCATCGTTCCTCAATCGTTCCTCAATCGTTCCTCAATCGTTCCTCAATCGTTCCTCAATCGTTCCTCAATCGTTCCTCAATCGTTCCTCAATCGTTCCTCAACCGTCCCTCAACCGTCCCTCAACCGTCCCTCAACCGTCCCTCAACCGTCCCTCAACCGTCCTTCAACCGTTCTTCAACCGTCCCTCAATCGTCCCTCAACCGTCCCTCAACCATCCCTCAACCGACCCTCAACCGTTCCTCAATCGTTCCTCAATCGTTCCTCAATCGTTCCTCAACCGTCCCTCAACCGTCCCTCAACCGTCCCTCAACCGTCCCTCAACCGATCCCTCAACCGTCCCTCAACCGTCCCTCAACCGTTCCCTCAACCGTCCCTCAACCGTCCCTCAACCGTCCCTCAACCGTCCTTCAACCGTCCTTCAACCGTCCCTCAACCGTCCCTCAACCGTCCCTCAACCGTCCCTCAACCGTCCCTCAACCGTCCCTCAATCGTTCCTCAACCGTTCCTCAACCGTTCCTCAATCGTTCCTCAATCGTTCCTCAATCGTTCCTCAATCGTTCCTCAATCGTTCCTCAATCGTTCCTCAATCGTTCCTCAATCGTTCCTCAATCGTTCCTCAACCGTCCCTCAACCGTCCCTCAACCGTCCTTCAACCGTCCTTCAACCGTCCCTCAACCGTCCTTCAACCGCCCCTCAATCGTTCCTCAATCGTTCCTCAATCGTTCCTCAATCGTTCCTCAATCGTCCCTCAACCGTCCCTCAACCGTCCTTCAACCGTCCCTCAACCGCCCCTCAATCGCTCCTCAATCGTTCCTCAATCGTTCCTCAATCGTTCCTCAATCGTTCCTCAATCGTTCCTCAATCGTTCCTCAATCGTTCCTCAATCGTTCCTCAATCGTTCCTCAATCGTTCCTCAATCGTTCCTCAATCGTTCCTCAATCGTTCCTCAATCGTTCCTCAATCGTTCCTCAATCGTTCCTCAATCGTTCCTCAATCGTTCCTCAATCGTTCCTCAATCGTTCCTCAACGGTTCCTCAATGGTTCCTCAATCGTTCCTCAATGGTTCCTCAACGGTTCCTCAATCGTTCCTCAATCGTTCCTCAATCGTTCCTCAATCGTTCCTCAATCGTTCCTCAATCGTTCCTCAATCGTTCCTCAATCGTTCCTCAATCGTTCCTCAATCGTTCCTCAATCGTTCCTCAATCGTTCCTCAATCGTTCCTCAATCGTTCCTCAATGGTTCCTCAATCGTTCCTCAATCGTTCCTCAATCATTCCTCAATCGTTCCTCAATCGTTCCTCAATCGTTCCTCAATAGTTCCTTAATCGTTCCTTAA
This sequence comes from Thecophora atra, assembly GCA_937620795.1. Lineage (NCBI taxonomy): Eukaryota > Metazoa > Arthropoda > Insecta > Diptera > Conopidae > Thecophora > Thecophora atra. The sequence continues at coordinate 60,041,323 of OW569397.1, read as the reverse complement.
TCGTTCCTTAATCGTTCCTCAATCGTCCCTCAACCGTCCCTCAACCGTCCCTCAACCGTCCTCCAACCGACCCTCAACCGACCCTCAACCGTCCCTCAACCGTCCCTCAACCGTCCCTCAATCGTTCCTCAATCGTTCCTCAACCGTTCCTCAACCGTTCCTCAATCGTTCCTCAATCGTTCCTCAATCGTTCCTCAATCGTTCCTCAATCGTTCCTCAATCGTTCCTCAATCGTTCCTCAATCGTTCCTCAATCGTTCCTCAACCGTCCCTCAACCGTCCCTCAACCGTCCTTCAACCGTCCCTCAACCGTCCTTCAACCGACCCTCAACCGCCCCTCAATCGTTCCTCAATCGTTCCTCAATCGTTCCTCAATCGTCCCTCAACCGTCCCTCAACCGTCCCTCAACCGTCCTTCAACCGTCCCTCAACCGCCCCTCAATCGCTCCTCAATCGTTCCTCAATCGTTCCTCAATCGTTCCTCAATCGTTCCTCAATCGTTCCTCAATCGTTCCTCAATCGTTCCTCAATCGTTCCTCAATCGTTCCTCAATCGTTCCTCAATCGTTCCTCAATCGTTCCTCAATCGTTCCTCAATCGTTCCTCAATCGTTCCTCAATCGTTCCTCAATCGTTCCTCAATCGTTCCTCAATCGTTCCTCAATCGTTCCTCAATCGTTCCTCAATCGTTCCTCAATCGTTCCTCAATCGTTCCTCAATCGTTCCTCAATGGTTCCTCAATCGTTCCTCAATGGTTCCTCAACGGTTCCTCAATCGTTCCTCAATCGTTCCTCAATCGTTCCTCAATCGTTCCTCAATCGTTCCTCAATCGTTCCTCAATCGTTCCTCAATCGTTCCTCAATCGTTCCTCAATCGTTCCTCAATGGTTCCTCAATCGTTCCTCAATCGTTCCTCAATCGTTCCTCAATCGTTCCTCAATCGTCCCTCAGCCGTCCCTCAACCGTCCCTCAACCGTCCCTCAACCGTCCCTCAACCGTCCTTCAACCGTCCTTCAACCGTCCTTCAACCGTCCCTCAACCGTCCTTCAACCGTCCTTCAACCGTCCCTCAACCGTCCCTCAACCGTCCCTCAACCGTCCCTCAACCGTCCCTCAACCGCCCCTCAACCGTTCCTCAATCGTTCCTCATCGTTCCTCAATCGTTCCTCAATCGTTCCTCAATCGTTCCTCAATCATTCCTCAATCGTTCCTCAATCGTTCCTCAATCGTTCCTCAATCTTTCCTCAATCGTTCCTCAATCGTTCCTCAATGGTTCCTCAATGGTTCCTCAATCGTTCCTCAATGGTTCCTCAATGGTTCCTCAATCGTTCCTCAACCGTCCTTCAACCGAGCCTCAACCGCCCCTCAATCGTTCCTCAACCGTCCCTCAACCGTTCCTCAACCGTCCTTCAACCGTCCCTCAACCGCCCCTCAACCGTTCCACAATCGTTCCTCATCGTTCCTCAATCGTTCCTCAATCATTCCTCAATCGTTCCTCAATCGTTCCTCAATCGTTCCTCAATCTTTCCTCAATCGTTCCTCAATCGTTCCTCAATGGTTCCTCAATGGTTCCTCAATCGTTCCTCAATGGTTCCTCAATGGTTCCTCAACCGTCCCTCAACCGTCCTTCAACCGTCCTTCAACCGTCCTTCAACCGTCCCTCAACCGTCCTTCAACCGTCCTTCAACCGTCCCTCAACCGTCCCTCAACCGTCCCTCAACCGTCCCTCAACCGTCCCTCAACCGCCCCTCAACCGTTCCTCAATCGTTCCTCATCGTTCCTCAATCGTTCCTCAATCGTTCCTCAATCGTTCCTCAATCATTCCTCAATCGTTCCTCAATCGTTCCTCAATCGTTCCTCAATCTTTCCTCAATCGTTCCTCATCGTTCCTCAATCGTTCCTCAATCGTTCCTCAATCGTTCCTCAATCATTCCTCAATCGTTCCTCAATCGTTCCTCAATCGTTCCTCAATCTTTCCTCAATCGTTCCTCAATCGTTCCTCAATGGTTCCTCAATGGTTCCTCAATCGTTCCTCAATGGTTCCTCAATGGTTCCTCAATCGTTCCTCAACCGTCCTTCAACCGAGCCTCAACCGCCCCTCAATCGTTCCTCAACCGTCCCTCAACCGTTCCTCAACCGTCCTTCAACCGTCCCTCAACCGCCCCTCAACCGTTCCACAATCGTTCCTCATCGTTCCTCAATCGTTCTTCAATCGTTCCTCAATCGTTCCTCAATCGTTCCTCAACCGTCCCTCAACCGTCCCTCAACCGTCCCTCAACCGTCCTTCAACCGTTCTTCAACCGTCCCTCAATCGTCCCTCAACCGTCCCTCAACCATCCCTCAACCGACCCTCAACCATTCCTCAATCGTTCCTCAATCGTTCCTCAATCGTTCCTCAATCGTTCCTCAACCGTCCCTCAACCGTCCCTCAACCGTCCCTCAACCGTCCTTCAACCGTTCTTCAACCGTCCCTCAATCGTCCCTCAACCGTCCCTCAACCATCCCTCAACCGACCCTCAACCGTTCCTCAATCGTTCCTCAATCGTTCCTCAATCGTTCCTCAATCGTTCCTCAATCGTTCCTCAATCGTTCCTCAATCGTTCCTCAATCGTTCCTCAATCGTTCCTCAACCGTCCCTCAACCGTCCCTCAACCGTCCCTCAACCGTCCCTCAACCGTCCCTCAACCGTCCCTCAACCGTCCCTCAACCGTCCCTCAACCGTCCCTCAACCGTCCCTCAACCGTCCCTCAACCGTCCTTCAACCGTCCCTCAACCGTCCCTCAACCGTCCCTCAACCGTCCCTCAACCGTTCCTCAATCGTTCCTCAATGGTTCCTCAATCGTTCCTCAATCGTTCCTCAATCGTTCCTCAATAGTTCCTTAATCGTTCCTTAATCGTTCCTCAATCGTTCCTCAATCGTCCCTCAACCGTCCCTCAACCGTCCCTCAACCGTCCCTCAACCGTCCTTCAACCGACCATCAACCGACCCTCAACCGTCCCTCAACCGTCCCTCAACCGTCCCTCAATCGTTCCTCAATCGTTCCTCAACCGTTCCTCAACCGTTCCTCAATCGTTCCTCAATCGTTCCTCAATCGTTCCTCAATCGTTCCTCAATCGTTCCTCAACCGTCCTTCAACCGTCGCTCAACCGTCCTTCAACCGTCCTTCAACCATCCTTCAACCGACCCTCAACCGCCCCTCAATCGTTCCTCAATCGTTCCTCAATCGTTCCTCAATCGTCCCTCAACCGTCCTTCAACCGCCCCTCAATCGTTCCTCAATCGTTCCTCAATCGTTCCTCAATCGTTCCTCAATCGTTCCTCAATCGTTCCTCAATCGTTCCTCAATCGTTCCTCAATCGTTCCTCAATCGTTCCTCAATCGTTCCTCAATCGTTCCTCAATCGTTCCTCAATCGTTCCTCAATCGTTCCTCAATCGTTCCTCAATCGTTCCTCAATGGTTCCTCAACGGTTCCTCAATCGTTCCTCAATCGTTCCTCAATCGTTCCTCAATCGTTCCTCAATCGTTCCTCAATCGTTCCTCAATCGTTCCTCAATCGTTCCTCAATCGTTCCTCAATCGTTCCTCAATCGTTCCTCAATCGTCCCTCAACCGTCCCTCAACCGTCCCTCAACCGCCCCTCAACCGTTCCTCAATCGTTCCTTATCGTTCCTCAATCGTTCCTCAATGGTTCCTCAACGGTTCCTCAATGGTTCCTCAATCGTTCCTCAAAGGTTCCTCAACGGTTCCTCAATCGTTCCTCAATCGTTCCTCAATCGTTCCTCAATCGTTCCTCAATCGTTCCTCAATCGTTCCTCAATCGTTCTTCAATCGTTCCTCAATGGTTCCTCAACGGTTCCTCAATGGTTCCTCAATTGTTCCTCAATGGTTCCTCAACGGTTCCTCAATCGTTCCTCAATCGTTCCTCAATCGTTCCTCAATCGTTCCTCAATCGTCCCTCAACCGCCCCTCAACCGTCCCTCAACCGTTCCTCAATCGTTCCTCAATCGTTCCTCAATCGTTCCTCAATCGTTCCTCAATCGTTCCTCAATCGTTCCTCAATCGTTCCTCAATCGTTCCTCAATCGTTCCTCAATCGTTCCTCAATCGTTCCTCAATCGTTCCTCAACCGTCCCTCAACCGTCCCTCAACCGTCCTCCAACCGTTCTTCAACCGTCCCTCAATCGTCCCTGAACCGTCCCTCAACCATCCCTCAACCATCCCTCAACCGACCCTCAACCGTTCCTCAATCGTTCCTCAATCGTTCCTCAATCGTTCCTCAACCGTCCCTCAACCGTCCCTCAACCGTCCCTCAACCGTCCCTCAACCGTCCCTCAACCGTCCCTCAACCGTCCCTCAACCGTTCCTCAACCGTCCCTCAACCGTCCCTCAACCGTCCCTCAACCGTCCCTCAACCGTCCCTCAACCGTCCCTCAACCGTCCTTCAACCGTCCTTCAACCGTCCTTCAACCGTCCCTCAACCGTCCCTCAACCGTCCCTCAACCGTTCCTCAATCGTTCCTCAATGGTTCCTCAATCGTTCCTCAATCGTTCCTCAATCGTTCCTCAATCGTTCCTCAATCGTTCCTCAATAGTTCCTTAATCGTTCCTTAATCGTTCCTTAATCGTTCCTCAATCGTTCCTCAACCGTCCCTCAACCGTCCCTCAACCGTCCTTCAACCGACCCTCAACCGTCCCTCAACCGTCCCTCAACCGTCCCTCAATCGTTCCTCAATCGTTCCTCAATCGTTCCTCAACCGTTCCTCAACCGTTCCTCAATCGTTCCTCAATCGTTCCTCAATCGTTCCTCAATCGTTCCTCAATCGTTCCTCAATCGTTCCTCAACCGTCCCTCAACCGTCCCTCAACCGTCCTTCAACCGTCCTTCAACCGTTCTTCAACCGACCCTCAACCGTCCCTCAACCGCCCCTCAATCGTTCCTCAATCGTTCCTCAATCGTTCCTCAATCGTTCCTCAATCGTTCCTCAATCGTTCCTCAATCGTTCCTCAATCGTTCCTTAATCGTTCCTCAATCGTTCCTCAAGCGTCCCTCAACCGTCCCTCAACCGTCCCTTAACCGTCCCTCAACCGTCCCTTAACCGTCCCTCAACTGTCCCTCAACCGTCCCTCAACCGTTCTTCAACCGTTCTTCAACCGTCCCTCAACCGGCCCTCAACCGCCCCTCAACCGTCCCTCAACCGTCCCTCAACCGTTAATCAATCGTTCCTCAATCGTTCCTCAATCGTTCCTCAATCGCTCCTCAATCGTTCCTCAATCGTTCCTCAATCGTTCCTCAATCGTTCCTCAACCGTCCCTCAACCGTCCCTCAACCGTCCCTCAAACGTCCCTCAACCGTTCTTCAACCGTTCTTCAACCGTCACTCAACCGTCCCTCAACCGTCCCTCAACCGTCCCTCAACCGTCCCTCAACCGTCCTTCAACCGTCCCTCAACCGTCCTTCAACCGACCCTCAACCGTCCCTCAACCGTCCCTCAACCGCCCCTCAACCGCCCCACAATCGTTCCTCAATCGTTCCTCAACCGTCCCTCAACCGTCCCTCAACCGTCCCTCAACCGTCCCTCAACCGTCCCTCAACCGTCCCTCAACCGTCCCTCAACTGTCCCTCAACCGTCCCTCAACCGTCCCTCAGCCGTCCCTCAACCGTCCCTCAACCGTCCCTCAACCGTCCCTCAACCGTCCCTCAACCGTCCCTCAACCGTCCCTCAACCGTCCCTCAACCGTCCCTCAACCGTCCCTCAATCGTTCCTCAATCGTTCCTCAATCGTTCCTCAATCGTTCCTCAATCGTTCCTCAATCGTTCCTCAATCGTTCCTCAATCGTTCCTCAATCGTTCCTCAATCGTTCCTCAATCGTTCCCCAATCGTTCCTCAATCGTTCCTCAATCGTTCCTCAATCGTTCCTCAATCGTTCCTCAATCGTTCCTCAATCGTTCCTCAATCGTTCCTCAATCGTTCCTCAATCGTTCCTCAATCGTTCCTCAACGGTTCCTCAATGGTTCCTCAATCGTTCCTCAATGGTTCCTCAACGGTTCCTCAATCGTTCCTCAATCGTTCCTCAATCGTTCCTCAATCGTTCCTCAATAGTTCCTTAATCGTTCCTCAATCGTGCCTCAACCGTCCCTCAACCGTCCCTCAACCGTCCCTCAACCGTCCTCCAACCGTCCTTCAACCGTCCTTCAACCGTCCCTCAACCGTCCCTCAACCGTCCCTCAACCGTCCCTCAACCGTCCCTCAACCGTTCCTCAATGGTTCCTCAATCGTTCCTCAATCGTTCCTCAATCGTTCCTCAATCGTTCCTCAATCGTTCCTCAATCGTTCCTCAATCGTTCCTCAACCGTCCCTCAACCGTCCCTCAACCGTCCTTCAACCGTCCCTCAACCGTCCTTCAACCAACCCTCAACCGCCCCTCAATCGTTCCTCAATCGTTCCTCAATCGTTCCTCAATCGTCCCTCAACCGTCCCTCAACCGTCCCTCAACCGTCCTTCAACCGTCCCTCAACCGCCCCTCAATCGTTCCTCAATCGTTCCTCAATCGTTCCTCAATCGTTCCTCAATCGTTCCTCAATCGTTCCTCAATCGTTCCCCAATCGTTCCTCAATCGTTCCTCAATCGTTCCTCAATCGTTCCTCAATCGTTCCTCAATCGTTCCTCAATCGTTCCTCAATCGTTCCTCAATCGTTCCTCAATCGTTCCTCAATCGTTCCTCAATCGTTCCTCAACGGTTCCTCAATGGTTCCTCAATGGTTCCTCAACGGTTCCTCAATCGTTCCTCAATCGTTCCTCAATCGTTCCTCAATCGTTCCTCAATCGTTCCTCAATCGTTCCTCAATCGTTCCTCAATCGTTCCTCAATCGTTCCTCAATCGTTCCTCAATCGTTCCTCAATGGTTCCTCAATCGTTCCTCAATCGTTCCTCAATCGTTCCTCAATCGTTCCTTAATCGTTCCCCAATCGTTCCTCAATCGTTCCTCAATCGTTCCTCAATCGTCCCTCAGCCGTCCCTCAACCGTCCCTCAACCGTCCCTCAACCGTCCTTCAACCGACCATCAACCGACCCTCAACCGTCCCTCAACCGTCCCTCAACCGTCCCTCAATCGTTCCTCAATCGTTCCTCAACCGTTCCTCAACCGTTCCTCAATCGTTCCTCAATCGTTCCTCAATCGTTCCTCAATCGTTCCTCAATCGTTCCTCAATCGTTTCTCGATCGTTCCTCAATCGTTCCTCAATCGTTCCTCAATCGTTCCTCAATCGTTCCTCAATCGTTCCTCAATCGTTCCTCAATCGTTCCTCAATCGTTCCTCAATAGTTCCTTAATCGTTCCTCAACCGTCCCTCAACCGTCCCTCAACCGTCCCTCAACCGTCCCTCAACCGTCCCTCAACCGTCCCTCAACCGTCCCTCAACCGTCCCTCAACCGTTCCTCAATCGTTCCTCAATGGTTCCTCAATCGTTCCTCAATCGTTCCTCAATAGTTCCTTAATCGTTCCTTAATCGTTCCTCAATCGTTCCTCAATCGTCCCTCAACCGTCCCTCAACCGTCCCTCAACCGTCCCTCAACCGTCCTTCAACCGACCATCAACCGACCCTCAACCGTCCTTCAACCGTCCTTCAACCGTCCCTCAACCGTCCCTCAACCGTCCCTCAACCGTCCCTCAACCGTTCCTCAATCGTTCCTCAATGGTTCCTCAATCGTTCCTCAATCGTTCCTCAATCGTTCCTCAATCGTTCCTCAATAGTTCCTTAATCGTTCCTTAATCGTTCCTCAATCGTTCCTCAATCGTCCCTCAACCGTCCCTCAACCGTCCCTCAACCGTCCCTCAACCGTCCTTCAACCGACCATCAACCGACCCTCAACCGTCCCTCAACCGTCCCTCAACCGTCCCTCAATCGTTCCTCAATCGTTCCTCAACCGTTCCTCAACCGTTCCTCAACCGTTCCTCAATCGTTCCTCAATCGTTCCTCAATCGTTCCTCAATCGTTCCTCAATCGTTCCTCAATCGTTCCTCAATCGTTCCTCAATCGTTCCTCAATCGTTCCTCAATCGTTCCTCAATCGTTCCTCAATCGTTCCTCAATAGTTCCTTAATCGTTCCTCAATCGTCCCTCAACCGTCCCTCAACCGTCCCTCAACCGTCCCTCAACCGTCCTCCAACCGTCCTTCAACCGTCCTTCAACCGTCCCTCAACCGTCCCTCAACCGTCCCTCAACCGTCCCTCAACCGTTCCTCAATGGTTCCTCAATCGTTCCTCAATGGTTCCTCAATCGTTCCTCAATCGTTCCTCAATCGTTCCTCAATCGTTCCTCAATCGTTCCTCAATCGTTCCTCAATCGTTCCTCAACCGTCCCTCAACCGTCCCTCAACCGTCCTTCAACCGTCCCTCAACCGTCCTTCAACCGACCCTCAACCGCCCCTCAATCGTTCCTCAATCGTTCCTCAATCGTTCCTCAATCGTCCCTCAACCGTCCCTCAACCGTCCCTCAACCGTCCTTCAACCGTCCCTCAACCGCCCCTCAATCGTTCCTCAATCGTTCCTCAATCGTTCCTCAATCGTTCCTCAATCGTTCCTCAATCGTTCCTCAATCGTTCCCCAATCGTTCCTCAATCGTTCCTCAATCGTTCCTCAATCGTTCCTCAATCGTTCCCCAATCGTTCCTCAATCGTTCCTCAATCGTTCCTCAACGGTTCCTCAATGGTTCCTCAATCGTTCCTCAATGGTTCCTCAACGGTTCCTCAATCGTTCCTCAATCGTTCCTCAATCGTTCCTCAATCGTTCCTCAATCGTTCCTCAATCGTTCCTCAATCGTTCCTCAATCGTTCCTCAATCGTTCCTCAATCGTTCCTCAATGGTTCCTCAATCGTTCCTCAATCGTTCCTCAATCGTTCCTCAATCGTTCCTTAATCGTTCCCCAATCGTTCCTCAATCGTTCCTCAATCGTTCCTCAATCGTCCCTCAGCCGTCCCTCAACCGTCCCTCAACCGTCCCTCAACCGTCCTTCAACCGACCATCAACCGACCCTCAACCGTCCCTCAACCGTCCCTCAACCGTCCCTCAATCGTTCCTCAATCGTTCCTCAACCGTTCCTCAACCGTTCCTCAATCGTTCCTCAATCGTTCCTCAATCGTTCCTCAATCGTTCCTCAATCGTTTCTCAATCGTTCCTCAATCGTTCCTCAATCGTTCCTCAATCGTTCCTCAATCGTTCCTCAATCGTTCCTCAATCGTTCCTCAATCGTTCCTCAATCGTTCCTCAATCGTTCCTCAATCGTTCCTCAATCGTTCCTCAATCGTTCCTCAATAGTTCCTTAATCGTTCCTCAACCGTCCCTCAACCGTCCCTCAACCGACCCTCAACCGTTCCTCAATCGTTCCTCAATGGTTCCTCAATGGTTCCTCAACGGATCCTCAATGGTTCCTCAATCGTTCCTCAATCGTTCCTCAATCGTTCCTCAATCGTTCCTCAATCGTTCCTCAATCGTTCCTCAATCGTTCCTCAATCGTTCCTCAATCGTTCCTCAATCGTTCCTCAATCGTTCCTCAATCGTTCCTCAATCGTTCCTCAATCGTTCCTCAATCGTTCCTCAATCGTTCCTCAATCGTTCCTCAATAGTTCCTTAATCGTTCCTCAACCGTCCCTCAACCGTCCCTCAACCGTCCCTCAACCGTCCCTCAACCGTCCCTCAACCGTCCCTCAACCGTCCTTCAACCGTTTCTCAACCGTCCCTCAATCTTCACTCAACCGTCCCTCAACCATCCCTCAACCGACCCTCAACCGTCCCTCAATAGTTCCTCAATGGTTCCTCAATGGTTCCTCAACGGATCCTCAATGGTTCCTCAATCGTTCCTCAATCGTTCCTCAATCGTTCCTCAATCGTTCCTCAATCGTTCCTCAATCGTTCCTCAATCGTTCCCCAATCGTTCCTCAATCGTTCCTCAATCGTTCCTCAATCGTTCCTCAATCGTTCCTCAATCGTTCCTCAATCGTTCCTCAATCGTTCCTCAATCGTTCCTCAATCGTTCCTCAACGGTTCCTCAACCGTTCCTCAATCGTTCCTCAATCGTTCCTCAACGGTTCCTCAATCGTTCCTCAATCGTTCCTCAATCGTTCCTCAATCGTTCCTCAATCGTTCCTCAATCGTTCCTCAATCGTTCCTCAATCGTTCCTCAATAGTTCCTTAATCGTTCCTCAATCGTCCCTCAACCGTCCCTCAACCGTCCCTCAACCGTCCCTCAACCGTCCTCCAACCGTCCTTCAACCGTCCTTCAACCGTCCCTCAACCGTCCCTCAATCGTCCCTCAACCGTCCCTCAACCGTCCCTCAACCGTTCCTCAATGGTTCCTCAATCGTTCCTCAATCGTTCCTCAATCGTTCCTCAATCGTTCCTCAATCGTTCCTCAATCGTTCCTCAATCGTTCCTCAACCGTCCCTCAACCGTCCCTCAACCGTCCTTCAACCGTCCCTCAACCGTCCTTCAACCGACCCTCAACCGCCCCTCAATCGTTCCTCAATCGTTCCTCAATCGTTCCTCAATCGTCCCTCAATCGTCCCTCAACCGTCCCTCAACCGTCCCTCAACCGTCCTTCAACCGTCCCTCAACCGCCCCTCAATCGTTCCTCAATCGTTCCTCAATCGTTCCTCAGTCGTTCCTCAATCGTTCCTCAATCGTTCCTCAATCGTTCCTCAATCGTTCCCCAATCGTTCCTCAATCGTTCCTCAATCGTTCCTCAATCGTTCCTCAATCGTTCCTCAATCGTTCCTCAATCGTTCCTCAATCGTTCCTCAATCGTTCCTCAACGGTTCCTCAATGGTTCCTCAATGGTTCCTCAACGGTTCCTCAATCGTTCCTCAATCGTTCCTCAATCGTTCCTCAATCGTTCCTCAATCGTTCCTCAATCGTTCCTCAATCGTTCCTCAATCGTTCCTCAATCGTTCCTCAATCGTTCCTCAATGGTTCCTCAATCGTTCCTCAATCGTTCCTCAATCGTTCCTCAATCGTTCCTTAATCGTTCCCCAATCGTTCCTCAACGGTTCCTCAACCGTTCCTCAATCGTTCCTCAATCGTTCCTCAACGGTTCCTCAATCGTTCCTCAATCGTTCCTCAATCGTTCCTCAATCGTTCCTCAATCGTTCCTCAATCGTTCCTCAATCGTTCCTCAATCGTTCCTCAATAGTTCCTTAATCGTTCCTCAATCGTCCCTCAACCGTCCCTCAACCGTCCCTCAACCGTCCCTCAACCGTCCTCCAACCGTCCTTCAACCGTCCTTCAACCGTCCCTCAACCGTCCCTCAACCGTCCCTCAACCGTCCCTCAACCGTCCCTCAATCGTTCCTCAATCGTTCCTCAATCGTTCCTCAATCGTTCCTCAATCGTTCCTCAATCGTTCCCCAATCGTTCCTCAATCGTTCCTCAATCGTTCCTCAATCGTTCCTCAATCGTTCCTCAATCGTTCCCCAATCGTTCCTCAATCGTTCCTCAATCGTTCCTCAATCGTTCCTCAATCGTTCCCCAATCGTTCCTCAATCGTTCCTCAATCGTTCCTCAATCGTTCCTCAACGGTTCCTCAATGGTTCCTCAATCGTTCCTCAATGGTTCCTCAACGGTTCCTCAATCGTTCCTCAATCGTTCCTCAATCGTTCCTCAATCGTTCCTCAATCGTTCCTCAATCGTTCCTCAATCGTTCCTCAATCGTTCCTCAATCGTTCCTCAATCGTTCCTCAATCGTTCCTCAATCGTTCCTTAATCGTTCCCCAATCGTTCCTCAATCGTTCCTCAATCGTTCCTCAATCGTCCCTCAGCCGTCCCTCAACCGTCCCTCAACCGTCCCTCAACCGTCCTTCAACCGACCATCAACCGACCCTCAACCGTCCCTCAACCGTCCCTCAACCGTCCCTCAACCGTCCCTCAACCGTCCCTCAACCGTCCCTCAATCGTTCCTCAATCGTTCCTCAACCGTTCCTCAACCGTTCCTCAATCGTTCCTCAATCGTTCCTCAATCGTTCCTCAATCGTTCCTCAATCGTTTCTCGATCGTTCCTCAATCGTTCCTCAATCGTTCCTCAATCGTTCCTCAATCGTTCCTCAATCGTTCCTCAATCGTTCCTCAATCGTTCCTCAATCGTTCCTCAATAGTTCCTTAATCGTTCCTCAACCGTCCCTCAACCGTCCCTCAACCGTCCCTCAACCGTCCCTCAACCGTCCCTCAACCGTCCCTCAACCGTCCCTCAACCGTCCCTCAACCGTCCCTCAACCGTTCCTCAATCGTACCTCAATGGTTCCTCAATCGTTCCTCAATCGTTCCTCAATAGTTCCTTAATCGTTCCTTAATCGTTCCTCAATCGTTCCTCAATCGTCCCTCAACCGTCCCTCAACCGTCCCTCAACCGTCCCTCAACCGTCCTTCAACCGACCATCAACCGACCCTCAACCGTCCTTCAAACGTCCTTCAACCGTCCCTCAACCGTCCCTCAACCGTCCCTCAACCGTCCCTCAACCGTTCCTCAATCGTTCCTCAATGGTTCCTCAATCGTTCCTCAATCGTTCCTCAATCGTTCCTCAATCGTTCCTCAATAGTTCCTTAATCGTTCCTTAATCGTTCCTCAATCGTTCCTCAATCGTCCCTCAACCGTCCCTCAACCGTCCCTCAACCGTCCCTCAACCGTCCTTCAACCGACCATCAACCGACCCTCAACCGTCCCTCAACCGTCCCTCAACCGTCCCTCAATCGTTCCTCAATCGTTCCTCAACCGTTCCTCAACCGTTCCTCAACCGTTCCTCAATCGTTCCTCAATCGTTCCTCAATCGTTCCTCAATCGTTCCTCAATCGTTCCTCAATCGTTCCTCAATCGTTCCTCAATCGTTCCTCAATCGTTCCTCAATCGTTCCTCAATCGTTCCTCAATCGTTCCTCAATCGTTCCTCAATCGTTCCTCAATCGTTCCTCAATAGTTCCTTAATCGTTCCTCAATCGTCCCTCAACCGTCCCTCAACCGTCCCTCAACCGTCCCTCAACCGTCCTCCAACCGTCCTTCAACCGTCCTTCAACCGTCCCTCAACCGTCCCTCAACCGTCCCTCAACCGTCCCTCAACCGTTCCTCAATGGTTCCTCAATCGTTCCTCAATGGTTCCTCAATCGTTCCTCAATCGTTCCTCAATCGTTCCTCAATCGTTCCTCAATCGTTCCTCAATCGTTCCTCAATCGTTCCTCAACCGTCCCTCAACCGTCCCTCAACCGTCCTTCAACCGTCCCTCAACCGTCCTTCAACCGACCCTCAACCGCCCCTCAATCGTTCCTCAATCGTTCCTCAATCGTTCCTCAATCGTCCCTCAACCGTCCCTCAACCGTCCCTCAACCGTCCTTCAACCGTCCCTCAACCGCCCCTCAATCGTTCCTCAATCGTTCCTCAATCGTTCCTCAATCGTTCCTCAATCGTTCCTCAATCGTTCCCCAATCGTTCCTCAATCGTTCCTCAATCGTTCCTCAATCGTTCCTCAATCGTTCCCCAATCGTTCCTCAATCGTTCCTCAATCGTTCCTCAACGGTTCCTCAATGGTTCCTCAATCGTTCCTCAATGGTTCCTCAACGGTTCCTCAATCGTTCCTCAATCGTTCCTCAATCGTTCCTCAATCGTTCCTCAATCGTTCCTCAATCGTTCCTCAATCATTCCTCAATCGTTCCTCAATCGTTCCTCAATCGTTCCTCAATGGTTCCTCAATCGTTCCTCAATCGTTCCTCAATCGTTCCTCAATCGTTCCTCAATCGTTCCTTAATCGTTCCCCAATCGTTCCTCAATCGTTCCTCAATCGTTCCTCAATCGTCCCTCAGCCGTCCCTCAACCGTCCCTCAACCGTCCCTCAACCGTCCTTCAACCGACCATCAACCGACCCTCAACCGTCCCTCAACCGTCCCTCAACCGTCCCTCAATCGTTCCTCAATCGTTCCTCAACCGTTCCTCAACCGTTCCTCAATCGTTCCTCAATCGTTCCTCAATCGTTCCTCAATCGTTCCTCAATCGTTTCTCAATCGTTCCTCAATCGTTCCTCAATCGTTCCTCAATCGTTCCTCAATCGTTCCTCAATCGTTCCTCAATCGTTCCTCAATCGTTCCTCAATCGTTCCTCAATCGTTCCTCAATAGTTCCTTAATCGTTCCTCAACCGTCCCTCAACCGTCCCTCAACCGACCCTCAACCGTTCCTCAATCGTTCCTCAATGGTTCCTCAATGGTTCCTCAACGGATCCTCAATGGTTCCTCAATCGTTCCTCAATCGTTCCTCAATCGTTCCTCAATCGTTCCTCAATCGTTCCTCAATCGTTCCTCAATCGTTCCTCAATCGTTCCTCAATCGTTCCTCAATCGTTCCTCAATCGTTCCTCAATCGTTCCTCAATCGTTCCTCAATCGTTCCTCAATCGTTCCTCAATCGTTCCTCAATCGTTCCTCAATAGTTCCTTAATCGTTCCTCAACCGTCCCTCAACCGTCCCTCAACCGTCCCTCAACCGTCCCTCAACCGTCCCTCAACCGTCCTTCAACCGTTTTTCAACCGTCCCTCAATCTTCACTCAACCGTCCCTCAACCATCCCTCAACCGACCCTCAACCGTCCCTCAATAGTTCCTCAATGGTTCCTCAATGGTTCCTCAACGGATCCTCAATGGTTCCTCAATCGTTCCTCAATCGTTCCTCAATCGTTCCTCAATCGTTCCTCAATCGTTCCTCAATCGTTCCTCAATCGTTCCCCAATCGTTCCTCAATCGTTCCTCAATCGTTCCTCAATCGTTCCTCAATCGTTCCTCAATCGTTCCTCAATCGTTCCTCAATCGTTCCTCAATCGTTCCTCAATCGTTCCTCAATCGTTCCTCAATCGTTCCTCAATCGTTCCTCAATCGTTCCTCAATCGTTCCTCAATCGTTCCTCAATCGTTCCTCAATCGTTCCTCAATCGTTCCTCAATCGTTCCTCAATCGTTCCTCAATCGTTCCTCAATCGTTCCTCAATCGTTCCTCAATCGTTCCTCAATCGTTCCTCAACCGTCCCTCAACCGTCCCTCAACCGTCCCTCAACCGTCCCTCAACCGTCCTTCAACCGTTTTTCAACCGTCCCTCAATCTTCACTCAACCGTCCCTCAACCATCCCTCAACCGACCCTCAACCGTCCCTCAATAGTTCCTCAATGGTTCCTCAATGGTTCCTCAACGGATCCTCAATGGTTCCTCAATCGTTCCTCAATCGTTCCTCAATCGTTCCTCAATCGTTCCTCAATCGTTCCTCAATCGTTCCTCAATCGTTCCCCAATCGTTCCTCAATCGTTCCTCAATCGTTCCTCAATCGTTCCCCAATCGTTCCTCAATCGTTCCTCAATCGTTCCTCAATCGTTCCTCAATCGTTCCTCAATCGTTCCTCAATCGTTCCTCAATGGTTCCTCAATCGTTCCTCAATCGTTCCTCAATCGTTCCTCAATCGTTCCTTAATCGTTCCCCAATCGTTCCTCAACGGTTCCTCAACCGTTCCTCAATCGTTCCTCAATCGTTCCTCAACGGTTCCTCAATCGTTCCTCAATCGTTCCTCAATCGTTCCTCAATCGTTCCTCAATCGTTCCTCAATCGTTCCTCAATCGTTCCTCAATCGTTCCTCAATAGTTCCTTAATCGTTCCTCAATCGTCCCTCAACCGTCCCTCAACCGTCCCTCAACCGTCCCTCAACCGTCCTCCAACCGTCCTTCAACCGTCCTTCAACCGTCCCTCAACCGTCCCTCAACCGTCCCTCAACCGTCCCTCAACCGTCCCTCAATCGTTCCTCAATCGTTCCTCAATCGTTCCTCAATCGTTCCTCAATCGTTCCTCAATCGTTCCCCAATCGTTCCTCAATCGTTCCTCAATCGTT
This sequence comes from Thecophora atra, assembly GCA_937620795.1. Lineage (NCBI taxonomy): Eukaryota > Metazoa > Arthropoda > Insecta > Diptera > Conopidae > Thecophora > Thecophora atra. The sequence continues at coordinate 60,025,451 of OW569397.1, read as the reverse complement.
CCTCAATCGTTCCTCAATCGTTCCCCAATCGTTCCTCAATCGTTCCTCAATCGTTCCTCAATCGTTCCTCAATCGTTCCTCAATCGTTCCCCAATCGTTCCTCAATCGTTCCTCAATCGTTCCTCAATCGTTCCTCAACGGTTCCTCAATGGTTCCTCAATCGTTCCTCAATGGTTCCTCAACGGTTCCTCAATCGTTCCTCAATCGTTCCTCAATCGTTCCTCAATCGTTCCTCAATCGTTCCTCAATCGTTCCTCAATCGTTCCTCAATCGTTCCTCAATCGTTCCTCAATCGTTCCTCAATCGTTCCTCAATCGTTCCTTAATCGTTCCCCAATCGTTCCTCAATCGTTCCTCAATCGTTCCTCAATCGTCCCTCAGCCGTCCCTCAACCGTCCCTCAACCGTCCCTCAACCGTCCTTCAACCGACCATCAACCGACCCTCAACCGTCCCTCAACCGTCCCTCAACCGTCCCTCAATCGTTCCTCAATCGTTCCTCAACCGTTCCTCAACCGTTCCTCAATCGTTCCTCAATCGTTCCTCAATAGTTCCTTAATCGTTCCTCAAGCGTCCCTCAACCGTCCCTCAACCGTCCCTCAACCGTCCCTCAATCGTTCCTCAATCGTTCCTCAATCGTTCCTCAATCGTTCCTCAATCGTTCCTCAATCGTTCCTCAATCGTTCCTCAATCGTTCCTCAATCGTTCCTCAATCGTTCCTTAATCGTTCCCCAATCGTTCCTCAATCGTTCCTCAATCGTTCCTCAATCGTCCCTCAGCCGTCCCTCAACCGTCCCTCAACCGTCCCTCAACCGTCCTTCAACCGACCATCAACCGACCCTCAACCGTCCCTCAACCGTCCCTCAACCGTCCCTCAATCGTTCCTCAATCGTTCCTCAACCGTTCCTCAACCGTTCCTCAATCGTTCCTCAATCGTTCCTCAATAGTTCCTTAATCGTTCCTCAAGCGTCCCTCAACCGTCCCTCAACCGTCCCTCAACCGTCCCTCAATCGTTCCTCAATCGTTCCTCAATCGTTCCTCAATCGTTCCCCAATCGTTCCTCAATCGTTCCTCAATCGTTCCTCAATCGTTCCTCAATCGTTCCCCAATCGTTCCTCAATCGTTCCTCAATCGTTCCTCAATCGTTCCTCAATCGTTCCCCAATCGTTCCTCAATCGTTCCTCAATCGTTCCTCAATCGTTCCTCAACGGTTCCTCAATGGTTCCTCAATCGTTCCTCAATGGTTCCTCAACGGTTCCTCAATCGTTCCTCAATCGTTCCTCAATCGTTCCTCAATCGTCCCTCAACCGTCCCTCAACCGTCCCTCAACCGTCCCTCAATCGTTCCTCAATCGTTCCTCAACCGTTCCTCAACCGTTCCTCAATCGTTCCTCAATCGTTCCTCAATCGTTCCTCAATCGTTCCTCAATCGTTCCTCAATCGTTCCTCAATCGTTTCTCAATCGTTCCTCAATCGTTCCTCAATCGTTCCTCAATCGTTCCTCAATCGTTCCTCAATCGTTCCTCAATCGTTCCTCAATCGTTCCTCAATCGTTCCTCAATCGTTCCTCAATAGTTCCTTAATCGTTCCTCAACCGTCCCTCAACCGTCCCTCAACCGTCCCTCAACCGTCCCTCAACCGTCCCTCAACCGTCCCTCAACCGTCCCTCAACCGTCCCTCAACCGTCCCTCAACCGTCCCTCAACCGTCCCTCAACCGTCCCTCAACCGTTCCTCAATCGTTCCTCAATGGTTCCTCAATCGTTCCTCAATCGTTCCTCAATCGTTCCTCAATAGTTCCTTAATCGTTCCTTAATCGTTCCTCAATCGTTCCTCAATCGTCCCTCAACCGTCCATCAACCGTCCCTCAACCGTCCTTCAACCGACCATCAACCGACCCTCAACCGTCCCTCAACCGTCCCTCAACCGTCCCTCAACCGTCCCTCAATCGTTCCTCAATCGTTCCTCAATCGTTCCCCAATCGTTCCTCAATCGTTCCTCAATCGTTCCTCAATCGTTCCTCAACCGTCCCTCAACCGTCCCTCAACCGTTCCTCAATGGTTCCTCAATCGTTCCTCAATCGTTCCTCAATCGTTCCTCAATCGTTCCTCAATCGTTCCTCAATCGTTCCTCAACCGTCCCTCAACCGTCCCTCAACCGTCCTTCAACCGTCCCTCAACCGTCCTTCAACCGACCCTCAACCGCCCCTCAATCGTTCCTCAATCGTTCCTCAATCGTTCCTCAATCGTCCCTCAACCGTCCCTCAACCGTCCTTCAACCGTCCCTCAACCGCCCCTCAATCGTTCCTCAATCGTTCCTCAATCGTTCCTCAATCGTTCCTCAATCGTTCCTCAATCGTTCCTCAATCGTTCCCCAATCGTTCCTCAATCGTTCCTCAATCGTTCCTCAATCGTTCCCCAATCGTTCCTCAATCGTTCCTCAATCGTTCCTCAACGGTTCCTCAATGGTTCCTCAATCGTTCCTCAATCGTTCCTCAATCGTTCCTCAATCGTTCCTCAATCGTTCCTCAATCGTTCCTCAATCGTTCCTCAATCGTTCCTCAATCGTTCCTCAATTGTTCCTCAATCGTTCCTCAATCGTTCCTCAATCGTTCCTCAATGGTTCCTCAATCGTTCCTCAATCGTTCCTCAATCGTTCCTCAATCGTTCCTTAATCGTTCCCCAATCGTTCCTCAATCGTTCCTCAATCGTTCCTCAATCGTTCCTCAATCGTTCCTCAATCGTCCCTCAGCCGTCCCTCAACCGTCCCTCAACCGTCCTTCAACCGACCATCAACCGACCCTCAACCGTCCCTCAACCGTCCCTCAACCGTCCCTCAATCGTTCCTCAATCGTTCCTCAACCGTTCCTCAACCGTTCCTCAATCGTTCCTCAATCGTTCCTCAATCGTTCCTCAATCGTTCCTCAATAGTTCCTTAATCGTTCCTCAAGCGTCCCTCAACCGTCCCTCAACCGTCCCTCAACCGTCCCTCAACCGTCCCTCAACCGTCCCTCAACCGTCCCTCAACCGTCCCTCAACCGTCCCTCAACCGTCCCTCAACCGTCCCTCAACCGTCCCTCAACCGTCCCTCAACCGTTCCTCAATCGTTCCTCAATGGTTCCTCAATCGTTCCTCAATCGTTCCTCAATCGTTCCTCAATCGTTCCTCAATCGTTCCTCAATAGTTCCTTAATCGTTCCTTAATCGTTCCTCAATCGTTCCTCAATCGTCCCTCAACCGTCCCTCAACCGTCCCTCAACCGTCCCTCAACCGTCCTTCAACCGACCATCAACCGTCCCTCAACCGTCCCTCAACCGTCCCTCAATCGTCCCTCAATCGTTCCTCAATCGTTCCTCAATCGTTCCCCAATCGTTCCTCAATCGTTCCTCAATCGTTCCTCAATCGTTCCTCAATCGTTCCTCAATCGTTCCTCAATCGTTCCTCAATCGTTCCTCAATCGTTCCTCAATGGTTCCTCAACGGTTCCTCAATCGTTCCTCAATCGTTCCTCAATGGTTCCTCAACGGTTCCTCAATCGTTCCTCAATCGTTCCTCAATCGTTCCTCAATCGTTCCTCAATCGTTCCTCAATCGTTCCTCAATCGTTCCTCAATCGTTCCTCAATCGTTCCTCAATCGTTCCTCAATCGTTCCTCAATCGTTCCTCAATCGTTCCTCAATCGTTCCTCAATCGTTCCTCAATCGTTCCTCAATCGTTCCTCAATCGTTCCTCAATCGTTCCTCAATCGTTCCTCAATCGTTCCTCAATCGTTCCTCAATAGTTCCTTAATCGTTCCTCAATCGTTCCTTAATCGTTCCTCAATCGTTCCTCAATCGTTCCTCAATCGTTCCTCAATCGTTCCTCAATCGTTCCTCAATCGTTCCTCAATCGTTCCTCAATCGTTCCTCAATCGTTCCTCAATCGTTCCTCAATCGTTCCTCAATCGTTCCTCAATCGTTCCTCAATCGTTCCTCAATCGTTCCTCAATCGTTCCTCAATCGTTCCTCAATAGTTCCTCAATAGTTCCTCAATAGTTCCTCAATCGTTCCTTAATCGTTCCTCAATCGTTCCTCAATCGTTCCTCAATCGTTCCTCAATCGTTCCTCAATCGTTCCTCAATCGTTCCTCAATCGTTCCTCAATCGTTCCTCAATCGTTCCTCAATCGTTCCTCAATCGTTCCTCAATCGTTCCTCAATCGTTCCTCAATCGTTCCTCAATCGTTCCTCAATCGTTCCTCAATCGTTCCTCAATCGTTCCTCAATCGTTCCTCAATCGTTCCTCAATCGTTCCTCAATCGTTCCTCAATCGTTCCTCAATCGTTCCTCAATCGTTCCTCAATCGTTCCTCAATCGTTCCTCAATCGTTCCTCAATCGTTCCTCAATCGTTCCTCAACCGTCCCTCAACCGTCCCTCAACCGTCCCTCAACCGTCCCTCAACCGTCCTTCAACCGTCCCTCAACCGTCCTTCAACCGACCCTCAACCGACCCTCAACCGCCCCTCAATCGTTCCTCAATCGTTCCTCAATCGTCCCTCAACCGTCCCTCAACCGTCCCTCAACCGTCCCTCAACCGTCCTTCAACCGTCCCTCAACCGCCCCTCAATCGTTCCTCAATCGTTCCTCAATCGTTCCTCAATCGTTCCTCAATCGTTCCTCAATCGTTCCTCAATCGTTCCCCAATCGTTCCTCAATCGTTCCTCAATCGTTCCTCAATCGTTCCTCAATCGTTCCTCAATCGTTCCTCAATCGTTCCTCAATCGTTCCTCAATCGTTCCTCAATCGTTCCTCAATCGTTTCTCAATCGTTCCTCAATGGTTCCTCAACGGTTCCTCAATGGTTCCTCAATCGTTCCTCAATGGTTCCTCAACGGTTCCTCAATCGTTCCTCAATCGTTCCTCAATCGTTCCTCAATCGTTCCTCAATCGTTCCTCAATCGTTCCTCAATCGTTCCTCAATCGTTCCTCAATCGTTCCTCAATCGTTCCTCAATCGTTCCTCAATCGTTCCTCAACCGTTCCTCAACCGTTCCTCAATCGTTCCTCAACCGTTCCTCAATCGTTCCTCAATCGTTCCTCAATCGTTCCTCAATCGTTCCTCAATCGTTCCTCAATCGTTCCTCAATCGTTCCTCAATCGTTCCTCAATCGTTCCTCAATCGTTCCTCAATCGTTCCTCAATCGTTCCTCAATCGTTCCTCAATCGTTCCTCAATCGTTCCTCAATCGTTCCTCAATAGTTCCTTAATCGTTCCTCAACCGTCCCTCAACCGTCCTTCAACCGTCCTTCAACCGTCCCTCAACCGTCCTTCAACCGTCCTTCAACCGTCCCTCAACCGTTCCTCAACCGTCCCTCAACCGTCCCTCAACCGTCCCTCAACCGTCCCTCAACAGCCCCTCAACCGTTCCTCAATCGTTCCTCATCGTTCCTCAATCGTTCCTCAATCGTTCCTCAATCGTTCCTCAATCGTTCCTCAATCGTTCCTCAATCGTTCCTCAATCATTCCTCAATCGTTCCTCAATCGTTCCTCTATCGTTCCTCAATCTTTCCTCAATCGTTCCTCAATCGTTCCTCAATGGTTCCTCAATGGTTCCTCAATCGTTCCTCAATCGTTCCTCAATCGTTCCTCAATCGTTCCTCAACCGTCCCTCAACCGTCCTTCAACCGTCCTTCAACCGTCCCTCAACCGTCCTTCAACCGACCCTCAACCGCCCCTCAATCGTTCCTCAATCGTTCCTCAATCGTTCCTCAATCGTTCCTCAATAGTTCCTTAATCGTTCCTTAATCGTTCCTTAATCGTTCCTCAATCGTTCCTCAATCGTCCCTCAACCGTCCCTCAACCGTCCCTCAACCGTCCCTCAACCGTCCTTCAACCGACCATCAACCGACCCTCAACCGTCCCTCAACCATCCCTCAACCGACCCTCAACCGTTCCTCAATCGTTCCTCAATCTTTCCTCAATCGTTCCTCAATCGTTCCTCAATCGTTCCTCAATCGTTCCTCAATCGTTCCTCAATCGTTCCTCAACCGTCCCTCAACCGTCCCTCAACCGTCCCTCAACCGTCCCTCAACCGTCCCTCAACCGTCCCTCAACCGTCCCTCAACCGTCCCTCAACCGTCCCTCAACCGTTCCTCAATCGTTCCTCAATCGTTCCTCAATCGTTCCTCAATCGTTCCTCAATAGTTCCTTAATCGTTCCTTAATCGTTCCTTAATCGTTCCTCAATCGTTCCTCAATCGTCCCTCAACCGTCCCTCAACCGTCCCTCAACCGTCCCTCAACCGTCCTTCAACCGACCATCAACCGACCCTCAACCGTCCTTCAACCGTCCCTCAACCGCCCCTCAATCGTTCCTCAATCGTTCCTCAATCGTTCCTCAATCGTTCCTCAATCGTTCCTCAATCGTTCCTCAATCGTTCCTCAATCGTTCCTCAATGGTTCCTCAACGGTTCCTCAATCGTTCCTCAATCGTTCCTCAATCGTTCCTCAATCGTCCCTCAATCGTTCCTCAATCGTTCCTCAACCGTTCCTCAACCGTTCCTCAATCGTTCCTCAATCGTTCCTCAATCGTTCCTCAATCGTTCCTCAATCGTTCCTCAACCGTCCCTCAACCGTCCCTCAACCGTCCTTCAACCGTCCTTCAACCGTCCCTCAACCGTCCTTCAACCGTCCTTCAACCGTCCCTCAACCGTCCCTCAACCGTCCCTCAACCGTCCCTCAACCGTCCCTCAACCGCCCCTCAACCGTTCCTCAATCGTTCCTCATCGTTCCTCAATCGTTCCTCAATCGTTCCTCAATCGTTCCTCAATCGTTCCTCAATCGTTCCTCAATCGTTCCTCAATGGTTCCTCAACGGTTCCTCAATGGTTCCTCAATCGTTCCTCAATGGTTCCTCAACGGTTCCTCAATCGTTCCTCAATCGTTCCTCAATCGTTCCTCAATCGTTCCTCAATCGTTCCTCAATCGTTCCTCAATCGTTCCTCAATCGTTCCTCAATCGTTCCTCAATCGTTCCTCAATCGTTCCTCAATCGTTCCTCAATCGTTCCTCAATCGTTCCTCAATCGTTCCTCAATGGTTCCTCAACGGTTCCTCAATCGTTCCTCAATCGTTCCTCAATCGTTCCTCAATCGTTCCTCAATCGTTCCTCAATCGTTCCTCAATCGTTCCTCAATCGTTCCTCAATCGTTCCTCAATCGTTCCTCAATCGTTCCTCAATCGTTCCTCAATCGTTCCTCAATCGTTCCTCAATCGTTCCTCAATCGTTCCTCAATCGTTCCTCAATCGTTCCTCAATTGTTCCTCAATCGTTCCTCAACCGTCCTTCAACCGTCGCTCAACCGTCCTTCAACCGTCCTTCAACCGACCCTCAACCGCCCCTCAATCGTTCCTCAATCGTTCCTCAATCGTCCCTCAACCGTCCTTCAACCGTCCCTCAACCGCCCCTCAATCGTTCCTCAATCGTTCCTCAATCGTTCCTCAATCGTTCCTCAATCGTTCCTCAATCGTTCCTCAATCGTTCCTCAATCGTTCCTCAATGGTTCCTCAACGGTTCCTCAATCGTTCCTCAATCGTTCCTCAATCGTTCCTCAATCGTTCCTCAATCGTTCCTCAACCGTTCCTCAACCGTTCCTCAACCGTTCCTCAATCGTTCCTCAATCGTTCCTCAATCGTTCCTCAATCGTTCCTCAATCGTTCCTCAATCGTTCCTCAATCGTTCCTCAATAGTTCCTCAACCGTCCCTCAACCGTCCCTCAACCGTCCCTCAACCGTCCTCCAACCGTCCTTCAACCGTCCTTCAACCGTCCCTCAACCGTCCCTCAACCGTCCCTCAACCGTCCCTCAACCGTCCCTCAACCGTCCCTCAATCGTTCCTCAATCGTTCCTCAATCGTTCCCCAATCGTTCCTCAATCGTTCCTCAATCGTTCCTCAATCGTTCCTCAATCGTTCCTCAATCGTTCCTCAATCGTTCCTCAATCGTTCCTCAATCGTTCCTCAATCGTTCCTCAATGGTTCCTCAACGGTTCCTCAATCGTTCCTCAAGCGTTCCTCAATGGTTCCTCAACGGTTCCTCAATCGTTCCCCAATCGTTCCCCAATCGTTCCTCAATCGTTCCTCAATCGTTCCTCAATCGTTCCTCAATCGTTCCTCAATCGTTCCTCAATCGTTCCTCAATCGTTCCTCAATCGTTCCTCAATCGTTCCTCAATCGTTCCTCAATCGTTCCTCAATCGTTCCTCAATCGTTCCTCAATCGTTCCTCAATCGTTCCTCAATCGTTCCTCAATCGTTCCTCAATCGTTCCTCAATCGTTCCTCAATCGTTCCTCAACCGTCCCTCAACCGTCCCTCAACCGTCCCTCAACCGTCCTTCAACCGTCCCTCAACCACCCCTCAATCGTTCCTCAATCGTTCCTTAATCGTTCCTCAATCGTTCCTCAATCGTTCCTCAATCGTTCCTCAATCGTTCCCCAATCGTTCCTCAATCGTTCCTCAATCGTTCCTCAATCGTTCCTCAATCGTTCCTCAATCGTTCCTCAATCGTTCCTCAATCGTTCCTCAATCGTTCCTCAATCGTTCCTCAATCGTTCCTCAATCGTTCCTCAATCGTTCCTCAATCGTTCCTCAATGGTTCCTCAACGGTTCCTCAATCGTTCCTCAATGGTTCCTCAACGGTTCCTCAATCGTTCCTCAATCGTTCCTCAATCGTTCCTCAATCGTTCCTCAATCGTTCCTCAATCGTTCCTCAATCGTTCCTCAACCGTTCCTCAACCGTTCCTCAATCGTTCCTCAACCGTTCCTTAATCGTTCCTCAATCGTTCCTCAATCGTTCCTCAATCGTTCCTCAATCGTTCCTCAATCGTTCCTCAATCGTTCCTCAATCGTTCCTCAATCGTTCCTCAATCGTTCCTCAATCGTTCCTCAATCGTTCCTCAATAGTTCCTTAATCGTTCCTCAACCGTCCCTCAACCGTCCTTCAACCGTCCTTCAACCGTCCCTCAACCGTCCTTCAACCGTCCTTCAACCGTCCCTCAACCGTCCCTCAACCGTCCCTCAACCGTCCCTCAACCGTCCCTCAACCGTCCCTCAACCGTCCCTCAACCGCCCCTCAACCGTTCCTCAATCGTTCCTCATCGTTCCTCAATCGTTCCTCAATCGTTCCTCAATCGTTCCTCAATCGTTCCTCAATCATTCCTCAATCGTTCCTCAATCGTTCCTCAATCGTTCCTCAATCTATCCTCAATCGTTCCTCAATCGTTCCTCAATCGTTCCTCAATCGTTCCTCAATCGTTCCTCAATCGTTCCTCAATCGTTCCTCAACCGTCCCTCAACCGTCCTTCAACCGTCCTTCAACCGTCCCTCAACCGTCCTTCAACCGACCCTCAACCGCCCCTCAATCGTTCCTCAATCGTTCCTCAATCGTTCCTCAATCGTCCCTCAACCGTCCCTCAACCGTCCCTCAACCGTCCCTCAACCGTCCTTCAACCGTCCCTCAACCGCCCCTCAACCGTTCCACAATCGTTCCTCATCGTTCCTCAATCGTTCTTCAATCGTTCCTCAATCGTTCCTCAATCGTTCCTCAATCGTTCCTCAATCGTTCCTCAATCGTTCCTCAATCGTTCCTCAACCGTCCCTCAACCGTCCCTCAACCGTCCCTCAACCGTCCCTCAACCGTCCTTCAACCGTTCTTCAACCGTCCCTCAATCGTCCCTCAACCGTCCCTCAACCATCCCTCAACCGACCCTCAACCGTTCCTCAATCGTTCCTCAATCGTTCCTCAATCGTTCCTCAACCGTCCCTCAACCGTCCCTCAACCGTCCCTCAACCGTCCCTCAACCGTCCCTCAACCGTCCCTCAACCGTCCCTCAACCGTCCCTCAACCGTCCCTCAACCGTCCCTCAACCGTCCCTCAACCGTCCCTCAACCGTCCCTCAACCGTACCCTCAACCGTCCCTCAACCGTCCCTCAACCGTCCCTCAACCGTCCCTCAACCGTCCCTCAACCGTCCCTCAACCGTCCCTCAACCGTTCCTCAATCGTTCCTCAATCGTTCCTCAATCGTTCCTCAATCGTTCCTCAATAGTTCCTTAATCGTTCCTTAATCGTTCCTTAATCGTTCCTCAATCGTTCCTCAATCGTCCCTCAACCGTCCCTCAACCGTCCCTCAACCGTCCCTCAACCGTCCTTCAACCGACCATCAACCGACCCTCAACCGTCCCTCAACCGTCCCTCAACCGTCCCTCAATCGTTCCTCAATCGTTCCTCAACCGTTCCTCAACCGTTCCTCAATCGTTCCTCAATCGTTCCTCAATCGTTCCTCAATCGTTCCTCAATCGTTCCTCAATCGTTCCTCAATCGTTCCTCAATCGTTCCTCAATCGTTCCTCAATCGTTCCTCAATCGTTCCTCAATCGTTCCTCAATCGTTCCTCAATTGTTCCTCAATCGTTCCTCAACCGTCCTTCAACCGTCGCTCAACCGTCCTTCAACCGTCCTTCAACCGACCCTCAACCGCCCCTTAATCGTTCCTCAATCGTTCCTCAATCGTCCCTCAACCGTCCTTCAACCGTCCCTCAACCGCCCCTCAATCGTTCCTCAATCGTTCCTCAATCGTTCCTCAATCGTTCCTCAATCGTTCCTCAATCGTTCCTCAATCGTTCCTCAATCGTTCCTCAATCGTTCCTCAATCGTTCCTCAATCGTTCCTCAATCGTTCCTCAATGGTTCCTCAACGGTTCCTCAATCGTTCCTCAATCGTTCCTCAATCGTTCCTCAATCGTCCCTCAATCGTTCCTCAATCGTTCCTCAACCGTTCCTCAACCGTTCCTCAATCGTTCCTCAATCGTTCCTCAATCGTTCCTCAATCGTTCCTCAATCGTTCCTCAACCGTCCCTCAACCGTCCCTCAACCGTCCTTCAACCGTCCTTCAACCGTCCCTCAACCGTCCTTCAACCGTCCTTCAACCGTCCCTCAACCGTCCCTCAACCGTCCCTCAACCGTCCCTCAACCGTCCCTCAACCGCCCCTCAACCGTTCCTCAATCGTTCCTCATCGTTCCTCATCGTTCCTCAATCGTTCCTCAATCGTTCCTCAATCGTTCCTCAATCGTTCCTCAATCGTTCCTCAATCGTTCCTCAATCGTTCCTCAATCGTTCCTCAACGGTTCCTCAATGGTTCCTCAATCGTTCCTCAATGGTTCCTCAACGGTTCCTCAATCGTTCCTCAATCGTTCCTCAATCGTTCCTCAATCGTTCCTCAATCGTTCCTCAATCGTTCCTCAATCGTTCCTCAATGGTTCCTCAACGGTTCCTTAATGGTTCCTCAATCGTTCCTCAATGGTTCCTCAACGGTTCCTCAATCGTTCCTCAATCGTTCCTCAATCGTTCCTCAATCGTTCCTTAATCGCTCCTCAATCGTTCCCCAATCGTTCCTCAATCGTTCCTCAATCGTCCTTCAACCGTCCTTCAACCGTCCCTCAACCGTCCTTCAACCGTCCTTCAACCGTCCCTCAACCGTCCCTCAACCGTCCCTCAACCGTCCCTCAACCGTCCCTCAACCGCCCCTCAACCGTTCCTCAATCGTTCCTCATCGTTCCTCAATCGTCCCTCAACCGTCCCTCAACCGTCCCTCAACCGCCCCTCAACCGTTCCTCAATCGTTCCTCATCGTTCCTCAATCGTTCCTCAATGGTTCCTCAACGGTTCCTCAATGGTTCCTCAATCGTTCCTCAATGGTTCCTCAACGGTTCCTCAATCGTTCCTCAATCGTTCCTCAATCGTTCCTCAATCGTTCCTCAATCGTTCCTCAATCGTTCCTCAATGGTTCCTCAACGGTTCCTCAATGGTTCCTCAATCGTTCCTCAATGGTTCCTCAACGGTTCCTCAATCGTTCCTCAATCGTTCCTCAATCGTTCCTTAATCGCTCCTCAATCGTTCCCCAATCGTTCCTCAATCGTTCCTCAATCGTCCCTCAGCCGTCCCTCAACCGTCCCTCAACCGTCCCTCAACCGTCCCTCAACCGTCCTTCAACCATCCTTCAACCGTCCCTCAACCGTCCTTCAACCGTCCTTCAACCGTCCCTCAACCGTCCCTCAACCGTCCCTCAACCGTCCCTCAACCGTCCCTCAACCGTCCCTCAACCGTCCCTCAACCGTCCCTCAACCGTCCCTCAACCGCCCCTCAACCATTCCTTAATCGTTCCTCATCGTTCCTCAATCGTTCCTCAATCGTTCCTCAATCGTTCCTCAATCGTTCCTCAATCGTTCCTCAATCGTTCCTTAATCGTTCCTCAATCGTTCCTCAATCGTTCCTCAATCGTTCCTCAATGGTTCCTCAACGGTTCCTCAATGGTTCCTCAATCGTTCCTCAATGGTTCCTCAACGGTTCCTCAATCGTTCCTCAATCGTTCCTCAATGGTTCCTCAACGGTTCCTCAATGGTTCCTCAATCGTTCCTCAATGGTTCCTCAACGGTTCCTCAATCGTTCCTCAATCGTTCCTCAATCGTTCCTCAATCGTTCCTCAATCGTTCCTCAATCGTTCCTCAATCGTTCCTCAATCGTTCCTCAATCGTTCCTCAATCATTCCTCAATCGTTCCTCAATCGTTCCTCAATCGTTCCTCAATCGTTCCTCAATCGTCCCTCAACCGTCCCTCAACCGTCCCTCAACCGACCCTCAACCGTTCCTCAATCGTTCCTCATCGTTCCTCAATCGTTCCTCAATGGTTCCTCAACGGTTCCTCAATGGTTCCTCAATCGTTCCTCAATGGTTCCTCAACGGTTCCTCAATCGTTCCTCAATCGTTCCTCAATCGTTCCTCAATCGTTCCTCAATCGTTCCTCAATCGTTCCTCAATCGTTCCTCAATCGTTCCTCAATCGTTCCTCAATCGTTCCTCAATCGTTCCTCAATCGTTCCTCAATCGTTCCTCAATCGTTCCTCAATCGTTCCTCAATCGTTCCTCAATAGTTCCTTAATCGTTCCTCAACCGTCCCTCAACCGTCCCTCAACCGTCCCTCAACCGTCCCTCAACCGTCCCTCAACCGTCCCTCAACCGTCCCTCAACCGTTCCTCAATCGTTCCTCAATCGTTCCTCAATCGTTCCTCAATCGTTCCTCAATCGTTCCTCAATCGTTCCTCAGTCGTTCCTCAATCGTTCCTCAATCGTTCCTCAATCGTTCCTCAATCGTTCCTCAATCGTTCCTCAATCGTTCCTCAATCGTTCCTCAATCGTTCCTCAATGGTTCCTCAACGGTTCCTCAATCGTTCCTCAATCGTTCCTCAATCGTTCCTCAATCGTTCCTCAATCGTTCCTCAATCGTTCCTCAATCGTTCCTCAATCGTTCCTCAATCGTTCCTCAATGGTTCCTCAACGGTTCCTCAATCGTTCCTCAATGGTTCCTCAACGGTTCCTCAATCGTTCCTCAATCGTTCCTCAATCGTTCCTCAATCGTTTCTCAATCGTTCCTCAATGGTTCCTCAACGGTTCCTCAATCGTTCCTCAATGGTTCCTCAACGGTTCCTCAATGGTTCCTCAATCGTTCCTCAATCGTTCCTCAACGGTTCCTCAATCGTTCCTCAATCGTTCCTCAATCGTTCCTCAATCGTTCCTCAATCGTTCCTCAATCGTTCCTCAATCGTTCCTCAATCGTTCCTCAATCGTTCCTCAATCGTTCCTCAATCGTTCCTCAATCGTTCCTCAATCGTTCCTCAATCGTTCCTCAATCGTTCCTCAATCGTTCCTCAATCGTTCCTCAATCGTTCCTCAATCGTTCCTCAATCGTTCCTCAATCGTTCCTCAATCGTTCCTCAATCGTTCCTCAATCGTTCCTCAATCGTTCCTCAATGGTTCCTCAACGGTTCCTCAATCGTTCCTCAATCGTTCCTCAATCGTTCCTCAATCGTTCCTCAATCGTTCCTCAATCGTTCCTCAATCGTTCCTCAATCGTTCCTCAATCGTTCCTCAATCGTTCCTCAATCGTTCCTCAATCGTTCCTCAATCGTTCCTCAATCGTTCCTCAATCGTTCCTCAATAGTTCCTCAATCGTTCCTCAATAGTTCCTTAATCGTTCCTCAACCGTCCCTCAACCGTCCCTCAACCGTCCCTCAACCGTCCCTCAACCGTCCCTCAACCGTCCCTCAACCGTTCCTCAATCGTTCCTCAATCGTTCCTCAATCGTTCCTCAATCGTTCCTCAATCGTTCCTCAATCGTTCCTCAATCGTTCCTCAATCGTTCCTCAATCGTTCCTCAATCGTTCCTCAATCGTTCCTCAATCGTTCCCCAATCGTTCCTCAATCGTTCCTCAATCGTTCCTCAATCGTTCCTCAATCGTTCCTCAATCGTTCCTCAATCGTTCCTCAATCGTTCCTCAATCGTTCCTCAATCGTTCCTCAATCGTTCCTCAATCGTTCCTCAATCGTTCCTCAATCGTTCCTCAATCGTTCCTCAATCGTTCCTCAATCGTTCCTCAATCGTTCCTCAATCGTTCCTCAATCGTTCCTCAATCGTTCCTCAATCGTTCCTCAATCGTTCCTCAATCGTTCCTCAACCGTCCCTCAACCGTCCCTCAACCGTCCCTCAACCGTCCTTCAACCGTCCCTCAACCGTCCTTCAACCGACCCTCAACCGACCCTCAACCGCCCCTCAATCGTTCCTCAATCGTTCCTCAATCGTTCCTCAATCGTCCCTCAACCGTCCCTCAACCGTCCCTCAACCGTCCTTCAACCGTCCCTCAACCGCCCCTCAATCGTTCCTCAATCGTTCCTCAATCGTTCCTCAATCGTTCCTCAATCGTTCCTCAATCGTTCCCCAATCGTTCCTCAATCGTTCCTCAATCGTTCCTCAATCGTTCCTCAATCGTTCCTCAATCGTTCCTCAATCGTTCCTCAATTGTTTCTCAATCGTTCCTCAATCGTTTCTCAATCGTTCCTCAATGGTTCCTCAACGGTTCCTCAATGGTTCCTCAATCGTTCCTCAATGGTTCCTCAACGGTTCCTCAATCGTTCCTCAATCGTTCCTCAATCGTTCCTCAATCGTTCCTCAATCGTTCCTCAATCGTTCCTCAATCGTTCCTCAATCGTTCCTCAATCGTTCCTCAATCGTTCCTCAATCGTTCCTCAACCGTTCCTCAACCGTTCCTCAATCGTTCCTCAACCGTTCCTCAATCGTTCCTCAATCGTTCCTCAATCGTTCCTCAATCGTTCCTCAATCGTTCCTCAATCGTTCCTCAATCGTTCCTCAATCGTTCCTCAATCGTTCCTCAATCGTTCCTCAATCGTTCCTCAATCGTTCCTCAATCGTTCCTCAATCGTTCCTCAATCGTTCCTCAATCGTTCCTCAATCGTTCCTCAATCGTTCCTCAATAGTTCCTTAATCGTTCCTCAACCGTCCCTCAACCGTCCTTCAACCGTCCTTCAACCGTCCCTCAACCGTCCTTTAACCGTCCTTCAACCGTCCTTCAACCGTCCCTCAACCGTTCCTCAACCGTCCCTCAACCGTCCCTCAACCGTCCCTCAACCGTCGCTCAACCGCCCCTCAACCGTTCCTCAATCGGTCCTCATCGTTCCTCAAACGTTCCTCAATCGTTCCTCAATCGTTCCTCAATCGTTCCTCAATCGTTCCTCAATCATTCCTCAATCGTTCCTCAATCGTTCCTCAATCGTTCCTCAATCTTTCCTCAATCGTTCCTCAATCGTTCCTCAATGGTTCCTCAATGGTTCCTCAATCGTTCCTCAATCGTTCCTCAATCGTTCCTCAATCGTTCCTCAATCATTCCTCAATCGTTCCTCAATCGTTCCTCAATCGTTCCTCAATCTTTCCTCAATCGTTCCTCAATCGTTCCTCAATCGTTCCTCAATCGTTCCTCAATCGTTCCTCAATCGTTCCTCAATCGTTCCTCAATCGTTCCTCAATCGTTCCTCAATCGTTCCTCAACCGTCCCTCAACCGTCCCTCAACCGTCCCTCAACCGTCCCTCAACCGTCCTTCAACCGTCCCTCAACCGTCCTTCAACCGACCCTCAACCGACCCTCAACCGCCCCTCAATCGTTCCTCAATCGTTCCTCAATCGTTCCTCAATCGTCCCTCAACCGTCCCTCAACCGTCCCTCAACCGTCCTTCAACCGTCCCTCAACCGCCCCTCAATCGTTCCTCAATCGTTCCTCAATCGTTCCTCAATCGTTCCTCAATCGTTCCTCAATCGTTCCCCAATCGTTCCTCAATCGTTCCTCAATCGTTCCTCAATCGTTCCTCAATCGTTCCTCAATCGTTCCTCAATCGTTCCTCAATTGTTTCTCAATCGTTCCTCAATCGTTTCTCAATCGTTCCTCAATGGTTCCTCAACGGTTCCTCAATGGTTCCTCAATCGTTCCTCAATGGTTCCTCAACGGTTCCTCAATCGTTCCTCAATCGTTCCTCAATCGTTCCTCAATCGTTCCTCAATCGTTCCTCAATCGTTCCTCAATCGTTCCTCAATCGTTCCTCAATCGTTCCTCAATCGTTCCTCAATCGTTCCTCAATCGTTCCTCAACCGTTCCTCAACCGTTCCTCAATCGTTCCTCAACCGTTCCTCAATCGTTCCTCAATCGTTCCTCAATCGTTCCTCAATCGTTCCTCAATCGTTCCTCAATCGTTCCTCAATCGTTCCTCAATCGTTCCTCAATCGTTCCTCAATCGTTCCTCAATCGTTCCTCAATCGTTCCTCAATCGTTCCTCAATCGTTCCTCAATCGTTCCTCTATCGTTCCTCAATCGTTCCTCAATCGTTCCTCAATCGTCCCTCAACCGTCCCTCAACCGTCCCTCAACCGACCCTCAACCGTTCCTCAATCGTTCCTCATCGTTCCTCAATCGTTCCTCAATGGTTCCTCAACGGTTCCTCAATGGTTCCTCAATCGTTCCTCAATGGTTCCTCAACGGTTCCTCAATCGTTCCTCAATCGTTCCTCAATCGTTCCTCAATCGTTCCTCAATCGTTCCTCAATCGTTCCTCAATCGTTCCTCAATCGTTCCTCAATCGTTCCTCAATCGTTCCTCAATCGTTCCTCAATCGTTCCTCAATCGTCCCTCAACCGTCCCTCAACCGTCCCTCAACCGACCCTCAACCGTTCCTCAATCGTTCCTCATCGTTCCTCAATCGTTCCTCAATGGTTCCTCAACGGTTCCTCAATGGTTCCTCAATCGTTCCTCAATGGTTCCTCAACGGTTCCTCAATCGTTCCTCAATCGTTCCTCAATCGTTCCTCAATCGTTCCTCAATCGTTCCTCAATCGTTCCTCAATCGTTCCTCAATCGTTCCTCAATCGTTCCTCAATCGTTCCTCAATCGTTCCTCAATCGTTCCTCAATCGTTCCTCAATCGTTCCTCAATCGTTCCTCAATCGTTCCTCAATAGTTCCTTAATCGTTCCTCAACCGTCCCTCAACCGTCCCTCAACCGTCCCTCAACCGTCCCTCAACCGTCCCTCAACCGTCCCTCAACCGTTCCTCAATCGTTCCTCAATCGTTCCTCAATCGTTCCTCAATCGTTCCTCAATCGTTCCTCAATCGTTCCTCAATCGTTCCTCAATCGTTCCTCAATCGTTCCTCAATCGTTCCTCAATCGTTCCTCAATCGTTCCTCAATCGTTCCTCAATCGTTCCTCAATCGTTCCTCAATCGTTCCTCAATGGTTCCTCAACGGTTCCTCAATCGTTCCTCAATCGTTCCTCAATCGTTCCTCAATCGTTCCTCAATCGTTCCTCAATCGTTCCTCAATCGTTCCTCAATCGTTCCTCAATCGTTCCTCAATGGTTCCTCAACGGTTCCTCAATCGTTCCTCAATGGTTCCTCAACGGTTCCTCAATCGTTCCTCAATCGTTCCTCAATCGTTCCTCAATCGTTTCTCAATCGTTCCTCAATGGTTCCTCAACGGTTCCTCAATCGTTCCTCAATCGTTCCTCAATGGTTCCTCAACGGTTCCTCAATCGTTCCTCAATCGTTCCTCAATCGTTCCTCAATCGTTCCTCAATCGTTCCTCAATCGTTCCTCAATCGTTCCTCAATCGTTCCTCAATCGTTCCTCAATCGTTCCTCAATCGTTCCTCAATCGTTCCTCAATCGTTCCTCAATCGTTCCTCAATCGTCCCTCAACCGTCCCTCAACCGTCCCTCAACCGACCCTCAACCGTTCCTCAATCGTTCCTCATCGTTCCTCAATCGTTCCTCAATGGTTCCTCAACGGTTCCTCAATGGTTCCTCAATCGTTCCTCAATGGTTCCTCAACGGTTCCTCAATCGTTCCTCAATCGTTCCTCAATAGTTCCTCAATCGTTCCTCAATAGTTCCTTAATCGTTCCTCAACCGTCCCTCAACCGTCCCTCAACCGTCCCTCAACCGTCCCTCAACCGTCCCTCAACCGTCCCTCAACCGTTCCTCAATCGTTCCTCAATCGTTCCTCAATCGTTCCTCAATCGTTCCTCAATCGTTCCTCAATCGTTCCTCAATCGTTCCTCAATCGTTCCTCAATCGTTCCTCAATCGTTCCTCAATCGTTCCTCAATCGTTCCTCAATTGTTTCTCAATCGTTCCTCAATCGTTTCTCAATCGTTCCTCAATGGTTCCTCAACGGTTCCTCAATGGTTCCTCAATCGTTCCTCAATGGTTCCTCAACGGTTCCTCAATCGTTCCTCAATCGTTCCTCAATCGTTCCTCAATCGTTCCTCAATCGTTCCTCAATCGTTCCTCAATCGTTCCTCAATCGTTCCTCAATCGTTCCTCAATCGTTCCTCAATCGTTCCTCAATCGTTCCTCAACCGTTCCTCAACCGTTCCTCAATCGTTCCTCAACCGTTCCTCAATCGTTCCTCAATCGTTCCTCAATCGTTCCTCAATCGTTCCTCAATCGTTCCTCAATCGTTCCTCAATCGTTCCTCAATCGTTCCTCAATCGTTCCTCAATCGTTCCTCAATCGTTCCTCAATCGTTCCTCAATCGTTCCTCTATCGTTCCTCAATCGTTCCTCAATCGTTCCTCAATCGTCCCTCAACCGTCCCTCAACCGTCCCTCAACCGACCCTCAACCGTTCCTCAATCGTTCCTCATCGTTCCTCAATCGTTCCTCAATGGTTCCTCAACGGTTCCTCAATGGTTCCTCAATCGTTCCTCAATGGTTCCTCAACGGTTCCTCAATCGTTCCTCAATCGTTCCTCAATCGTTCCTCAATCGTTCCTCAATCGTTCCTCAATCGTTCCTCAATCGTTCCTCAATCGTTCCTCAATCGTTCCTCAATCGTTCCTCAATCGTTCCTCAATCGTTCCTCAATCGTCCCTCAACCGTCCCTCAACCGTCCCTCAACCGACCCTCAACCGTTCCTCAATCGTTCCTCATCGTTCCTCAATCGTTCCTCAATGGTTCCTCAACGGTTCCTCAATGGTTCCTCAATCGTTCCTCAATGGTTCCTCAACGGTTCCTCAATCGTTCCTCAATCGTTCCTCAATCGTTCCTCAATCGTTCCTCAATCGTTCCTCAATCGTTCCTCAATCGTTCCTCAATCGTTCCTCAATCGTTCCTCAATCGTTCCTCAATCGTTCCTCAATCGTTCCTCAATCGTTCCTCAATCGTTCCTCAATCGTTCCTCAATCGTTCCTCAATCGTTCCTCAATCGTTCCTCAATCGTTCCTCAATCGTTCCTCAATCGTTCCTCAATCGTTCCTCAATCGTTCCTCAATCGTTCCTCAATCGTTCCTCAATAGTTCCTTAATCGTTCCTCAACCGTCCCTCAACCGTCCCTCAACCGTCCCTCAACCGTCCCTCAACCGTCCCTCAACCGTCCCTCAACCGTCCCTCAACCGTTCCTCAATCGTTCCTCAATCGTTCCTCAATCGTTCCTCAATCGTTCCTCAATCGTTCCTCAATCGTTCCTCAATCGTTCCTCAATCGTTCCTCAATCGTTCCTCAATCGTTCCTCAATCGTTCCTCAATCGTTCCTCAATCGTTCCTCAATCGTTCCTCAATCGTTCCTCAATCGTTCCTCAATGGTTCCTCAACGGTTCCTCAATCGTTCCTCAATCGTTCCTCAATCGTTCCTCAATCGTTCCTCAATCGTTCCTCAATCGTTCCTCAATCGTTCCTCAATCGTTCCTCAATCGTTCCTCAATGGTTCCTCAACGGTTCCTCAATCGTTCCTCAATGGTTCCTCAACGGTTCCTCAATCGTTCCTCAATCGTTCCTCAATCGTTCCTCAATCGTTTCTCAATCGTTCCTCAATGGTTCCTCAACGGTTCCTCAATCGTTCCTCAATCGTTCCTCAATGGTTCCTCAACGGTTCCTCAATCGTTCCTCAATCGTTCCTCAATCGTTCCTCAATCGTTCCTCAATCGTTCCTCAATCGTTCCTCAATCGTTCCTCAATCGTTCCTCAATCGTTCCTCAATCGTTCCTCAATCGTTCCTCAATCGTTCCTCAATCGTTCCTCAATCGTTCCTCAATCGTCCCTCAACCGTCCCTCAACCGTCCTTCAACCGTCCCTCAACCGCCCCTCAATCGTTCCTCAATCGTTCCTCAATCGTTCCTCAATCGTTCCTCAATCGTTCCTCAATCGTTCCCCAATCGTTCCTCAATCGTTCCTCAATCGTTCCTCAATCGTTCCTCAATCGTTCCTCAATCGTTCCTCAATCGTTCCTCAATCGTTCCTCAATCGTTCCTCAATCGTTCCTCAATGGTTCCTCAACGGTTCCTCAATCGTTCCTCAATGGTTCCTCAATGGTTCCTCAATCGTTCCTCAATGGTTCCTCAACGGTTCCTCAATCGTTCCTCAATCGTTCCTCAATGGTTCCTCAACGGTTCCTCAATGGTTCCTCAATCGTTCCTCAATGGTTCCTCAACGGTTCCTCAATCGTTCCTCAATCGTTCCTCAATCGTTCCTCAATCGTTCCTCAATCGTTCCTCAATCGTTCCTCAATCGTTCCTCAATCGTTCCTCAATCGTTCCTCAATCGTTCCTCAATCGTTCCTCAATCGTTCCTCAATCGTTCCTCAATCGTTCCTCAATCGTCCCTCAACCGTCCCTCAACCGTCCCTCAACCGACCCTCAACCGTTCCTCAATCGTTCCTCATCGTTCCTCAATCGTTCCTCAATGGTTCCTCAACGGTTCCTCAATGGTTCCTCAATCGTTCCTCAATGGTTCCTCAACGGTTCCTCAATCGTTCCTCAATCGTTCCTCAATCGTTCCTCAATCGTTCCTCAATCGTTCCTCAATCGTTCCTCAATCGTTCCTCAATCGTTCCTCAATCGTTCCTCAATCGTTCCTCAATCGTTCCTCAATCGTTCCTCAATCGTTCCTCAATCGTTCCTCAATCGTTCCTCAATCGTTCCTCAATAGTTCCTTAATCGTTCCTCAACCGTCCCTCAACCGTCCCTCAACCGTCCCTCAACCGTCCCTCAACCGTCCCTCAACCGTCCCTCAACCGTCCCTCAACCGTTCCTCAATCGTTCCTCAATCGTTCCTCAATCGTTCCTCAATCGTTCCTCAATCGTTCCTCAATCGTTCCTCAATCGTTCCTCAATCGTTCCTCAATCGTTCCTCAATCGTTCCTCAATCGTTCCTCAATCGTTCCTCAATCGTTCCTCAATCGTTCCTCAATCGTTCCTCAATGGTTCCTCAACGGTTCCTCAATCGTTCCTCAATCGTTCCTCAATCGTTCCTCAATCGTTCCTCAATCGTTCCTCAATCGTTCCTCAATCGTTCCTCAATCGTTCCTCAATCGTTCCTCAATGGTTCCTCAACGGTTCCTCAATCGTTCCTCAATGGTTCCTCAACGGTTCCTCAATCGTTCCTCAATCGTTCCTCAATCGTTCCTCAATCGTTTCTCAATCGTTCCTCAATGGTTCCTCAACGGTTCCTCAATCGTTCCTCAATGGTTCCTCAACGGTTCCTCAATGGTTCCTCAATCGTTCCTCAATCGTTCCTCAACGGTTCCTCAATCGTTCCTCAATCGTTCCTCAATCGTTCCTCAATCGTTCCTCAATCGTTCCTCAATCGTTCCTCAATCGTTCCTCAATCGTTCCTCAATCGTTCCTCAATCGTTCCTCAATCGTTCCTCAATCGTTCCTCAATCGTTCCTCAATCGTTCCTCAATCGTTCCTCAATCGTTCCTCAATCGTTCCTCAATCGTTCCTCAATCGTTCCTCAATCGTTCCTCAATCGTTCCTCAATCGTTCCTCAATCGTTCCTCAATCGTTCCTCAATCGTTCCTCAATCGTTCCTCAATGGTTCCTCAACGGTTCCTCAATCGTTCCTCAATCGTTCCTCAATCGTTCCT
Organism: Thecophora atra; assembly: GCA_937620795.1. Lineage (NCBI taxonomy): Eukaryota > Metazoa > Arthropoda > Insecta > Diptera > Conopidae > Thecophora > Thecophora atra. The sequence goes on along the minus strand of OW569397.1, from coordinate 60,003,200 downwards.
CAATCGTTCCTCAATCGTTCCTCAATCGTTCCTCAATCGTTCCTCAATCGTTCCTCAATCGTTCCTCAATCGTTCCTCAATCGTTCCTCAATCGTTCCTCAATAGTTCCTCAATCGTTCCTCAATAGTTCCTTAATCGTTCCTCAACCGTCCCTCAACCGTCCCTCAACCGTCCCTCAACCGTCCCTCAACCGTCCCTCAACCGTCCCTCAACCGTTCCTCAATCGTTCCTCAATCGTTCCTCAATCGTTCCTCAATCGTTCCTCAATCGTTCCTCAATCGTTCCTCAATCGTTCCTCAATCGTTCCTCAATCGTTCCTCAATCGTTCCTCAATCGTTCCTCAATCGTTCCCCAATCGTTCCTCAATCGTTCCTCAATCGTTCCTCAATCGTTCCTCAATCGTTCCTCAATCGTTCCTCAATCGTTCCTCAATCGTTCCTCAATCGTTCCTCAATCGTTCCTCAATCGTTCCTCAATCGTTCCTCAATCGTTCCTCAATCGTTCCTCAATCGTTCCTCAATCGTTCCTCAATCGTTCCTCAATCGTTCCTCAATCGTTCCTCAATCGTTCCTCAATCGTTCCTCAATCGTTCCTCAACCGTCCCTCAACCGTCCCTCAACCGTCCCTCAACCGTCCTTCAACCGTCCCTCAACCGTCCTTCAACCGACCCTCAACCGACCCTCAACCGCCCCTCAATCGTTCCTCAATCGTTCCTCAATCGTCCCTCAACCGTCCCTCAACCGTCCCTCAACCGTCCTTCAACCGTCCCTCAACCGCCCCTCAATCGTTCCTCAATCGTTCCTCAATCGTTCCTCAATCGTTCCTCAATCGTTCCTCAATCGTTCCCCAATCGTTCCTCAATCGTTCCTCAATCGTTCCTCAATCGTTCCTCAATCGTTCCTCAATCGTTCCTCAATCGTTCCTCAATTGTTTCTCAATCGTTCCTCAATCGTTTCTCAATCGTTCCTCAATGGTTCCTCAACGGTTCCTCAATGGTTCCTCAATCGTTCCTCAATGGTTCCTCAACGGTTCCTCAATCGTTCCTCAATCGTTCCTCAATCGTTCCTCAATCGTTCCTCAATCGTTCCTCAATCGTTCCTCAATCGTTCCTCAATCGTTCCTCAATCGTTCCTCAATCGTTCCTCAACCGTTCCTCAACCGTTCCTCAATCGTTCCTCAACCGTTCCTCAATCGTTCCTCAATCGTTCCTCAATCGTTCCTCAATCGTTCCTCAATCGTTCCTCAATCGTTCCTCAATCGTTCCTCAATCGTTCCTCAATCGTTCCTCAATCGTTCCTCAATCGTTCCTCAATCGTTCCTCAATCGTTCCTCAATCGTTCCTCAATCGTTCCTCAATCGTTCCTCAATCGTTCCTCAATAGTTCCTTAATCGTTCCTCAACCGTCCCTCAACCGTCCTTCAACCGTCCTTCAACCGTCCCTCAACCGTCCTTTAACCGTCCTTCAACCGTCCTTCAACCGTCCCTCAACCGTTCCTCAACCGTCCCTCAACCGTCCCTCAACCGTCCCTCAACCGTCGCTCAACCGCCCCTCAACCGTTCCTCAATCGGTCCTCATCGTTCCTCAAACGTTCCTCAATCGTTCCTCAATCGTTCCTCAATCGTTCCTCAATCGTTCCTCAATCATTCCTCAATCGTTCCTCAATCGTTCCTCAATCGTTCCTCAATCTTTCCTCAATCGTTCCTCAATCGTTCCTCAATGGTTCCTCAATGGTTCCTCAATCGTTCCTCAATCGTTCCTCAATCGTTCCTCAATCGTTCCTCAATCATTCCTCAATCGTTCCTCAATCGTTCCTCAATCGTTCCTCAATCTTTCCTCAATCGTTCCTCAATCGTTCCTCAATCGTTCCTCAATCGTTCCTCAATCGTTCCTCAATCGTTCCTCAATCGTTCCTCAATCGTTCCTCAATCGTTCCTCAACCGTCCCTCAACCGTCCCTCAACCGTCCCTCAACCGTCCCTCAACCGTCCTTCAACCGTCCCTCAACCGTCCTTCAACCGACCCTCAACCGACCCTCAACCGCCCCTCAATCGTTCCTCAATCGTTCCTCAATCGTTCCTCAATCGTCCCTCAACCGTCCCTCAACCGTCCCTCAACCGTCCTTCAACCGTCCCTCAACCGCCCCTCAATCGTTCCTCAATCGTTCCTCAATCGTTCCTCAATCGTTCCTCAATCGTTCCTCAATCGTTCCCCAATCGTTCCTCAATCGTTCCTCAATCGTTCCTCAATCGTTCCTCAATCGTTCCTCAATCGTTCCTCAATCGTTCCTCAATTGTTTCTCAATCGTTCCTCAATCGTTTCTCAATCGTTCCTCAATGGTTCCTCAACGGTTCCTCAATGGTTCCTCAATCGTTCCTCAATGGTTCCTCAACGGTTCCTCAATCGTTCCTCAATCGTTCCTCAATCGTTCCTCAATCGTTCCTCAATCGTTCCTCAATCGTTCCTCAATCGTTCCTCAATCGTTCCTCAATCGTTCCTCAATCGTTCCTCAATCGTTCCTCAATCGTTCCTCAATCGTTCCTCAATCGTTCCTCAACCGTTCCTCAACCGTTCCTCAATCGTTCCTCAATCGTTCCTCAATCGTTCCTCAATCGTTCCTCAATCGTTCCTCAATCGTTCCTCAATAGTTCCTTAATCGTTCCTCAACCGTCCCTCAACCGTCCTTCAACCGTCCTTCAACCGTCCCTCAACCGTCCTTTAACCGTCCTTCAACCGTCCTTCAACCGTCCCTCAACCGTTCCTCAACCGTCCCTCAACCGTCCCTCAACCGTCCCTCAACCGTCGCTCAACCGCCCCTCAACCGTTCCTCAATCGTTCCTCATCGTTCCTCAAACGTTCCTCAATCGTTCCTCAATCGTTCCTCAATCGTTCCTCAATCGTTCCTCAATCATTCCTCAATCGTTCCTCAATCGTTCCTCAATCGTTCCTCAATCTTTCCTCAATCGTTCCTCAATCGTTCCTCAATGGTTCCTCAATGGTTCCTCAATCGTTCCTCAATCGTTCCTCAATCGTTCCTCAATCGTTCATCAACCGTCCCTCAACCGTCCTTCAACCGTCCTTCAACCGTCCCTCAACCGTCCTTCAACCGACCCTCAACCGCCCCTCAATCGTTCCTCAATCGTTCCTCAATCGTTCCTCAATCGTCCCTCAACCGTCCCTCAACCGTCCCTCAACCGTCCATCAACCGTCCTTCAACCGTCCCTCAACCGCCCCTCAACCGTTCCACAATCGTTCCTCATCGTTCCCTCATCGTTCCTCAATCGTTCTTCAATCGTTCCTCAATCGTTCCTCAATCGTTCCTCAATCGTTCCTCAATCGTTCCTCAATCGTTCCTCAACCGTCCCTCAACCGTCCCTCAACCGTCCCTCAACCGTCCTTCAACCGTTCTTCAACCGTCCCTCAATCGTCCCTCAACCGTCCCTCAACCATCCCTCAACCATCCCTCAACCGACCCTCAACCGTTCCTCAATCGTTCCTCAATCGTTCCTCAATCGTTCCTCAATCGTTCCTCAATCGTTCCTCAATCGTTCCTCAATCGTTCCTCAATCGTTCCTCAATCGTTCCTCAATCGTTCCTCAATCGTTCCTCAATCGTTCCTCAATCGTTCCTCAATCGTTCCTCAATCGTTCCTCAATCGTTCCTCAATCGTTCCTCAACCGTTCCTCAACCGTTCCTCAATCGTTCCTCAACCGTTCCTCAATCGTTCCTCAATCGTTCCTCAATCGTTCCTCAATCGTTCCTCAATCGTTCCTCAATCGTTCCTCAATCGTTCCTCAATCGTTCCTCAATCGTTCCTCAATCGTTCCTCAATCGTTCCTCAATAGTTCCTTAATCGTTCCTCAACCGTCCCTCAACCGTCCTTCAACCGTCCTTCAACCGTCCCTCAACCGTCCTTTAACCGTCCTTCAACCGTCCTTCAACCGTCCCTCAACCGTTCCTCAACCGTCCCTCAACCGTCCCTCAACCGTCCCTCAACCGTCGCTCAACCGCCCCTCAACCGTTCCTCAATCGTTCCTCATCGTTCCTCAAACGTTCCTCAATCGTTCCTCAATCGTTCCTCAATCGTTCCTCAATCGTTCCTCAATCATTCCTCAATCGTTCCTCAATCGTTCCTCAATCGTTCCTCAATCTTTCCTCAATCGTTCCTCAATCGTTCCTCAATGGTTCCTCAATGGTTCCTCAATCGTTCCTCAATCGTTCCTCAATCGTTCCTCAATCGTTCATCAACCGTCCCTCAACCGTCCTTCAACCGTCCTTCAACCGTCCCTCAACCGTCCTTCAACCGACCCTCAACCGCCCCTCAATCGTTCCTCAATCGTTCCTCAATCGTTCCTCAATCGTCCCTCAACCGTCCCTCAACCGTCCCTCAACCGTCCATCAACCGTCCTTCAACCGTCCCTCAACCGCCCCTCAACCGTTCCACAATCGTTCCTCATCGTTCCTCAATCGTTCTTCAATCGTTCCTCAATCGTTCCTCAATCGTTCCTCAATCGTTCCTCAATCGTTCCTCAATCGTTCCTCAACCGTCCCTCAACCGTCCCTCAACCGTCCCTCAACCGTCCTTCAACCGTTCTTCAACCGTCCCTCAATCGTCCCTCAACCGTCCCTCAACCATCCCTCAACCATCCCTCAACCGACCCTCAACCGTTCCTCAATCGTTCCTCAATCGTTCCTCAATCGTTCCTCAATCGTTCCTCAATCGTTCCTCAATCGTTCCTCAACCGTCCCTCAACCGTCCCTCAACCGTCCCTCAACCGTCCCTCAACCGTCCCTCAACCGTCCCTCAACCGTCCCTCAACCGTCCCTCAACCGTCCCTCAACCGTACCCTCAACCGTCCCTCAACCGTCCCTCAACCGTCCCTCAACCGTCCCTCAACCGTCCCTCAACCGTCCCTCAACCGTCCCTCAACCGTCCCTCAACCGTTCCTCAATCGTTCCTCAATCGTTCCTCAATCGTTCCTCAATCGTTCCTCAATCGTTCCTCAATAGTTCCTTAATCGTTCCTTAATCGTTCCTTAATCGTTCCTCAATCGTTCCTCAATCGTCCCTCAACCGTCCCTCAACCGTCCCTCAACCGTCCCTCAACCGTCCTTCAACCGACCATCAACCGACCCTCAACCGTCCCTCAACCGTCCCTCAATCGTTCCTCAATCGTTCCTCAACCGTTCTTCAACCGTTCCTCAATCGTTCCTCAATCGTTCCTCAATCGTTCCTCAATCGTTCCTCAATCGTTCCTCAATCGTTCCTCAATCGTTCCTCAATCGTTCCTCAATCGTTCCTCAATCGTTCCTCAATCGTTCCTCAATCGTTCCTCAATCGTTCCTCAATCGTTCCTCAATCGTTCCTCAATCGTTCCTCAATCGTTCCTCAATTGTTCCTCAATCGTTCCTCAACCGTCCTTCAACCGTCGCTCAACCGTCCTTCAACCGTCCTTCAACCGACCCTCAACCGCCCCTCAATCGTTCCTCAATCGTTCCTCAATCGTCCCTCAACCGTCCTTCAACCGTCCCTCAACCGCCCCTCAATCGTTCCTCAATCGTTCCTCAATCGTTCCTCAATCGTTCCTCAATCGTTCCTCAATCGTTCCTCAATCGTTCCTCAATCGTTCCTCAATGGTTCCTCAACGGTTCCTCAACGGTTCCTCAATCGTTCCTCAATCGTTCCTCAATCGTTCCTCAATCGTCCCTCAATCGTTCCTCAATCGTTCCTCAACCGTTCCTCAACCGTTCCTCAATCGTTCCTCAATCGTTCCTCAATCGTTCCTCAATCGTTCCTCAATCGTTCCTCAATCGTTCCTCAACCGTCCCTCAACCGTCCCTCAACCGTCCTTCAACCGTCCTTCAACCGTCCCTCAACCGTCCTTCAACCGTCCTTCAACCGTCCCTCAACCGTCCCTCAACCGTCCCTCAACCGTCCCTCAACCGTCCCTCAACCGCCCCTCAACCGTTCCTCAATCGTTCCTCATCGTTCCTCAATCGTTCCTCAATCGTTCCTCAATCGTTCCTCAATCGTTCCTCAATCGTTCCTCAATCGTTCCTCAATGGTTCCTCAACGGTTCCTCAATGGTTCCTCAATCGTTCCTCAATGGTTCCTCAACGGTTCCTCAATCGTTCCTCAATCGTTCCTCAATCGTTCCTCAATCGTTCCTCAATCGTTCCTCAATCGTTCCTCAATCGTTCCTCAATCGTTCCTCAATCGTTCCTCAATCGTTCCTCAATGGTTCCTCAACGGTTCCTCAATGGTTCCTCAATCGTTCCTCAATCGTTCCTCAATCGTTCCTCAATCGTTCCTCAATCGTTCCTCAATCGTTCCTCAATCGTTCCTCAATCGTTCCTCAATCGTTCCTCAATCGTTCCTCAATCGTTCCTCAATCGTTCCTCAATCGTTCCTCAATCGTTCCTCAATCGTTCCTCAATCGTTCCTCAATCGTTCCTCAATCGTTCCTCAATCGTTCCTCAATCGTTCCTCAATTGTTCCTCAATCGTTCCTCAACCGTCCTTCAACCGTCGCTCAACCGTCCTTCAACCGTCCTTCAACCGACCCTCAACCGCCCCTCAATCGTTCCTCAATCGTTCCTCAATCGTCCCTCAACCGTCCTTCAACCGTCCCTCAACCGCCCCTCAATCGTTCCTCAATCGTTCCTCAATCGTTCCTCAATCGTTCCTCAATCGTTCCTCAATCGTTCCTCAATCGTTCCTCAATCGTTCCTCAATGGTTCCTCAACGGTTCCTCAATCGTTCCTCAATCGTTCCTCAATCGTTCCTCAATCGTCCCTCAATCGTTCCTCAATCGTTCCTCAACCATTCCTCAACCGTTCCTCAACCGTTCCTCAATCGTTCCTCAATCGTTCCTCAATCGTTCCTCAATCGTTCCTCAATCGTTCCTCAATGGTTCCTCAACGGTTCCTCAATCGTTCCTCAATCGTTCCTCAATGGTTCCTCAACGGTTCCTCAATCGTTCCTCAATCGTTCCTCAATCGTTCCTCAATCGTTCCTCAATCGTTCCTCAATCGTTCCTCAATCGTTCCTCAATCGTTCCTCAATCGTTCCTCAATCGTTCCTCAATCGTTCCTCAATCGTTCCTCAATCGTTCCTCAATCGTTCCTCAATCGTTCCTCAATCGTTCCTCAATCGTTCCTCAATCGTTCCTCAATCGTTCCTCAATAGTTCCTTAATCGTTCCTCAATCGTCCCTCAACCGTCCCTCAACCGTCCCTCAACCGTCCCTCAAGCGTCCTCCAACCGTCCTTCAACCGTCCTTCAACCGTCCCTCAACCGTCCCTCAACCGTCCCTCAACCGTCCCTCAACCGTCCCTCAACCGTCCCTCAACCGTCCCTCAACCGTCCCTCAATCGTTCCTCAATCGTTCCTCAATCGTTCCCCAATCGTTCCTCAATCGTTCCTCAATCGTTCCTCAATCGTTCCTCAATCGTTCCTCAATCGTTCCTCAATCGTTCCTCAATCGTTCCTCAATCGTTCCTCAATCGTTCCTCAATGGTTCCTCAACGGTTCCTCAATCGTTCCTCAAGCGTTCCTCAATGGTTCCTCAACGGTTCCTCAATCGTTCCCCAATCGTTCCTCAATCGTTCCTCAATCGTTCCTCAATCGTTCCTCAATCGTTCCTCAATCGTTCCTCAATCGTTCCTCAATCGTTCCTCAATCGTTCCTCAATCGTTCCTCAATCGTTCCTCAATCGTTCCTCAATGGTTCCTCAACGGTTCCTCAATCGTTCCTCAATCGTTCCTCAATGGTTCCTCAACGGTTCCTCAATCGTTCCTCAATCGTTCCTCAATCGTTCCTCAATCGTTCCTCAATCGTTCCTCAATCGTTCCTCAATGGTTCCTCAACGGTTCCTCAATCGTTCCTCAATCGTTCCTCAATCGTTCCTCAATCGTTCCTCAATCGTTCCTCAATCGTTCCTCAATCGTTCCTCAATCGTTCCTCAATCGTTCCTCAATCGTTCCTCAATCGTTCCTCAATCGTTCCTCAATCGTTCCTCAATCGTTCCTCAATCGTTCCTCAATCGTTCCTCAATCGTTCCTCAATCGTTCCTCAATCGTTCCTCAATCGTTCCTCAATCGTTCCTTAATCGTTCCTCAATCGTTCCTCAATCGTTCCTCAATCGTTCCTCAATCGTTCCTCAATCGTTCCTCAATCGTTCCTCAATCGTTCCTCAATCGTTCCTCAATCGTTCCTCAATCGTTCCTCAATCGTTCCTCAATCGTTCCTCAATCGTTCCTCAATCGTTCCTCAATCGTTCCTCAATCGTTCCTCAATCGTTCCTCAATAGTTCCTCAATAGTTCCTTAATCGTTCCTCAATCGTTCCTCAATCGTTCCTCAATCGTTCCTCAATCGTTCCTCAATCGTTCCTCAATCGTTCCTCAATCGTTCCTCAATCGTTCCTCAATCGTTCCTCAATCGTTCCTCAATCGTTCCTCAATCGTTCCTCAATCGTTCCTCAACCGTCCCTCAACCGTCCCTCAACCGTCCCTCAACCGTCCTTCAACCGTCCCTCAACCGTCCTTCAACCGACCCTCAACCGACCCTCAACCGCCCCTCAATCGTTCCTCAATCGTTCCTCAATCGTTCCTCAATCGTCCCTCAACCGTCCCTCAACCGTCCCTCAACCGTCCTTCAACCGTCCCTCAACCGCCCCTCAATCGTTCCTCAATCGTTCCTTAATCGTTCCTCAATCGTTCCTCAATCGTTCCTCAATCGTTCCTCAATCGTTCCTCAATCGTTCCCCAATCGTTCCTCAATCGTTCCTCAATCGTTCCTCAATCGTTCCTCAATCGTTCCTCAATCGTTCCTCAATCGTTCCTCAATCGTTCCTCAATCGTTCCTCAATCGTTCCTCAATGGTTCCTCAACGGTTCCTCAATCGTTCCTCAATGGTTCCTCAACGGTTCCTCAATCGTTCCTCAATCGTTCCTCAATCGTTCCTCAATCGTTCCTCAATCGTTCCTCAATCGTTCCTCAATCGTTCCTCAACCGTTCCTCAACCGTTCCTCAATCGTTCCTCAACCGTTCCTTAATCGTTCCTCAATCGTTCCTCAATCGTTCCTCAATCGTTCCTCAATCGTTCCTCAATCGTTCCTCAATCGTTCCTCAATCGTTCCTCAATCGTTCCTCAATCGTTCCTCAATCGTTCCTCAATCGTTCCTCAATCGTTCCTCAATCGTTCCTCAATAGTTCCTTAATCGTTCCTCAACCGTCCCTCAACCGTCCTTCAACCGTCCTTCAACCGTCCCTCAACCGTCCTTCAACCGTCCTTCAACCGTCCCTCAACCGTCCCTCAACCGTCCCTCAACCGTCCCTCAACCGTCCCTCAACCGTCCCTCAACCGCCCCTCAACCGTTCCTCAATCGTTCCTCATCGTTCCTCAATCGTTCCTCAATCGTTCCTCAATCGTTCCTCAATCGTTCCTCAATCGTTCCTCAATCGTTCCTCAATCGTTCCTCAATCGTTCCTCAATCATTCCTCAATCGTTCCTCAATCGTTCCTCAATCGTTCCTCAATCTATCCTCAATCGTTCCTCAATCGTTCCTCAATGGTTCCTCAATGGTTCCGCAATGGTTCCTCAATCGTTCCTCAATCGTTCCTCAATCGTTCCTCAATCGTTCCTCAACCGTCCCTCAACCGTCCTTCAACCGTCCTTCAACCGTCCCTCAACCGTCCTTCAACCGACCCTCAACCGCCCCTCAATCGTTCCTCAATCGTTCCTCAATCGTTCCTCAATCGTCCCTCAACCGTCCCTCAACCGTCCCTCAACCGTCCCTCAACCGTCCTTCAACCGTCCCTCAACCGCCCCTCAACCGTTCCACAATCGTTCCTCATCGTTCCTCAATCGTTCCTCAATCGTTCCTCAATCGTTCCTCAATCGTTCCTCAATCGTTCCTCAATCGTTCCTCAACCGTCCCTCAACCGTCCCTCAACCGTCCCTCAACCGTCCCTCAACCGTCCTTCAACCGTTCTTCAACCGTCCCTCAATCGTCCCTCAACCGTCCCTCAACCATCCCTCAACCGACCCTCAACCGTTCCTCAATCGTTCCTCAATCGTTCCTCAATCGTTCCTCAATCGTTCCTCAATCGTTCCTCAATCGTTCCTCAATCGTTCCTCAATCGTTCCTCAATCGTTCCTCAATCGTTCCTCAACCGTCCCTCAACCGTCCCTCAACCGTCCCTCAACCGTCCCTCAACCGTCCCTCAACCGTCCCTCAACCGTCCCTCAACCGTCCCTCAACCGTCCCTCAACCGTCCCTCAACCGTACCCTCAACCGTCCCTCAACCGTCCCTCAACCGTCCCTCAACCGTCCCTCAACCGTCCCTCAACCGTCCCTCAACCGTCCCTCAACCGTCCCTCAACCGTTCCTCAATCGTTCCTCAATCGTTCCTCAATCGTTCCTCAATCGTTCCTCAATAGTTCCTTAATCGTTCCTTAATCGTTCCTTAATCGTTCCTCAATCGTTCCTCAATCGTCCCTCAACCGTCCCTCAACTGTCCCTCAACCGTCCCTCAACCGTCCTTCAACCGACCATCAACCGACCCTCAACCGTCCCTCAACCGTCCCTCAACCGTCCCTCAACCGTCCCTCAACCGTCCCTCAACCGTCCCTCAACCGTCCCTCAACCGTCCCTCAACCGTCCCTCAACCGTCCCTCAATCGTTCCTCAATCGTTCCTCAATCGTTCCTCAATCGTTCCTCAATCGTTCCTCAATCGTTCCTCAATCGTTCCTCAATCGTTCCTCAATCGTTCCTCAATTGTTCCTCAATCGTTCCTCAACCGTCCTTCAACCGTCGCTCAACCGTCCTTCAACCGTCCTTCAACCGACCCTCAACCGCCCCTTAATCGTTCCTCAATCGTTCCTCAATCGTCCCTCAACCGTCCTTCAACCGTCCCTCAACCGCCCCTCAATCGTTCCTCAATCGTTCCTCAATCGTTCCTCAATCGTTCCTCAATCGTTCCTCAATCGTTCCTCAATCGTTCCTCAATCGTTCCTCAATCGTTCCTCAATCGTTCCTCAATCGTTCCTCAATGGTTCCTCAATCGTTCCTCAATCGTTCCTCAATCGTTCCTCAATCGTCCCTCAATCGTCCCTCAATCGTTCCTCAATCGTTCCTCAACCGTTCCTCAACCGTTCCTCAATCGTTCCTCAATCGTTCCTCAATCGTTCCTCAATCGTTCCTCAACCGTCCCTCAACCGTCCCTCAACCGTCCCTCAACCGTCCTTCAACCGTCCTTCAACCGTCCCTCAACCGTCCCTCAACCGTCCCTCAACCGTCCCTCAACCGCCCCTCAACCGTTCCTCAATCGTTCCTCATCGTTCCTCAATCGTTCCTCAATCGTTCCTCAATCGTTCCTCAATCGTTCCTCAATCGTTCCTCAATCGTTCCTCAATGGTTCCTCAACGGTTCCTCAATGGTTCCTCAATCGTTCCTCAATGGTTCCTCAACGGTTCCTCAATCGTTCCTCAATCGTTCCTCAATCGTTCCTCAATCGTTCCTCAATCGTTCCTCAATCGTTCCTCAATCGTTCCTCAATGGTTCCTCAACGGTTCCTCAATGGTTCCTCAATCGTTCCTCAATGGTTCCTCAACGGTTCCTCAATCGTTCCTCAATCGTTCCTCAATCGTTCCTCAATCGTTCCTTAATCGCTCCTCAATCGTTCCCCAATCGTTCCTCAATCGTTCCTCAATCGTCCTTCAACCGTCCTTCAACCGTCCCTCAACCGTCCTTCAACCGTCCTTCAACCGTCCCTCAACCGTCCCTCAACCGTCCCTCAACCGTCCCTCAACCGTCCCTCAACCGCCCCTCAACCGTTCCTCAATCGTTCCTCATCGTTCCTCAATCGTCCCTCAACCGTCCCTCAACCGTCCCTCAACCGCCCCTCAACCGTTCCTCAATCGTTCCTCATCGTTCCTCAATCGTTCCTCAATGGTTCCTCAACGGTTCCTCAATGGTTCCTCAATCGTTCCTCAATGGTTCCTCAACGGTTCCTCAATCGTTCCTCAATCGTTCCTCAATCGTTCCTCAATCGTTCCTCAATCGTTCCTCAATCGTTCCTCAATGGTTCCTCAACGGTTCCTCAATGGTTCCTCAATCGTTCCTCAATGGTTCCTCAACGGTTCCTCAATCGTTCCTCAATCGTTCCTCAATCGTTCCTCAATCGTTCCTTAATCGCTCCTCAATCGTTCCCCAATCGTTCCTCAATCGTTCCTCAATCGTCCCTCAGCCGTCCCTCAACCGTCCCTCAACCGTCCCTCAACCGTCCCTCAACCGTCCCTCAACCGTCCTTCAACCGTCCTTCAACCGTCCCTCAACCGTCCTTCAACCGTCCTTCAACCGTCCCTCAACCGTCCCTCAACCGTCCCTCAACCGTCCCTCAACCGTCCCTCAACCGTCCCTCAACCGTCCCTCAACCGCCCCTCAACCATTCCTTAATCGTTCCTCATCGTTCCTCAATCGTTCCTCAATCGTTCCTCAATCGTTCCTCAATCGTTCCTCAATCGTTCCTCAATCGTTCCTTAATCGTTCCTCAATCGTTCCTCAATCGTTCCTCAATCGTTCCTCAATGGTTCCTCAACGGTTCCTCAATGGTTCCTCAATCGTTCCTCAATGGTTCCTCAACGGTTCCTCAATCGTTCCTCAATCGTTCCTCAATGGTTCCTCAACGGTTCCTCAATGGTTCCTCAATCGTTCCTCAATGGTTCCTCAACGGTTCCTCAATCGTTCCTCAATCGTTCCTCAATCGTTCCTCAATCGTTCCTCAATCGTTCCTCAATCGTTCCTCAATCGTTCCTCAATCGTTCCTCAATCGTTCCTCAATCGTTCCTCAATCGTTCCTCAATCGTTCCTCAATCGTTCCTCAATCGTCCCTCAACCGTCCCTCAACCGTCCCTCAACCGACCCTCAACCGTTCCTCAATCGTTCCTCATCGTTCCTCAATCGTTCCTCAATGGTTCCTCAACGGTTCCTCAATGGTTCCTCAATCGTTCCTCAATGGTTCCTCAACGGTTCCTCAATCGTTCCTCAATCGTTCCTCAATCGTTCCTCAATCGTTCCTCAATCGTTCCTCAATCGTTCCTCAATCGTTCCTCAATCGTTCCTCAATCGTTCCTCAATCGTTCCTCAATCGTTCCTCAATCGTTCCTCAATCGTTCCTCAATCGTTCCTCAATAGTTCCTTAATCGTTCCTCAACCGTCCCTCAACCGTCCCTCAACCGTCCCTCAACCGTCCCTCAACCGTCCCTCAACCGTCCCTCAACCGTCCCTCAACCGTCCCTCAACCGTCCCTCAACCGTTCCTCAATCGTTCCTCAATCGTTCCTCAATCGTTCCTCAATCGTTCCTCAATCGTTCCTCAATCGTTCCTCAATCGTTCCTCAATCGTTCCTCAATCGTTCCTCAATCGTTCCTCAATCGTTCCTCAATCGTTCCTCAATGGTTCCTCAATGGTTCCTCAATCGTTCCTCAATGGTTCCTCAACGGTTCCTCAATCGTTCCTCAATCGTTCCTCAATCGTTCCTCAATGGTTCCTCAACGGTTCCTCAATGGTTCCTCAATCGTTCCTCAATGGTTCCTCAACGGTTCCTCAATCGTTCCTCAATCGTTCCTCAATCGTTCCTCAATCGTTCCTCAATCGTTCCTCAATCGTTCCTCAATCGTTCCTCAATCGTTCCTCAATCGTTCCTCAATCGTTCCTCAATCGTTCCTCAATCGTCCCTCAACCGTCCCTCAACCGTCCCTCAACCGACCCTCAACCGTTCCTCAATCGTTCCTCATCGTTCCTCAATCGTTCCTCAATGGTTCCTCAACGGTTCCTCAATGGTTCCTCAATCGTTCCTCAATGGTTCCTCAACGGTTCCTCAATCGTTCCTCAATCGTTCCTCAATCGTTCCTCAATCGTTCCTCAATCGTTCCTCAATCGTTCCTCAATCGTTCCTCAATCGTTCCTCAATCGTTCCTCAATCGTTCCTCAATCGTTCCTCAATCGTTCCTCAATCGTTACTCAATCGTTCCTCAATCGTTCCTCAATCGTTCCTCAATCGTTCCTCAATCGTTCCTCAATCGTTCCTCAATCGTTCCTCAATCGTTCCTCAATCGTTCCTCAATCGTTCCTCAATCGTTCCTCAATCGTTCCTCAATCGTTCCTCAATCGTTCCTCAATCGTTCCTCAATCGTTCCTCAATAGTTCCTCAATAGTTCCTTAATCGTTCCTCAACCGTCCCTCAACCGTCCCTCAACCGTTCCTCAACCGTCCCTCAACCGTCCCTCAACCGTCCCTCAACCGTCCCTCAACCGTCCCTCAACCGTCCCTCAACCGTCCCTCAACCGTCCCTCAACCGTTCCTCAATCGTTCCTCAATCGTTCCTCAATGGCTCCTCAATCGTTCCTCAATCGTTCCTCAATCGTTCCTCAATCGTTCCTCAATAGTTCCTTAATCGTTCCTTAATCGTTCCTCAATCGTTCCTCAATCGTCCCTCAACCGTCCCTCAACCGTCCCTCAACCGTCCCTCAACCGTCCTTCAACCGACCATCAACCGACCCTCAACCGTCCCTCAACCGTCCCTCAACCGTTCCTCAATCGTTCCTCAATCGTTCCTCAACCGTTCCTCAACCGTTCCTCAATCGTTCCTCAATCGTTCCTCAATCGTTCCTCAATTGTTCCTCAATCGTTCCTCAATCGTTCCTCAATCGTTCCTCAATCGTTCCTCAATCGTTCCTCAATCGTTCCTCAATCGTTCCTCAATCGTTCCTCAATAGTTCCTTAATCGTTCCTCAATCGTCCCTCAACCGTCCCTCAACCGTCCCTCAACCGTCCCTCAACCGTCCCTCAACCGTCCTCCAACCGTCCTTCAACCGTCCTTCAACCGTCCCTCAACCGTCCCTCAACCGTCCCTCAACCGTCCCTCAACCGTCCCTCAACCGTTGCTCAATCGTTCCTCAATGGTTCCTCAATCGTTCCTCAATCGTTCCTCAATCGTTCCTCAATCGTTCCTCAATCGTTCCTCAATCGTTCCTCAATAGTTCCTTAATCGTTCCTTAATCGTTCCTTAATCGTTCCTCAATCGTCCCTCAACCGTCCCTCAACCGTCCTCCAACCGACCCTCAACCGACCCTCAACCGTCCCTCAACCGTCCCTCAACCGTCCCTCAACCGTCCCTCAACCGTCCCTCAATCGTTCCTCAACCGTTCCTCAACCGTTCCTCAATCGTTCCTCAATCGTTCCTCAATCGTTCCTCAATCGTTCCTCAATCGTTCCTCAATCGTTCCCCAATCGTTCCTCAATCGTTCCTCAATCGTTCCTCAATCGTTCCTCAATCGTTCCTCAACCGTCCCTCAACCGTCCCTCAACCGTCCCTCAACCGTCCTTCAACCGTCCCTCAACCGTCCTTCAACCGACCCTCAACCGACCCTCAACCGCCCCTCAATCGTTCCTCAATCGTTCCTCAATCGTTCCTCAATCGTCCTTCAACCGTCCCTCAACCGTCCCTCAACCGTCCTTCAACCGTCCCTCAACCGCCCCTCAATCGTTCCTCAATCGTTCCTCAATCGTTCCTCAATCGTTCCTCAATCGTTCCTCAATCGTTCCTCAATCGTTCCCCAATCGTTCCTCAATCGTTCCTCAATCGTTCCTCAATCGTTCCTCAATCGTTCCTCAATCGTTCCTCAATCGTTCCTCAATCGTTCCTCAATCGTTCCTCAATCGTTCCTCAATCGTTCCTCAATCGTTCCTCAATGGTTCCTCAACGGTTCCTCAATGGTTCCTCAATCGTTCCTCAATGGTTCCTCAATCGTTCCTCAATCGTTCCTCAATCGTTCCTCAATCGTTCCTCAATCGTTCCTCAATCGTTCCTCAATCGTTCCTCAATCGTTCCTCAATCGTTCCTCAACCGTTCCTCAACCGTTCCTCAATCGTTCCTCAACCGTTCCTCAATCGTTCCTCAATCGTTCCTCAATCGTTCCTCAATCGTTCCTCAATCGTTCCTCAATCGTTCCTCAATCGTTCCTCAATCGTTCCTCAATCGTTCCTCAATCGTTCCTCAATCGTTCCTCAATCGTTCCTCAATAGTTCCTCAATCGTTCCTCAATCGTTCCTCAATCGTTCCTCAATCGTTCCTCAATCGTTCCTCAATCGTTCCTTAATCGTTCCTCAACCGTCCCTCAACCGTCCTTCAACCTTCCTTCAACCGTCCTTCAACCGTCCCTCAACCGTCCTTCAACCGTCCTTCAACCGTCCCTCAACCGTTCCTCAACCGTCCCTCAACCGTCCCTCAACCGTCCCTCAACCGTCCCTCAACCGCCCCTCAATCGTTCCTCAATCGTTCCTCAATCGTTCCTCAATCGTTCCTCAATCGTTCCTCAATCGTTCCTCAATCGTTCCTCAATCGTTCCTTAATCGTTCCTCAACCGTCCCTCAACCGTCCTTCAACCTTCCTTCAACCGTCCTTCAACCGTCCCTCAACCGTCCTTCAACCGTCCTTCAACCGTCCCTCAACCGTTCCTCAACCGTCCCTCAACCGTCCCTCAACCGTCCCTCAACCGTCCCTCAACCGCCCCTCAACCGTTCCTCAATCGTTCCTCATCGTTCCTCAATCGTTCCTCAATCGTTCCTCAATCGTTCCTCAATCGTTCCTCAATCGTTCCTCAATCATTCCTCAATCGTTCCTCAATCGTTCCTCAATCGTTCCTCAATCTTTCCTCAATCGTTCCTCAATCGTTCCTCAATGGTTCCTCAATGGTTCCTCAATGGTTCCTCAATCGTTCCTCAATCGTTCCTCAATCGTTCCTCAATCGTTCCTCAACCGTCCCTCAACCGTCCTTCAACCGTCCTTCAACCGTCCCTCAACCGTCCTTCAACCGACCCTCAACCGCCCCTCAATCGTTCCTCAATCATTCCTCAATCGTTCCTCAATCGTTCCTCAATCGTTCCTCAATCGTCCCTCAACCGTCCCTCAACCGTCCCTCAACCGTCCCTCAACCGTCCCTCAACCGTCCCTCAACCGTCCCTCAATCGTTCCTCAATCGTTCCTCAATCGTTCCTCAATCGTTCCTCAATCGTTCCTCAATCGTTCCTCAATCGTTCCTCAATCGTTCCTCAATCGTTCCTCAATCGTTCCTCAATCGTTCCTCAATCGTTCCTCAATCGTTCCTCAATCGTTCCTCAATCGTTCCTCAATAGTTCCTCAATCGTTCCTCAATCGTTCCTCAATCGTTCCTCAATCGTTCCTCAATCGTTCCTCAATCGTTCCTTAATCGTTCCTCAACCGTCCCTCAACCGTCCTTCAACCTTCCTTCAACCGTCCTTCAACCGTCCCTCAACCGTCCTTCAACCGTCCTTCAACCGTCCCTCAACCGTTCCTCAACCGTCCCTCAACCGTCCCTCAACCGTCCCTCAACCGTCCCTCAACCGCCCCTCAATCGTTCCTCAATCGTTCCTCAATCGTTCCTCAATCGTTCCTCAATCGTTCCTCAATCGTTCCTCAATCGTTCCTCAATCGTTCCTTAATCGTTCCTCAACCGTCCCTCAACCGTCCTTCAACCTTCCTTCAACCGTCCTTCAACCGTCCCTCAACCGTCCTTCAACCGTCCTTCAACCGTCCCTCAACCGTTCCTCAACCGTCCCTCAACCGTCCCTCAACCGTCCCTCAACCGTCCCTCAACCGCCCCTCAACCGTTCCTCAATCGTTCCTCAATCGTTCCTCAATCGTTCCTCAATCGTTCCTCAATCGTTCCTCAATCGTTCCTCAATCGATCCTCAATCGTTCCTCAATCGATCCTCAATCGTTCCTCAATCGTTCCTCAATCGTTCCTCAATCGTTCCTCAATCGTTCCTCAATCGTTCCTCAATCGTTCCTCAATCGTTCCTCAATCGTTCCTCAATCGTTCCTCAATCGTTCCTCAATCGTTCCTCAATCGTTCCTCAATCGTTCCTCAATAGTTCCTCAATAGTTCCTTAATCGTTCCTCAACCGTCCCTCAACCGTCCCTCAACCGTTCCTCAACCGTCCCTCAACCGTCCCTCAACCGTCCCTCAACCGTCCCTCAACCGTCCCTCAACCGTCCCTCAACCGTCCCTCAACCGTCCCTCAACCGTTCCTCAATCGTTCCTCAATCGTTCCTCAATGGCTCCTCAATCGTTCCTCAATCGTTCCTCAATCGTTCCTCAATCGTTCCTCAATAGTTCCTTAATCGTTCCTTAATCGTTCCTCAATCGTTCCTCAATCGTCCCTCAACCGTCCCTCAACCGTCCCTCAACCGTCCCTCAACCGTCCTTCAACCGACCATCAACCGACCCTCAACCGTCCCTCAACCGTCCCTCAACCGTTCCTCAATCGTTCCTCAATCGTTCCTCAACCGTTCCTCAACCGTTCCTCAATCGTTCCTCAATCGTTCCTCAATCGTTCCTCAATTGTTCCTCAATCGTTCCTCAATCGTTCCTCAATCGTTCCTCAATCGTTCCTCAATCGTTCCTCAATCGTTCCTCAATCGTTCCTCAATAGTTCCTTAATCGTTCCTCAATCGTCCCTCAACCGTCCCTCAACCGTCCCTCAACCGTCCCTCAACCGTCCCTCAACCGTCCTCCAACCGTCCTTCAACCGTCCTTCAACCGTCCCTCAACCGTCCCTCAACCGTCCCTCAACCGTCCCTCAACCGTCCCTCAACCGTTGCTCAATCGTTCCTCAATGGTTCCTCAATCGTTCCTCAATCGTTCCTCAATCGTTCCTCAATCGTTCCTCAATCGTTCCTCAATCGTTCCTCAATAGTTCCTTAATCGTTCCTTAATCGTTCCTTAATCGTTCCTCAATCGTCCCTCAACCGTCCCTCAACCGTCCTCCAACCGACCCTCAACCGACCCTCAACCGTCCCTCAACCGTCCCTCAACCGTCCCTCAACCGTCCCTCAACCGTCCCTCAATCGTTCCTCAACCGTTCCTCAACCGTTCCTCAATCGTTCCTCAATCGTTCCTCAATCGTTCCTCAATCGTTCCTCAATCGTTCCTCAATCGTTCCTCAATCGTTCCCCAATCGTTCCTCAATCGTTCCTCAATCGTTCCTCAATCGTTCCTCAATCGTTCCTCAACCGTCCCTCAACCGTCCCTCAACCGTCCCTCAACCGTCCTTCAACCGTCCCTCAACCGTCCTTCAACCGACCCTCAACCGACCCTCAACCGCCCCTCAATCGTTCCTCAATCGTTCCTCAATCGTTCCTCAATCGTCCTTCAACCGTCCCTCAACCGTCCCTCAACCGTCCTTCAACCGTCCCTCAACCGCCCCTCAATCGTTCCTCAATCGTTCCTCAATCGTTCCTCAATCGTTCCTCAATCGTTCCTCAATCGTTCCTCAATCGTTCCCCAATCGTTCCTCAATCGTTCCTCAATCGTTCCTCAATCGTTCCTCAATCGTTCCTCAATCGTTCCTCAATCGTTCCTCAATCGTTCCTCAATCGTTCCTCAATCGTTCCTCAATCGTTCCTCAATCGTTCCTCAATGGTTCCTCAACGGTTCCTCAATGGTTCCTCAATCGTTCCTCAATGGTTCCTCAATCGTTCCTCAATCGTTCCTCAATCGTTCCTCAATCGTTCCTCAATCGTTCCTCAATCGTTCCTCAATCGTTCCTCAATCGTTCCTCAATCGTTCCTCAACCGTTCCTCAACCGTTCCTCAATCGTTCCTCAACCGTTCCTCAATCGTTCCTCAATCGTTCCTCAATCGTTCCTCAATCGTTCCTCAATCGTTCCTCAATCGTTCCTCAATCGTTCCTCAATCGTTCCTCAATCGTTCCTCAATCGTTCCTCAATCGTTCCTCAATCGTTCCTCAATCGTTCCTCAATAGTTCCTCAATCGTTCCTCAATCGTTCCTCAATCGTTCCTCAATCGTTCCTCAATCGTTCCTCAATCGTTCCTTAATCGTTCCTCAACCGTCCCTCAACCGTCCTTCAACCTTCCTTCAACCGTCCTTCAACCGTCCCTCAACCGTCCTTCAACCGTCCTTCAACCGTCCCTCAACCGTTCCTCAACCGTCCCTCAACCGTCCCTCAACCGTCCCTCAACCGTCCCTCAACCGCCCCTCAATCGTTCCTCAATCGTTCCTCAATCGTTCCTCAATCGTTCCTCAATCGTTCCTCAATCGTTCCTCAATCGTTCCTCAATCGTTCCTTAATCGTTCCTCAACCGTCCCTCAACCGTCCTTCAACCTTCCTTCAACCGTCCTTCAACCGTCCCTCAACCGTCCTTCAACCGTCCTTCAACCGTCCCTCAACCGTTCCTCAACCGTCCCTCAACCGTCCCTCAACCGTCCCTCAACCGTCCCTCAACCGCCCCTCAACCGTTCCTCAATCGTTCCTCATCGTTCCTCAATCGTTCCTCAATCGTTCCTCAATCGTTCCTCAATCGTTCCTCAATCGTTCCTCAATCATTCCTCAATCGTTCCTCAATCGTTCCTCAATCGTTCCTCAATCTTTCCTCAATCGTTCCTCAATCGTTCCTCAATGGTTCCTCAATGGTTCCTCAATGGTTCCTCAATCGTTCCTCAATCGTTCCTCAATCGTTCCTCAATCGTTCCTCAACCGTCCCTCAACCGTCCTTCAACCGTCCTTCAACCGTCCCTCAACCGTCCTTCAACCGACCCTCAACCGCCCCTCAATCGTTCCTCAATCATTCCTCAATCGTTCCTCAATCGTTCCTCAATCGTTCCTCAATCGTCCCTCAACCGTCCCTCAACCGTCCCTCAACCGTCCCTCAACCGTCCTTCAACCGTCCCTCAACCGCCCCTCAACCGTTCCACAATCGTTCCTCATCGTTCCTCAATCGTTCTTCAATCGTTCCTCAATCGTTCCTCAATCGTTCCTCAATCGTTCCTCAATCGTTCCTCAATCGTTCCTCAATCGTTCCTCAATCGTTCCTCAACCGTCCCTCAACCGTCCCTCAACCGTCCCTCAACCGTCCCTCAACCGTCCTTCAACCGTTCTTCAACCGTCCCTCAATCGTCCCTCAACCGTCCCTCAACCATCCCTCAACCGACCCTCAACCGTTCCTCAATCGTTCCTCAATCGTTCCTCAATCGTTCCTCAATCGTTCCTCAATCGTTCCTCAATCGTTCCTCAATCGTTCCTTAATCGTTCCTCAACCGTCCCTCAACCGTCCTTCAACCTTCCTTCAACCGTCCTTCAACCGTCCCTCAACCGTCCTTCAACCGTCCTTCAACCGTCCCTCAACCGTTCCTCAACCGTCCCTCAACCGTCCCTCAACCGTCCCTCAACCGTCCCTCAACCGCCCCTCAACCGTTCCTCAATCGTTCCTCATCGTTCCTCAATCGTTCCTCAATCGTTCCTCAATCGTTCCTCAATCGTTCCTCAATCGTTCCTCAATCGTTCCTCAATCGTTCCTCAATCGTTCCTCAATCGTTCCTCAATCGTTCCTCAATCGTTCCTCAACCGTTCCTCAACCGTTCCTCAATCGTTCCTCAACCGTTCCTCAATCGTTCCTCAATCGTTCCTCAATCGTTCCTCAATCGTTCCTCAATCGTTCCTCAATCGTTCCTCAATCGTTCCTCAATCGTTCCTCAATCGTTCCTCAATCGTTCCTCAATCGTTCCTCAATCGTTCCTCAATAGTTCCTCAATCGTTCCTCAATCGTTCCTCAATCGTTCCTCAATCGTTCCTCAATCGTTCCTCAATCGTTCCTTAATCGTTCCTCAACCGTCCCTCAACCGTCCTTCAACCTTCCTTCAACCGTCCTTCAACCGTCCCTCAACCGTCCTTCAACCGTCCTTCAACCGTCCCTCAACCGTTCCTCAACCGTCCCTCAACCGTCCCTCAACCGTCCCTCAACCGTCCCTCAACCGCCCCTCAATCGTTCCTCAATCGTTCCTCAATCGTTCCTCAATCGTTCCTCAATCGTTCCTCAATCGTTCCTCAATCGTTCCTCAATCGTTCCTTAATCGTTCCTCAACCGTCCCTCAACCGTCCTTCAACCTTCCTTCAACCGTCCTTCAACCGTCCCTCAACCGTCCTTCAACCGTCCTTCAACCGTCCCTCAACCGTTCCTCAACCGTCCCTCAACCGTCCCTCAACCGTCCCTCAACCGTCCCTCAACCGCCCCTCAACCGTTCCTCAATCGTTCCTCATCGTTCCTCAATCGTTCCTCAATCGTTCCTCAATCGTTCCTCAATCGTTCCTCAATCGTTCCTCAATCATTCCTCAATCGTTCCTCAATCGTTCCTCAATCGTTCCTCAATCTTTCCTCAATCGTTCCTCAATCGTTCCTCAATGGTTCCTCAATGGTTCCTCAATGGTTCCTCAATCGTTCCTCAATCGTTCCTCAATCGTTCCTCAATCGTTCCTCAACCGTCCCTCAACCGTCCTTCAACCGTCCTTCAACCGTCCCTCAACCGTCCTTCAACCGACCCTCAACCGCCCCTCAATCGTTCCTCAATCATTCCTCAATCGTTCCTCAATCGTTCCTCAATCGTCCCTCAACCGTCCCTCAACCGTCCCTCAACCGTCCCTCAACCGTCCTTCAACCGTCCCTCAACCGCCCCTCAACCGTTCCACAATCGTTCCTCATCGTTCCTCAATCGTTCTTCAATCGTTCCTCAATCGTTCCTCAATCGTTCCTCAATCGTTCCTCAATCGTTCCTCAATCGTTCCTCAATCGTTCCTCAACCGTCCCTCAACCGTCCCTCAACCGTCCCTCAACCGTCCCTCAACCGTCCCTCAACCGTCCTTCAACCGTTCTTCAACCGTCCCTCAATCGTCCCTCAACCGTCCCTCAACCATCCCTCAACCGACCCTCAACCGTTCCTCAATCGTTCCTCAATCGTTCCTCAATCGTTCCTCAATCGTTCCTCAATCGTTCCTCAATCGTTCCTCAATCGTTCCTTAATCGTTCCTCAACCGTCCCTCAACCGTCCTTCAACCTTCCTTCAACCGTCCTTCAACCGTCCCTCAACCGTCCTTCAACCGTCCTTCAACCGTCCTTCAACCGTCCCTCAACCGTTCCTCAACCGTCCCTCAACCGTCCCTCAACCGTCCCTCAACCGCCCCTCAACCGTTCCTCAATCGTTCCTCATCGTTCCTCAATCGTTCCTCAATCGTTCCTCAATCGTTCCTCAATCGTTCCTCAATCGTTCCTCAATCGTTCCTCAATCGTTCCTCAATCGTTCCTCAATCGTTCCTCAATCGTTCCTCAACCGTTCCTCAACCGTTCCTCAATCGTTCCTCAACCGTTCCTCAATCGTTCCTCAATCGTTCCTCAATCGTTCCTCAATCGTTCCTCAATCGTTCCTCAATCGTTCCTCAATCGTTCCTCAATCGTTCCTCAATCGTTCCTCAATCGTTCCTCAATCGTTCCTCAATCGTTCCTCAATCGTTCCTCAATAGTTCCTCAATCGTTCCTCAATCGTTCCTCAATCGTTCCTCAATCGTTCCTCAATCGTTCCTCAATCGTTCCTTAATCGTTCCTCAACCGTCCCTCAACCGTCCTTCAACCTTCCTTCAACCGTCCTTCAACCGTCCCTCAACCGTCCTTCAACCGTCCTTCAACCGTCCCTCAACCGTTCCTCAACCGTCCCTCAACCGTCCCTCAACCGTCCCTCAACCGTCCCTCAACCGCCCCTCAATCGTTCCTCAATCGTTCCTCAATCGTTCCTCAATCGTTCCTCAATCGTTCCTCAATCGTTCCTCAATCGTTCCTCAATCGTTCCTTAATCGTTCCTCAACCGTCCCTCAACCGTCCTTCAACCTTCCTTCAACCGTCCTTCAACCGTCCCTCAACCGTCCTTCAACCGTCCTTCAACCGTCCCTCAACCGTTCCTCAACCGTCCCTCAACCGTCCCTCAACCGTCCCTCAACCGTCCCTCAACCGCCCCTCAACCGTTCCTCAATCGTTCCTCATCGTTCCTCAATCGTTCCTCAATCGTTCCTCAATCGTTCCTCAATCGTTCCTCAATCGTTCCTCAATCATTCCTCAATCGTTCCTCAATCGTTCCTCAATCGTTCCTCAATCTTTCCTCAATCGTTCCTCAATCGTTCCTCAATGGTTCCTCAATGGTTCCTCAATGGTTCCTCAATCGTTCCTCAATCGTTCCTCAATCGTTCCTCAATCGTTCCTCAACCGTCCCTCAACCGTCCTTCAACCGTCCTTCAACCGTCCCTCAACCGTCCTTCAACCGACCCTCAACCGCCCCTCAATCGTTCCTCAATCATTCCTCAATCGTTCCTCAATCGTTCCTCAATCGTTCCTCAATCGTCCCTCAACCGTCCCTCAACCGTCCCTCAACCGTCCCTCAACCGTCCTTCAACCGTCCCTCAACCGCCCCTCAACCGTTCCACAATCGTTCCTCATCGTTCCTCAATCGTTCTTCAATCGTTCCTCAATCGTTCCTCAATCGTTCCTCAATCGTTCCTCAATCGTTCCTCAATCGTTCCTCAATCGTTCCTCAATCGTTCCTCAACCGTCCCTCAACCGTCCCTCAACCGTCCCTCAACCGTCCCTCAACCGTCCTTCAACCGTTCTTCAACCGTCCCTCAATCGTCCCTCAACCGTCCCTCAACCATCCCTCAACCGACCCTCAACCGTTCCTCAATCGTTCCTCAATCGTTCCTCAATCGTTCCTCAATCGTTCCTCAATCGTTCCTCAATCGTTCCTCAATCGTTCCTCAACCGTCCCTCAACCGTCCCTCAACCGTCCCTCAACCGTCCTTCAACCTTCCTTCAACCGTCCTTCAACCGTTCTTCAACCGTCCCTCAATCGTCCCTCAACCGTCCCTCAACCATCCCTCAACCGACCCTCAACCGTTCCTCAATCGTTCCTCAATCGTTCCTCAATCGTTCCTCAATCGTTCCTCAATCGTTCCTCAATCGTTCCTCAATCGTTCCTCAATCGTTCCTCAATCGTTCCTCAATCGTTCCTCAACCGTCCCTCAACCGTCCCTCAACCGTCCCTCAACCGTCCCTCAACCGTCCTTCAACCGTTCTTCAACCGTCCCTCAATCGTCCCTCAACCGTCCCTCAACCATCCCTCAACCGACCCTCAACCGTTCCTCAATCGTTCCTCAATCGTTCCTCAATCGTTCCTCAATCGTTCCTCAATCGTTCCTCAATCGTTCCTCAATCGTTCCTTAATCGTTCCTCAACCGTCCCTCAACCGTCCTTCAACCTTCCTTCAACCGTCCTTCAACCGTCCCTCAACCGTCCTTCAACCGTCCTTCAACCGTCCCTCAACCGTTCCTCAACCGTCCCTCAACCGTCCCTCAACCGTCCCTCAACCGTCCCTCAACCGCCCCTCAACCGTTCCTCAATCGTTCCTCATCGTTCCTCAATCGTTCCTCAATCGTTCCTCAATCGTTCCTCAATCGTTCCTCAATCGTTCCTCAATCGTTCCTCAATCGTTCCTCAATCGTTCCTCAATCGTTCCTCAATCGTTCCTCAACCGTTCCTCAACCGTTCCTCAATCGTTCCTCAACCGTTCCTCAATCGTTCCTCAATCGTTCCTCAATCGTTCCTCAATCGTTCCTCAATCGTTCCTCAATCGTTCCTCAATCGTTCCTCAATCGTTCCTCAATCGTTCCTCAATCGTTCCTCAATCGTTCCTCAATCGTTCCTCAATCGTTCCTCAATCGTTCCTCAATAGTTCCTCAATCGTTCCTCAATCGTTCCTCAATCGTTCCTCAATCGTTCCTCAATCGTTCCTCAATCGTTCCTTAATCGTTCCTCAACCGTCCCTCAACCGTCCTTCAACCTTCCTTCAACCGTCCTTCAACCGTCCCTCAACCGTCCTTCAACCGTCCTTCAACCGTCCCTCAACCGTTCCTCAACCGTCCCTCAACCGTCCCTCAACCGTCCCTCAACCGTCCCTCAACCGCCCCTCAATCGTTCCTCAATCGTTCCTCAATCGTTCCTCAATCGTTCCTCAATCGTTCCTCAATCGTTCCTCAATCGTTCCTCAATCGTTCCTTAATCGTTCCTCAACCGTCCCTCAACCGTCCTTCAACCTTCCTTCAACCGTCCTTCAACCGTCCCTCAACCGTCCTTCAACCGTCCTTCAACCGTCCCTCAACCGTTCCTCAACCGTCCCTCAACCGTCCCTCAACCGTCCCTCAACCGTCCCTCAACCGCCCCTCAACCGTTCCTCAATCGTTCCTCATCGTTCCTCAATCGTTCCTCAATCGTTCCTCAATCGTTCCTCAATCGTTCCTCAATCGTTCCTCAATCATTCCTCAATCGTTCCTCAATCGTTCCTCAATCGTTCCTCAATCTTTCCTCAATCGTTCCTCAATCGTTCCTCAATGGTTCCTCAATGGTTCCTCAATGGTTCCTCAATCGTTCCTCAATCGTTCCTCAATCGTTCCTCAATCGTTCCTCAACCGTCCCTCAACCGTCCTTCAACCGTCCTTCAACCGTCCCTCAACCGTCCTTCAACCGACCCTCAACCGCCCCTCAATCGTTCCTCAATCATTCCTCAATCGTTCCTCAATCGTTCCTCAATCGTTCCTCAATCGTCCCTCAACCGTCCCTCAACCGTCCCTCAACCGTCCCTCAACCGTCCTTCAACCGTCCCTCAACCGCCCCTCAACCGTTCCACAATCGTTCCTCATCGTTCCTCAATCGTTCTTCAATCGTTCCTCAATCGTTCCTCAATCGTTCCTCAATCGTTCCTCAATCGTTCCTCAATCGTTCCTCAATCGTTCCTCAATCGTTCCTCAACCGTCCCTCAACCGTCCCTCAACCGTCCCTCAACCGTCCCTCAACCGTCCTTCAACCGTTCTTCAACCGTCCCTCAATCGTCCCTCAACCGTCCCTCAACCATCCCTCAACCGACCCTCAACCGTTCCTCAATCGTTCCTCAATCGTTCCTCAATCGTTCCTCAATCGTTCCTCAATCGTTCCTCAATCGTTCCTCAATCGTTCCTCAATCGTTCCTCAACCGTCCCTCAACCGTCCCTCAACCGTCCCTCAACCGTCCCTCAACCGTCCCTCAACCGTCCCTCAACCGTCCCTCAACCGTCCCTCAACCGTACCCTCAACCGTCCCTCAACCGTCCCTTAACCGTCCCTCAACCGTCCCTCAACCGTCCCTCAACCGTCCCTCAACCGTCCCTCAACCGTCCCTCAACCGTTCCTCAATCGTTCCTCAATCGTTCCTCAATCGTTCCTCAATCGTCCCTCAACCGTCCCTCAACCGTCCCTCAACCGTCCTTCAACCGACCATCAACCGACCCTCAACCGTCCCTCAACCGTCCCTCAACCGTCCCTCAACCGTCCCTCAATCGTTCCTCAATCGTTCCTCAACCGTTCCTCAACCGTTCCTCAATAGTTCCTCAATCGTTCCTCAATCGTTCCTCAATCGTTCCTCAATCGTTCCTCAATCGTTCCTCAATCGTTCCTCAATCGTTCCTCAATCGTTCCTCAATCGTTCCTCAATCGTTCCTCAATCGTTCCTCAACCGTCCTTCAACCTTCGCTCAACCGTCCTTCAACCGTCCTTTAACCGACCCTCAACCGCCCCTCAATCGTTCCTCAATCGTTCCTCAATCGTTCCTCAATCGTCCCTCAACCGTCCTTCAACCGTCCCTCAACCGCCCCTCAATCGTTCCTCAATCGTTCCTCAATCGTTCCTCAATCGTTCCTCAATCGTTCCTCAATCGTTCCTCAATCGTTCCTCAATCGTTCCTCAATCGTTCCTCAATCGTTCCTCAATCGTTCCTCAATCGTTCCTCAATCGTTCCTCAATCGTTCCTCAATCGTTCCTCAATGGTTCCTCAA
Organism: Thecophora atra; assembly: GCA_937620795.1. Taxonomy (NCBI): domain Eukaryota; kingdom Metazoa; phylum Arthropoda; class Insecta; order Diptera; family Conopidae; genus Thecophora; species Thecophora atra. The sequence continues at coordinate 59,975,423 of OW569397.1, read as the reverse complement.
CGGTTCCTCAATGGTTCCTCAATCGTTCCTCAATGGTTCCTCAACGGTTCCTCAATCGTTCCTCAATCGTTCCTCAATCGTTCCTCAATCGTTCCTCAATCGTTCCTCAATCGTTCCTCAATCGTTCCTCAATCGTTCCTCAATCGTCCCTCAATCGTTCCTCAACCGTTCCTCAACCGTTCCTCAATCGTTCCTCAATCGTTCCTCAATCGTTCCTCAATCGTTCCTCAATCGTTCCTCAACCGTCCCTCAACCGTCCCTCAACCGTCCTTCAACCGTCCTTCAACCGTCCCTCAACCGTCCTTCAACCGTCCTTCAACCGTCCCTCAACCGTCCCTCAACCGTCCCTCAACCGTCCCTCAACCGTCCCTCAACCGTCCCTCAACCGCCCCTCAACCGTTCCTCAATCGTTCCTCATCGTTCCTCAATCGTTCCTCAATCGTTCCTCAATCGTTCCTCAATCGTTCCTCAATCGTTCCTCAATCGTTCCTCAATGGTTCCTCAACGGTTCCTCAATGGTTCCTCAATCGTTCCTCAATGGTTCCTCAACGGTTCCTCAATCGTTCCTCAATCGTTCCTCAATCGTTCCTCAATCGTTCCTCAATCGTTCCTCAATCGTTCCTCAATCGTTCCTCAATCGTTCCTCAATCGTTCCTCAGTGGTTCCTCAACGGTTCCTCAATGGTTCCTCAATCGTTCCTCAATGGTTCCTCAACGGTTCCTCAATCGTTCCTCAATCGTTCCTCAATCGTTCCTCAATCGTTCCTTAATCGGTCCTCAATCGTTCCCCAATCGTTCCTCAATCGTTCCTCAATCGTCCTTCAACCGTCCTTCAACCGTCCCTCAACCGTCCTTCAACCGTCCTTCAACCGTCCCTCAACCGTCCCTCAACCGTCCCTCAACCGTCCCTCAACCGTCCCTCAACCGTCCCTCAACCGCCCCTCAACCGTTCCTCAATCGTTCCTCATCGTTCCTCAATCGTTCCTCAACCGTCCCTCAACCGTCCCTCAACCGTCCCTCAACCGTCCCTCAACCGTCCCTCAACCGTCCCTCAACCGTCCCTCAACCGTCCCTCAACCGTCCCTCAACCGTCCCTCAACCGTCCCTCAACCGTCCCTCAACCGACCCTCAACCGTTCCTCAACCGTTCCTCAATCGTTCCCCAATGGTTCCTCAATCGTTCCTCAATCGTTCCTTAATCGCTCCTCAATCGTTCCCCAATCGTTCCTCAATCGTTCCTCAATCGTCCTTCAACCGTCCTTCAACCGTCCCTCAACCGTCCTTCAACCGTCCTTCAACCGTCCCTCAACCGTCCCTCAACCGTCCCTCAACCGTCCCTCAACCGTCCCTCAACCGTCCCTCAACCGTCCCTCAACCGCCCCTCAACCGTTCCTCAATCGTTCCTCATCGTTCCTCAATCGTTCCTCAACCGTCCCTCAACCGTCCCTCAACCGTCCCTCAACCGTCCCTCAACCGTCCCTCAACCGTCCCTCAACCGTCCCTCAACCGTCCCTCAACCGTCCCTCAACCGACCCTCAACCGTCCTTCAACCGCCCCTCAACCGTCCTTCAACCGACCCTCAACCGTCCCTCAACCGTCCCTCAACCGTCCCTCAACCGCCCCTCAATCGTTCCTCAATCGTTCCTCAATCGTTCCTCAATCGTTCCTCAACCTTCCCTCAACCGTCCCTCAACCGTCCTTCAACCGTCCCTCAACCGTCCCTCAACCGTTCTTCAACCGTTCTTCAACCGTCCCTCAACCGGCCCTCAACCGCCCCTCAACCGTCCCTCAACCGTCCCTCAACCGTTCCTCAATCGTTCCTCAATCGTTCCTCAATCATTCCTCAATGGTTCCTCAATGGTTCCAAAATGGTTCCTCAATCGTTCCTCAATCGTTCCTCAATCGTTCCTTAATCGTTCCTCAATCGCTCCTCAATCATTCCTCAATCGTTCCTCAATCGTTCCTCAATCGTTCCTCAACCGTCCCTCAACCGTCCCTCAACCGTCCCTCAACCGTCCCTCAACCGTCCCTCAACCGTCCCTCAACCGTCCCTCAACCGTCCCTCAACCGTTCTTCAACCGTTCTTCAACCGTCCCTCAACCGGCCCTCAACCGCCCCTCAACCGTCCCTCAACCGTCCCTCAACCGTTCCTCAATCGTTCCTCAATCGTTCCTCAATCGTTCCTCAATCGTTCCTCAATCGTTCCTTAATCACTCCTTAATCGCTCCTCAATCGCTCCTCAATCGTTCCTCAATCGTTCCTCAATCGTTCCTCAATCGTTCCTCAACCGTCCCTCAACCGTCCCTCAAACGTCCCTCAACCGTTCTTCAACAGTTCTTCAACCGTTCTTCAACCGTCACTCAACCGTCCCTCAACCGTCCCTCAACCGTCCCTCAACCGTCCCTCAACCGTCCCTCAACCGTCCTTCAACCGTCCTTCAACCGTCCCTCAACCGTCCTTCAACCGACCCTCAACCGACCCTCAACCGTCCCTCAACCGTCCCTCAACCGCCCCTCAATCGTTCCTCAATCGTTCCTCAATCGTTCCTCAATCGTTCCTCAACCGTCCCTCAACCGTCCCTCAACCGTCCCTCAACCGTCCCTCAACCGTCCTTCAACCGTCCTTCAACCGTCCCTCAACCGCCCCTCAACCGCCCCTCAACCGCCCCTCAACCGCCCCTCAACCGTCCCTCAACCGTCCCTCATCCGTCCCTCATCCGTTCCTCAATCGTTCCTCAATGGTTCCTCAACGGATCCTCAATCGTTCCTCAATCGTTCCTCAATCGTTCCTTAATCGTTCCTCAATCGTTCCTCAATCATTCCTCAATCGTTCCTCAATCGTTCCTCAATCGTTCCTTAATCGTTCCTCAATCGTTCCTCAATCATTCCTCAATCGTTCCTCAATCGTTCCTCAATCGTTCCTTAATCGTTCCTCAATCGTTCCTCAAGCGTCCCTCAACCGTCCCTCAACCGTCCCTTAACCGTCCCTCAACCGTCCCTCAACCGTCCCTCAACCGTCCCTCAACCGTCCCTCAACCGTCCCTCAACCGTCCCTCAACCGTTCTTCAACCGTCCCTCAACCGGCCCTCAACCGCCCCTCAACCGTCCCTCAACCGTCCCTCAACCGTCCCTCAACCGTCCCTCAACCGTCCTTCAACCGTCCCTCAACCGTCCTTCAACCGACCCTCAACCGTCCCTCAACCGTCCCTCAACCGCCCCTCAATCGTTCCTCAATCGTTCCTCAATCGTTCCTCAATCGTTCCTCAATCGTTCCTCAACCGTCCTTCAACCGTCCCTCAACCGTCCTTCAACCGTCCTTCAACCGTCCCTCAACCGTCCTTCAACCGACCCTCAACCGTCCCTCAACCGCCCCTCAATCGTTCCTCAATCGTTCCTCAATCGTTCCTCAACCGTCCCTCAACCGTCCCTCAACCGTCCCTCAACCGTCCCTCAACTGTTCCTCAATCGTTCCTCAATCATTCCTCAATGGTTTCTCATGGTTCCTCAATGGTTCCTCAATGGTTCCTCAATGGTTCCTCAATCGTTCCTCAATCATTCCTCAATCGTTCCTCAATCGTTCCTCAATCATTCCTCAATCGTTCCTCAATCGTTCGTCAACCGTTCCTCAACCGTCCCTCAACCGCCCCTCAATCGTTCCTCAATCGTTCCTCAACCGCCCCTCAACAGCCCCTCAACCGACCATCAACCGTCCCTCAACCTTCCCTCAACCGTCCCTCAACCGCCCCTCATCCGTCCCTCAACCGTTCCTCAATCGTTCCTCAATGGTTCCTCAACGGTTCCTCAGTGGTTCCTCAATCGTTCCTCAATCGTTCCTCAATCGTTCCTCAATCGTTCCTCAATCGTTCCTCAATCGTTCCTCAATCGTTCCTCAATCGTTCCTCAATCGTTCCTCAATCTTTCCTCAATCGTTCCTCAATCGTTCCTCAATGGTTCCTCAATGGTTCCTCAATCGTTCCTCAATCGTTCCTCAATCGTCCCTCAACCGTTCCTCAACCGTCCTTCAACCGTCCCACAACCGTCCTTCAACCGACCCTCAACCGCCCCTCAATCGTTCCTCAATCGTTCCTCAATCGTCCCTCAACCGTCCCTCAACCGTCCCTCAACCGTCCCTCAACCGTCCTTCAACCGTCCCTCAACCGCCCCTCCATCGTTCCTCAATCGTTCCTCAATCGTTCCTCAATCGTTCCTCAATCGTTCCTCAATCGTTCCTCAATCGTTCCTCAATCGTTCCTCAATCGTTCCTCAATCGTTCCTCAATCGTTCCTCAATCGTTCCTCAATCGTTCCTCAATCGTTCCTCAATCGTTCCTCAATCGTTCCTCAATCGTTCCTCAATCGTTCCTCAATCGCTCCTCAATCGTTCCCCAATCGTTCCTCAATCGTTCCTCAATCGTCCCTCAGCCGTCCCTCAACCGTCACTCAACCGTCCCTCAACCGTCCCTCAACAGTCCCTCAACCGTCCCTCAACCGTCCCTCAACCGTCCCTCAACCGTCCTTCAACCGTCCTTCAACCGTCCTTCAACCGTCCCTCAACCGTCCCTCAACCGTCCCTCAACCGTCCCTCAACCGTCTCTCATCCGTCCCTCAACCGTCCCTCAACCGCCCCTCAACCGTTCCTCAATCGTTCCTCATCGTTGCTCAATCGTTCCTCAATCGTTCCTCAATCGTTCCTCAATCGTTCCTCAATCGTTCCTCAATCGTTCCTCAATGGTTCCTCAACGGTTCCTCAATGGTTCCTCAATCGTTCCTCAATGGTTCCTCAACGGTTCCTCAATCGTTCGTCAATCGTTCCTCAATCGTTCCTCAATCGTTCCTCAATCGTTCCGCAATCGTTCCTCAATCGTTCCTCAATCGTTCCTCAATCGTTCCTCAATCGTTCCTCAATCGTTCCTCAATCGTCCCTCAACCGTCCCTCAACCGTCCCTCAACCGCCCCTCAACCGTTCCTCAATCGTTCCTCATCGTTCCTCAATCGTTCCTCAATCGTTCCTCAATCGTTCCTCAATCGTTCCTCAATCGTTCCTCAATCGTTCCTCAATCGTTCCTCAATCGTTCCTCAATCGTTCCTCAATCGTTCCTCAATCGTTCCTCAACCGTCCCTCAACCGTCCCTCAACCGTCCCTCAACCGTCCCTCAACCGTCCTTCAACCGTTCTTCAACCATCCCTCAACCGACCCTCAATCGTTCCTCAATCGTTCCTCAACCGTCCCTCAACCGTCCCTCAACCGTCCCTCAACCGTCCCTCAACCGTTCCCTCAACCGTCCCTCAACCGTTCCCTCAACCGTCCCTCAACCGTCCCTCAACCGTCCCTCAACCGTCCCTCAACCGTCCCTCAACCGTCCCTCAACCGTCCTTCAACCGTCCTTCAACCGTCCCTCAACCGTCCCTCAACCGTCCCTCAACCGTCCCTCAACCGTCCCTCAACCGTTCCTCAATCGTTCCTCAATGGTTCCTCAATGGTTCCTCAATCGTTCCTCAATCGTTCCTCAATCGTTCCTCAATCGTTCCTCAATCGTTCCTCAATCGTTCCTCAATCGTTCCTCAATCGTTCCTCAATCGTTCCTCAATAGTTCCTTAATCGTTCCTTAATCGTTCCTCAATCGTCCCTCAACCGTCCCTCAACCGTCCCTCGACCTTCCTCCAACCGACCCTCAACCGACCCTCAACCGTCCCTCAACCGTCCCTCAACCGTTCCTCAATCGTTCCTCATCGTTCCTCAATCGTTCCTCAATCGTTCCTCAATCGTTCCTCAATCGTTCCTCAATCGTTCCTCAATCGTTCCTCAATCGTTCCTCAATCGTTCCTCAATCGTTCCTCAATGGTTCCTCAACGGTTCCTCAATGGTTCCTCAATCATTCCTCAATGGTTCCTCAACGGTTCCTCAATCGTTCCTCAATCGTTCCTCAATCGTTCCTCAATCGTTCCGCAATCGTTCCTCAATCGTTCCTCAATCGTTCCTCAATCGTTCCTCAATCGTTCCTCAATCGTTCCTCAACCGTCCCTCAACCGTCCCTCAACCGTCCCTCAACCGTCCCTCAACCGTCCTTCAACCGTTCTTCAACCGTCCCTCAATCGTCCCTCAACCGTCCCTCAACCATCCCTCAACCGACCCTCAACCGTTCCTCAATCGTTCCTCAATCGTTCCTCAATCGTTCCTCAATCGTTCCTCAATCGTTCCTCAACCGTCCCTCAACCGTCCCTCAACCGTCCGTCAACCGTTCCCTCAACCGTCCCTCAACCGTCCCTCAACCGTCCCTCAACCGTCCTTCAACCGTCCTTCAACCGTCCTTCAACCGTCCCTCAACCGTCCCTCAACCGTCCCTCAACCGTCCCTCAACCGTCCCTCAACCGTTCCTCAATCGTTCCTCAATGGTTCCTCAATCGTTCCTCAATCGTTCCTCAATCGTTCCTCAATCGTTCCTCAATCGTTCCTCAATCGTTCCTCAATCGTTCCTCAATCGTTCCTCAATAGTTCCTTAATCGTTCCTTAATCGTTCCTTAATCGTTCCTCAATCGTTCCTCAATCGTCCCTCAACCGTCCTTCAACCGTCCTTCAACCGTCCTTCAACCGTCCCTCAACCGTTCCCCAACCGTCCCTCAACCGTCCCTTAACCGTCTCTCATCCGTCCCTCAACCGTCCCTCAACCGTCCGTCAACCGTTCCCTCAACCGTCCCTCAACCGTCCCTCAACCGTCCCTCAACCGTCCCTCAACCGTCCCTCAACCGTCCTTCAACCGTCCTTCAACCGTCCTTCAACCGTCCTTCAACCGTCCCTCAACCGTCCCTCAACCGTCCCTCAACCGTCCCTCAACCGTCCCTCAACCGTTCCTCAACCGTTCCTCAATGGTTCCTCAATGGTTCCTCAATCGTTCCTCAATCGTTCCTCAATCGTTCCTCAATCGTTCCTCAATCGTTCCTCAATCGTTCCTCAATCGTTCCTCAATAGTTCCTTAATCGTTCCTTAATCGTTCCTCAATCGTCCCTCAACCGTCCTTCAACCGTCCTTCAACTGTCCTTCAACCGTCCCTCAACCGTCCGTCAACCGTCTCTCATCCGTCCCTCAACCGTCCCTCAACCGCCCCTCAACCGTTCCTCAATCGTTCCTCATCGTTCCTCAATCGTTCCTCAATCGTTCCTCAATCGTTCCTCAATCGTTCCTCAATCGTTCCTCAATCGTTCCTCAATCGTTCCTCAATCGTTCCTCAATCGTTCCTCAATGGTTCCTCAACGGTTCCTCAATGGTTCCTCAATCGTTCCTCAATGGTTCCTCAACGGTTCCTCAATCGTTCCTCAATCGTTCCTCAATCGTTCCTCAATCGTTCCGCAATCGTTCCTCAATCGTTCCTCAGTCGTTCCTCAATCGTTCCTCAATCGTTCCTCAATCGTCCCTCAACCGTTCCTCAACCGTTCCTCAATCGTTCCTCAATCGTTCCTCAATCGTTCCTCAATCGTTCCTCAATCGTTCCTCAATCGTTCCTCAATCGTTCCTCAATCGTTCCTCAATCGTTCCTCAATCGTTCCTCAACCGTCCCTCAACCGTCCCTCAACCGTCCTTCAACCGTCCCTCAACCGTCCTTCAACTGTCCTTCAACCGTCCCTCAACCGTCCCTCAACCGTCTCTCATCCGTCCCTCAACCGTCCCTCAACCGCCCCTCAACCGTTCCTCAATCGTTCCTCATCGTTCCTCAATCGTTCCTCAATCGTTCCTCAATCGTTCCTCAACCGTCCCTCAACCGTCTCTCATCCGTCCCTCAACCGTCCCTCAACCGCCCCTCAACCGTTCCTCAATCGTTCCTCAATGGTTCCTCAATCGTTCCTCAATCGTTCCTCAATCGTTCCTCAATCGTTCCTCAATCGTTCCTCAATCGTTCCTCAATCGTTCCTCAATCGTTCCTCAATCGTTCCTCAATCGTTCCTCAATAGTTCCTTAATCGTTCCTTAATCGTTCCTTAATCGTTCCTCAATCGTTCCTCAATCGTCCCTCAACCGTCCTTCAACCGTCCTTCAACCGTCCTTCAACCGTCCCTCAACCGTTCCTCAACCGTCCCTCAACCGTCCCTTAACCGTCTCTCATCCGTCCCTCAACCGTCCCTCAACCGTCCGTCAACCGTTCCCTCAACCGTCCCTCAACCGTCCTTCAACCGTCCCTCAACCGTTCCTCAACCGTCCCTCAACCGTCCCTTAACCGTCTCTCATCCGTCCCTCAACCGTCCCTCAATCGTTCCTCAATCGTTCCTCAATCGTTCCTCAATCGTTCCTCAATCGTCCCTCAACCGTCCCTCAACCGTCCCTCAATCGTCCCTCAACCGTCCCTCAACCGTTCCTCAATCGTTCCTCAATGGTTCCTCAATCGTTCCTCAATCGTTCCTCAATCGTTCCTCAATCGTTCCTCAATCGTTCCTCAATCGTTCCTCAATCGTTCCTCAATCGTTCCTCAATCGTTCCTCAATCGTTCCTCAATAGTTCCTTAATCGTTCCTTAATCGTTCCTTAATCGTTCCTCAATCGTTCCTCAATCGTCCCTCAACCGTCCTTCAACCGTCCTTCAACCGTCCTTCAACCGTCCCTCAACCGTCCCTCAACCGTCTCTCATCCGTCCCTTAACCGTCTCTCATCCGTCCCTCAACCGTTCCTCAATCGTTCCTCAATCGTTCCTCAATCGTTCCTCAATCGTTCCTCAATCGTTCCTCAATCGTTCCTCAACCGTCCCTCAACCGTTCCTCAACCGTCCCTCAACCGTCCCTCAACCGTCCTTCAACCGTTCTTCAACCGTTCTTCAACCGTCCCTCAATCGTCCCTCAACCGTCCCTCAACCGACCCTCAACCGTTCCTCAATCGTTCCTCAATCGTTCCTCAATCGTTCCTCAACCGTCCCTCAACCGTCCCTCAACCGTCCCTCAACCGTCCCTCAACCGTTCCCTCAACCGTCCCTCAACCGTCCCTCAACCGTTCCCTCAACCGTCCCTCAACCGTCCCTCAACCGTCCCTCAACCGTCCTTCAACCGTCCTTCAACCGTCCCTCAACCGTCCCTCAACCGTCCCTCAACCGTCCCTCAACCGTCCCTCAACCGTCCCTCAATCGTTCCTCAATCGTTCCTCAACCGTTCCTCAACCGTTCCTCAATCGTTCCTCAATCGTTCCTCAATCGTTCCTCAATCGTTCCTCAATCGTTCCTCAATCGTTCCTCAATCGTTCCTCAACCGTCCCTCAACCGTCCCTCAACCGTCCTTCAACCGTCCCTCAACCGTCCTTCAACCGACCCTCAACCGCCCCTCAATCGTTCCTCAATCGTTCCTCAATCGTTCCTCAATCGTTCCTCAATCGTCCCTCAACCGTCCCTCAACCGTCCCTCAACCGTCCTTCAACCGTCCCTCAACCGCCCCTCAATCGCTCCTCAATCGTTCCTCAATCGTTCCTCAATCGTTCCTCAATCGTTCCTCAATCGTTCCTCAATCGTTCCTCAATCGTTCCTCAATCGTTCCTCAATCGTTCCTCAATCGTTCCTCAATCGTTCCTCAATCGTTCCTCAATCGTTCCTCAATCGTTCCTCAATCGTTCCTCAATCGTTCCTCAATGGTTCCTCAACGGTTCCTCAATGGTTCCTCAATCGTTCCTCAATGGTTCCTCAACGGTTCCTCAATGGTTCCTCAACGGTTCCTCAATCGTTCCTCAATCGTTCCTCAATCGTTCCTCAATCGTTCCTCAATCGTTCCTCAATCGTTCCTCAATCGTTCCTCAATCGTTCCTCAATCGTTCCTCAATCGTTCCTCAATGGTTCCTCAATCGTTCCTCAATCGTTCCTCAATCGTTCCTCAATCGTTCCTCAATCGTTCCTCAATCGTTCCTCAATCGTTCCTCAATCGTTCCTCAATCGTTCCTCAATCGTTCCTCAATCGTTCCTCAATAGTTCCTTAATCGTTCCTTAATCGTTCCTTAATCGTTCCTCAATCGTCCCTCAACCGTCCCTCAACCGTCCCTCAACCGTCCTCCAACCGACCCTCAACCGACCCTCAACCGTCCCTCAACCGTCCCTCAACCGTCCCTCAACCGTCCCTCAATCGTTCCTCAATCGTTCCTCAACCGTTCCTCAACCGTTCCTCAACCGTTCCTCAATCGTTCCTCAATCGTTCCTCAATCGTTCCTCAATCGTTCCTCAATCGTTCCTCAATCGTTCCTCAATCGTTCCTCAATCGTTCCTCAATCGTTCCTCAATCGTTCCTCAATCGTTCCTCAATCGTTCCTCAATCGTTCCTCAATCGTTCCTCAATCGTTCCTCAATCGTTCCTCAACCGTCCCTCAACCGTCCTTCAACCGTCCCTCAACCGTCCTTCAACCGTCCTTCAACCCACCCTCAACCGCCCCTCAATCGTTCCTCAATCGTTCCTCAATCGTTCCTCAATCGTCCCTCAACCGTCCCTCAACCGTCCTTCAACCGTCCCTCAACCGCCCCTCAATCGCCCCTCAATCGCTCCTCAATCGTTCCTCAATCGTTCCTCAATCGTTCCTCAATCGTTCCTCAATCGTTCCTCAATCGTTCCTCAATCGTTCCTCAATCGTTCCTCAATCGTTCCTCAATCGTTCCTCAATCGTTCCTCAATCGTTCCTCAATCGTTCCTCAATCATTCCTCAATCGTTCCTCAATCGTTCCTCAATCGTTCCTCAATCGTTCCTCAATCGTTCCTCAATGGTTCCTCAACGGTTCCTCAATGGTTCCTCAATCGTTCCTCAATGGTTCCTCAACGGTTCCTCAATCGTTCCTCAATCGTTCCTCAATCGTTCCTCAATCGTTCCTCAATCGTTCCTCAATCGTTCCTCAATCGTTCCTCAATCGTTCCTCAATCGTTCCTCAATGGTTCCTCAATCGTTCCTCAATCGTTCCTCAATCGTTCCTCAATCGTTCCTCAATCGTTCCTCAATCGTCCCTCAGCCGTCCCTCAACCGTCCCTCAACCGTCCCTCAACCGTCCCTCAACCGTCCCTCAACCGTCCCTCAACCGTCCCTCAACCGTCCCTCAACCGTCCCTCAACCGTCCTTCAACCGTCCTTCAACCGTCCTTCAACCGTCCCTCAACCGTCCTTCAACCGTCCTTCAACCGTCCCTCAACCGTCCCTCAACCGTCCCTCAACCGTCCCTCAACCGTCCCTCAACTGTCCCTCAACCGTCCCTCAACCGTCCCTCAACCGTCCCTCAACCGTCCCTCAACCGTCCCTCAACCGTCCCTCAACCGTCCCTCAACCGTCCCTCAACCGTCCCTCAACCGTCCCTCAACCGTCCCTCAACCGTCCCTCAACCGTCCTTCAACCGTCCCTCAACCGTCCCTCAACCGTCCCTCAACCGTCCCTCAACCGTTCCTCAATCGTTCCTCAATGGTTCCTCAATCGTTCCTCAATCGTTCCTCAATCGTTCCTCAATAGTTCCTTAATCGTTCCTTAATCGTTCCTCAATCGTTCCTCAATCGTCCCTCAACCGTCCCTCAACCGTCCCTCAACCGTCCCTCAACCGTCCTTCAACCGACCATCAACCGACCCTCAACCGTCCCTCAACCGTCCCTCAACCGTCCCTCAATCGTTCCTCAATCGTTCCTCAACCGTTCCTCAACCGTTCCTCAATCGTTCCTCAATCGTTCCTCAATCGTTCCTCAATCGTTCCTCAATCGTTCCTCAATCGTTCCTGAATCGTTCCTCAACCGTCCTTCAACCGTCGCTCAACCGTCCTTCAACCATCCTTCAACCGACCCTCAACCGCCCCTCAATCGTTCCTCAATCGTTCCTCAATCGTTCCTCAATCGTCCCTCAACCGTCCTTCAACCGTCCCTCAACCGCCCCTCAATCGTTCCTCAATCGTTCCTCAATCGTTCCTCAATCGTTCCTCAATCGTTCCTCAATCGTTCCTCAATCGTTCCTCAATCGTTCCTCAATCGTTCCTCAATCGTTCCTCAATCGTTCCTCAATCGTTCCTCAATCGTTCCTCAATCGTTCCTCAATGGTTCCTCAACGGTTCCTCAATCGTTCCTCAATCGTTCCTCAATCGTTCCTCAATCGTTCCTCAATCGTTCCTCAATCGTTCCTCAATCGTTCCTCAATCGTTCCTCAATCGTTCCTCAATCGTTCCTCAATCGTCCCTCAACCGTCCCTCAACCGTCCCTCAACCGCCCCTCAACCGTTCCTCAATCGTTCCTTATCGTTCCTCAATCGTTCCTCAATGGTTCCTCAACGGTTCCTCAATGGTTCCTCAATCGTTCCTCAAAGGTTCCTCAACGGTTCCTCAATCGTTCCTCAATCGTTCCTCAATCGTTCCTCAATCGTTCCTCAATCGTTCCTCAATCGTTCCTCAATCGTTCCTCAATCGTTCCTCAATCGTTCCTCAATCGTTGCTCAATCGTTCCTCAATGGTTCCTCAACGGTTCCTCAATGGTTCCTCAATTGTTCCTCAATGGTTCCTCAACGGTTCCTCAATCGTTCCTCAATCGTTCCTCAATCGTTCCTCAATCGTCCCTCAATCGTTCCTCAATCGTCCCTCAACCGTCCCTCAACCGTTCCTCAATCGTTCCTCAATCGTTCCTCAATCGTTCCTCAATCGTTCCTCAATCGTTCCTCAATCGTTCCTCAATCGTTCCTCAATCGTTCCTCAATCGTTCCTCAATCGTTCCTCAATCGTTCCTCAATCGTTCCTCAATCGTTCCTCAATCGTTCCTCAATCGTTCCTCAATCGTTCCTCAATCGTTCCTCAATGGTTCCTCAACCGTCCCTCAACCGTCCCTCAACCGTCCTTCAACCGTTCTTCAACCGTCCCTCAATCGTCCCTGAACCGTCCCTCAACCATCCCTCAACCATCCCTCAACCGACCCTCAACCGTTCCTCAATCGTTCCTCAATCGTTCCTCAACCGTCCCTCAACCGTCCCTCAACCGTCCCTCAACCGTCCCTCAACCGTCCCTCAACCGTCCCTCAACCGTCCCTCAACCGTCCCTCAACCGTCCCTCAACCGTCCCTCAACCGTCCCTCAACCGTCCCTCAAACGTCCCTCAACCGTTCTTCAACCGTTCTTCAACCGTCACTCAACCGTCCCTCAACCGTCCCTCAACCGTCCCTCAACCGTCCCTCAACCGTCCCTCAACCGTTCCCTCAACCGTCCCTCAACCGTCCCTCAACCGTTCCCTCAACCGTCCCTCAACCGTCCCTCAACCGTCCCTCAACCGTCCCTCAACTGTCCCTCAACTGTCCCTCAACCGTCCCTCAACCGTCCCTCAACCGTCCCTCAACCGTCCCTCAACCGTCCCTCAACCGTCCCTCAACCGTCCCTCAACCGTCCCTCAACCGTCCCTCAACCGTTCCCTCAACCGTCCCTCAACCGTCCCTCAACCGTTCCCTCAACCGTCCCTCAACCGTCCCTCAACCGTCCCTCAACCGTCCTTCAACCGTCCTTCAACCGTCCCTCAACCGTCCCTCAACCGTCCCTCAACCGTCCCTCAACCGTCCCTCAATCGTTCCTCAATCGTTCCTCAACCGTTCCTCAACCGTTCCTCAATCGTTCCTCAATCGTTCCTCAATCGTTCCTCAATCGTTCCTCAATCGTTCCTCAATCGTTCCTCAATCGTTCCTCAACCGTCCCTCAACCGTCCCTCAACCGTTCCCTCAACCGTCCCTCAACCGTCCCTCAACCGTCCCTCAACCGTCCTTCAACCGTCCTTCAACCGTCCCTCAACCGTCCCTCAACCGTCCCTCAACCGTCCCTCAACCGTCCCTCAACCGTCCCTCAACCGTCCCTCAATCGTTCCTCAATCGTTCCTCAACCGTTCCTCAACCGTTCCTCAATCGTTCCTCAATCGTTCCTCAATCGTTCCTCAATCGTTCCTCAATCGTTCCTTAATCGTTCCTCAATCGTTCCTCAATCGTTCCTCAATCGTTCCTCAATCGTTCCTTAATCGTTCCTCAATCGTTCCTCAAGCGTCCCTCAACCGTCCCTCAACCGTCCCTTAACCGTCCCTCAACCGTCCCTTAACCGTCCCTCAACCGTCCCTCAACCGTCCCTCAACCGTTCTTCAACCGTTCTTCAACCGTCCCTCAACCGTCCCTCAACCGCCCCTCAACCGTCCCTCAACCGTCCCTCAACCGTTAATCAATCGTTTCTCAATCGTTCCTCAATCGTTCCTCAATCGCTCCTCAATCGTTCCTCAATCGTTCCTCAATCGTTCCTCAACCGTCCCTCAACCGTCCCTCAACCGTCCCTCAAACGTCCCTCAACCGTTCTTCAACCGTTCTTCAACCGTCACTCAACCGTCCCTCAACCGTCCCTCAACCGTCCCTCAACCGTCCCTCAACCGTCCCTCAACCGTTCCCTCAACCGTCCCTCAACCGTCCCTCAACCGTTCCCTCAACCGTCCCTCAACCGTCCCTCAACCGTCCCTCAACCGTCCCTCAACTGTCCCTCAACTGTCCCTCAACCGTCCCTCAACCGTCCCTCAACCGTCCCTCAACCGTCCCTCAACCGTCCCTCAACCGTCCCTCAACCGTCCCTCAACCGTCCCTCAACCGTCCCTCAACCGTTCCCTCAACCGTCCCTCAACCGTCCCTCAACCGTTCCCTCAACCGTCCCTCAACCGTCCCTCAACCGTCCCTCAACCGTCCTTCAACCGTCCTTCAACCGTCCCTCAACCGTCCCTCAACCGTCCCTCAACCGTCCCTCAACCGTCCCTCAACCGTCCCTCAATCGTTCCTCAATCGTTCCTCAACCGTTCCTCAACCGTTCCTCAATCGTTCCTCAATCGTTCCTCAATCGTTCCTCAATCGTTCCTCAATCGTTCCTCAATCGTTCCTCAATCGTTCCTCAACCGTCCCTCAACCGTCCCTCAACCGTCCTTCAACCGTCCCTCAACCGTCCTTCAACCGACCCTCAACCGCCCCTCAATCGTTCCTCAATCGTTCCTCAATCGTTCCTCAATCGTTCCTCAATCGTTCCTCAATCGTCCCTCAACCGTCCCTCAACCGTCCCTCAACCGTCCTTCAACCGTCCCTCAACCGCCCCTCAATCGCTCCTCAATCGTTCCTCAATCGTTCCTCAATCGTTCCTCAATCGTTCCTCAATCGTTCCTCAATCGTTGCTCAATCGTTCCTCAATCGTTCCTCAATCGTTCCTCAATCGTTCCTCAATCGTTCCTCAATCGTTCCTCAATCGTTCCTCAATCGTTCCTCAATCGTTCCTCAATGGTTCCTCAACGGTTCCTCAATGGTTCCTCAATCGTTCCTCAATGGTTCCTCAACGGTTCCTCAATGGTTCCTCAACGGTTCCTCAATCGTTCCTCAATCGTTCCTCAATCGTTCCTCAATCGTTCCTCAATCGTTCCTCAATCGTTCCTCAATCGTTCCTCAATCGTTCCTCAATCGTTCCTCAATCGTTCCTCAATGGTTCCTCAATCGTTCCTCAATCGTTCCTCAATCGTTCCTCAATCGTTCCTCAATCGTTCCTCAATCGTTCCTCAATCGTTCCTCAATCGTTCCTCAATCGTTCCTCAATCGTTCCTCAATCGTTCCTCAATAGTTCCTTAATCGTTCCTTAATCGTTCCTTAATCGTTCCTCAATCGTCCCTCAACCGTCCCTCAACCGTCCCTCAACCGTCCTCCAACCGACCCTCAACCGACCCTCAACCGTCCCTCAACCGTCCCTCAACCGTCCCTCAACCGTCCCTCAATCGTTCCTCAATCGTTCCTCAACCGTTCCTCAACCGTTCCTCAACCGTTCCTCAATCGTTCCTCAATCGTTCCTCAATCGTTCCTCAATCGTTCCTCAATCGTTCCTCAATCGTTCCTCAATCGTTCCTCAATCGTTCCTCAATCGTTCCTCAATCGTTCCTCAATCGTTCCTCAATCGTTCCTCAATCGTTCCTCAATCGTTCCTCAATCGTTCCTCAATCGTTCCTCAACCGTCCCTCAACCGTCCTTCAACCGTCCCTCAACCGTCCTTCAACCGTCCTTCAACCGACCCTCAACCGCCCCTCAATCGTTCCTCAATCGTTCCTCAATCGTTCCTCAATCGTCCCTAAACCGTCCCTCAACCGTCCTTCAACCGTCCCTCAACCGCCCCTCAATCGCCCCTCAATCGCTCCTCAATCGTTCCTCAATCGTTCCTCAATCGTTCCTCAATCGTTCCTCAATCGTTCCTCAATCGTTCCTCAATCGTTCCTCAATCGTTCCTCAATCGTTCCTCAATCGTTCCTCAATCGTTCCTCAATCGTTCCTCAATCGTTCCTCAATCATTCCTCAATCGTTCCTCAATCGTTCCTCAATCGTTCCTCAATCGTTCCTCAATCGTTCCTCAATGGTTCCTCAACGGTTCCTCAATGGTTCCTCAATCGTTCCTCAATGGTTCCTCAACGGTTCCTCAATCGTTCCTCAATCGTTCCTCAATCGTTCCTCAATCGTTCCTCAATCGTTCCTCAATCGTTCCTCAATCGTTCCTCAATCGTTCCTCAATCGTTCCTCAATCGTTCCTCAATGGTTCCTCAATCGTTCCTCAATCGTTCCTCAATCGTTCCTCAATCGTTCCTCAATCGTTCCTCAATCGTCCCTCAGCCGTCCCTCAACCGTCCCTCAACCGTCCCTCAACCGTCCCTCAACCGTCCCTCAACCGTCCCTCAACCGTCCCTCAACCGTCCCTCAACCGTCCCTCAACCGTCCTTCAACCGTCCTTCAACCGTCCTTCAACCGTCCCTCAACCGTCCTTCAACCGTCCTTCAACCGTCCCTCAACCGTCCCTCAACCGTCCCTCAACCGTCCCTCAACCGTCCCTCAACCGTCCCTCAACCGTCCCTCAACCGTCCCTCAACCGTCCCTCAACCGTCCCTCAACCGTCCCTCAACCGTCCCTCAACCGTCCCTCAACCGTCCCTCAACCGTCCCTCAACCGTCCCTCAACCGTCCTTCAACCGTCCCTCAACCGTCCCTCAACCGTCCCTCAACCGTCCCTCAACCGTTCCTCAATCGTTCCTCAATGGTTCCTCAATCGTTCCTCAATCGTTCCTCAATCGTTCCTCAATCGTTCCTCAATAGTTCCTTAATCGTTCCTTAATCGTTCCTCAATCGTTCCTCAATCGTCCCTCAACCGTCCCTCAACCGTCCCTCAACCGTCCCTCAACCGTCCTTCAACCGACCATCAACCGACCCTCAACCGTCCCTCAACCGTCCCTCAACCGTCCCTCAATCGTTCCTCAACCGTTCCTCAACCGTTCCTCAACCGTTCCTCAATCGTTCCTCAATCGTTCCTCAATCGTTCCTCAATCGTTCCTCAATCGTTCCTGAATCGTTCCTCAACCGTCCTTCAACCGTCGCTCAACCGTCCTTCAACCATCCTTCAACCGACCCTCAACCGCCCCTCAATCGTTCCTCAATCGTTCCTCAATCGTTCCTCAATCGTCCCTCAACCGTCCTTCAACCGTCCCTCAACCGCCCCTCAATCGTTCCTCAATCGTTCCTCAATCGTTCCTCAATCGTTCCTCAATCGTTCCTCAATCGTTCCTCAATCGTTCCTCAATCGTTCCTCAATCGTTCCTCAATCGTTCCTCAATCGTTCCTCAATCGTTCCTCAATCGTTCCTCAATCGTTCCTCAATCGTTCCTCAATCGTTCCTCAATGGTTCCTCAACGGTTCCTCAATCGTTCCTCAATCGTTCCTCAATCGTTCCTCAATCGTTCCTCAATCGTTCCTCAATCGTTCCTCAATCGTTCCTCAATCGTTCCTCAATCGTTCCTCAATCGTTCCTCAATCGTCCCTCAACCGTCCCTCAACCGTCCCTCAACCGCCCCTCAACCGTTCCTCAATCGTTCCTTATCGTTCCTCAATCGTTCCTCAATGGTTCCTCAACGGTTCCTCAATGGTTCCTCAATCGTTCCTCAAAGGTTCCTCAACGGTTCCTCAATCGTTCCTCAATCGTTCCTCAATCGTTCCTCAATCGTTCCTCAATCGTTCCTCAATCGTTCCTCAATCGTTCCTCAATCGTTCCTCAATCGTTCCTCAATCGTTGCTCAATCGTTCCTCAATGGTTCCTCAACGGTTCCTCAATGGTTCCTCAATTGTTCCTCAATGGTTCCTCAACGGTTCCTCAATCGTTCCTCAATCGTTCCTCAATCGTTCCTCAATCGTCCCTCAATCGTTCCTCAATCGTCCCTCAACCGTCCCTCAACCGTTCCTCAATCGTTCCTCAATCGTTCCTCAATCGTTCCTCAATCGTTCCTCAATCGTTCCTCAATCGTTCCTCAATCGTTCCTCAATCGTTCCTCAATCGTTCCTCAATCGTTCCTCAATCGTTCCTCAATCGTTCCTCAATCGTTCCTCAATCGTTCCTCAATCGTTCCTCAATCGTTCCTCAATCGTTCCTCAATGGTTCCTCAACCGTCCCTCAACCGTCCCTCAACCGTCCTTCAACCGTTCTTCAACCGTCCCTCAATCGTCCCTGAACCGTCCCTCAACCATCCCTCAACCATCCCTCAACCGACCCTCAACCGTTCCTCAATCGTTCCTCAATCGTTCCTCAACCGTCCCTCAACCGTCCCTCAACCGTCCCTCAACCGTCCCTCAACCGTCCCTCAACCGTCCCTCAACCGTCCCTCAACCGTCCCTCAACCGTCCCTCAACCGTCCCTCAACCGTCCCTCAACCGTCCCTCAACCGTCCCTCAACCGTCCTTCAACCGTCCTTCAACCGTCCTTCAACCGTCCCTCAACCGTCCCTCAACCGTCCCTCAACCGTCCCTCAACCGTTCCTCAATCGTTCCTCAATGGTTCCTCAATCGTTCCTCAATCGTTCCTCAATCGTTCCTCAATCGTTCCTCAATAGTTCCTTAATCGTTCCTTAATCGTTCCTTAATCGTTCCTCAATCGTTCCTCAACCGTCCCTCAACCGTCCCTCAACCGTCCTTCAACCGACCCTCAACCGACCCTCAACCGTCCCTCAACCGTCCCTCAACCGTCCCTCAACCGTCCCTAAATCGTTCCTCAATCGTTCCTCAACCGTTCCTCAATCGTTCCTCAATCGTTCCTCAATCGTTCCTCAATCGTTCCTCAATCGTTCCTCAACCGTCCCTCAACCGTCCCTCAACCGTCCTTCAACCGTCCTTCAACCGTTCTTCAACCGACCCTCAACCGTCCCTCAACCGCCCCTCAATCGTTCCTCAATCGTTCCTCAATCGTTCCTCAATCGTTCCTCAATCGTTCCTCAATCGTTCCTTAATCGTTCCTCAATCGTTCCTCAATCGTTCCTCAATCGTTCCTCAATCGTTCCTTAATCGTTCCTCAATCGTTCCTCAAGCGTCCCTCAACCGTCCCTCAACCGTCCCTTAACCGTCCCTCAACCGTCCCTTAACCGTCCCTCAACCGTCCCTCAACCGTCCCTCAACCGTTCTTCAACCGTTCTTCAACCGTCCCTCAACCGTCCCTCAACCGCCCCTCAACCGTCCCTCAACCGTCCCTCAACCGTTAATCAATCGTTTCTCAATCGTTCCTCAATCGTTCCTCAATCGCTCCTCAATCGTTCCTCAATCGTTCCTCAATCGTTCCTCAACCGTCCCTCAACCGTCCCTCAACCGTCCCTCAAACGTCCCTCAACCGTTCTTCAACCGTTCTTCAACCGTCACTCAACCGTCCCTCAACCGTCCCTCAACCGTCCCTCAACCGTCCCTCAACCGTCCCTCAACCGTCCTTCAACCGTCCCTCAACCGTCCTTCAACCGACCCTCAACCGTCCCTCAACCGCCCCTCAACAGCCCCACAATCGTTCCTCAATCGTTCCTCAACCGTCCCTCAACCGTCCCTCAACCGTCCCTCAACCGTCCCTCAACCGTCCCTCAACCGTCCCTCAACCGTCCCTCAACTGTCCCTCAACTGTCCCTCAACCGTCCCTCAACCGTCCCTCAACCGTCCCTCAACCGTCCCTCAACCGTCCCTCAACCGTCCCTCAACCGTCCCTCAACCGTCCCTCAAGCGTCCCTCAACCGTCCCTCAACCGTCCCTCAACCGTCCCTCAACCGTTCCTCAATCGTTCCTCAATGGTTCCTCAATCGTTCCTCAATCGTTCCTCAATCGTTCCTCAATCGTTCCTCAATAGTTCCTTAATCGTTCCTTAATCGTTCCTCAATCGTTCCTCAATCGTCCCTCAACCGTCCCTCAACCGTCCCTCAACCGTCCCTCAACCGTCCTTCAACCGACCATCAACCGACCCTCAACCGTCCCTCAACCGTCCCTCAACCGTCCCTCAATCGTTCCTCAATCGTTCCTCAACCGTTCCTCAACCGTTCCTCAACCGTTCCTCAATCGTTCCTCAATCGTTCCTCAATCGTTCCTCAATCGTTCCTCAATCGTTCCTCAATCGTTCCTCAATCGTTCCTCAATCGTTCCTCAATCGTTCCTCAATCGTTCCTCAATCGTTCCTCAATCGTTCCTCAATAGTTCCTTAATCGTTCCTCAATCGTCCCTCAACCGTCCCTCAACCGACCCTCAACCGTCCCTCAACCGTCCTCCAACCGTCCTTCAACCGTCCTTCAACCGTCCCTCAACCGTCCCTCAACCGTCCCTCAACCGTCCCTCAACCGTCCCTCAACCGTTCCTCAATCGTTCCTCAATGGTTCCTCAATCGTTCCTCAATCGTTCCTCAATCGTTCCTCAATCGTTCCTCAATCGTTCCTCAATCGTTCCTCAATAGTTCCTTAATCGTTCCTTAATCGTTCCTTAATCGTTCCTCAACCGTCCCTCAACCGTCCCTCAACCGTCCTTCAACCGTCCCTCAACCGTCCTTCAACCGACCCTCAACCGCCCCTCAATCGTTCCTCAATCGTTCCTCAATCGTTCCTCAATCGTCCCTCAACCGTCCCTCAACCGTCCCTCAACCGTCCTTCAACCGTCCCTCAACCGCCCCTCAATCGTTCCTCAATCGTTCCTCAATAGTTCCTTAATCGTTCCTTAATCGTTCCTTAATCGTTCCTCAACCGTCCCTCAACCGTCCTTCAACCGTCCCTCAACCGTCCCTCAACCGTCCCTCAACCGTCCCTCAATCGTTCCTCAATCGTTCCTCAATCGTTCCTCAATCGTTCCTCAATCGTTCCTCAATCGTTCCTCAATCGTTTCTCAATCATTCCTCAATCGTTCCTCAATCGTTCCTCAATCGTTCCTCAATCGTTCCTCAATCGTCCCTCAACCGTCCCTCAACCGTCCCTCAACCGCCCCTCAACCGTTCCTCAATCGTTCCTTATCGTTCCTCAATCGTTCCTCAATGGTTCCTCAACGGTTCCTCAATGGTTCCTCAATCGTTCCTCAAAGGTTCCTCAACGGTTCCTCAATCGTTCCTCAATCGTTCCTCAATCGTTCCTCAACGGTTCCTCAATGGTTCCTCAATCGTTCCTCAAAGGTTCCTCAACGGTTCCTCAATCGTTCCTCAATCGTTCCTCAATCGTTCCTCAATCGTTCCTCAATCGTTCCTCAATCGTTCCTCAATGGTTCCTCAACGGTTCCTCAATGGTTCCTCAATTGTTCCTCAATGGTTCCTCAACGGTTCCTCAATCGTTCCTCAATCGTTCCTCAATCGTTCCTCAATCGTTCCTCAATCGTTCCTCAATCGTTCCTCAATCGTTCCTCAATCGTTCCTCAATCGTTCCTCAATCGTTCCTCAATCGTTCCTCAATCGTTCCTCAATCGTCCCTCAACCGTCCCTCAACCGTCCCTCAACCGCCCCTCAACCGTTCCTCAATCGTTCCTTATCGTTCCTCAATCGTTCCTCAATGGTTCCTCAACGGTTCCTCAATGGTTCCTCAATCGTTCCTCAAAGGTTCCTCAACGGTTCCTCAATCGTTCCTCAATCGTTCCTCAATCGTTCCTCAACGGTTCCTCAATGGTTCCTCAATCGTTCCTCAAAGGTTCCTCAACGGTTCCTCAATTGTTCCTCAATCGTTCCTCAATCGTTCCTCAATCGTTCCTCAATCGTTCCTCAATCGTTCCTCAATCGTTCCTCAATGGTTCCTCAACGGTTCCTCAATGGTTCCTCAATTGTTCCTCAATGGTTCCTCAACGGTTCCTCAATCGTTCCTCAATCGTTCCTCAATCGTTCCTCAATCGTTCCTCAATCGTTCCTCAATCGTTCCTCAATCGTCCCTCAACCGTCCCTCAACCGTCCCTCAACCGCCCCTCAACCGTTCCTCAATCGTTCCTTATCGTTCCTCAACGGTTCCTCAATGGTTCCTCAATCGTTCCTCAAAGGTTCCTCAACGGTTCCTCAATCGTTCCTCAATCGTTCCTCAATCGTTCCTCAATCGTTCCTCAATCGTTCCTCAATCGTTCCTCAATCGTTCCTCAATCGTTCCTCAATCGTTCCTCAATGGTTCCTCAACGGTTCCTCAATGGTTCCTCAATTGTTCCTCAATGGTTCCTCAACGGTTCCTCAATCGTTCCTCAATCGTTCCTCAATCGTT
The DNA here is from genome assembly GCA_937620795.1 of Thecophora atra. NCBI lineage: Eukaryota > Metazoa > Arthropoda > Insecta > Diptera > Conopidae > Thecophora > Thecophora atra. The sequence continues at coordinate 59,952,965 of OW569397.1, read as the reverse complement.
CCTCAATCGTCCCTCAACCGTCCCTCAACCGTCCCTCAACCGCCCCTCAACCGTTCCTCAATCGTTCCTTATCGTTCCTCAACGGTTCCTCAATGGTTCCTCAATCGTTCCTCAAAGGTTCCTCAACGGTTCCTCAATCGTTCCTCAATCGTTCCTCAATCGTTCCTCAATCGTTCCTCAATCGTTCCTCAATCGTTCCTCAATCGTTCCTCAATGGTTCCTCAACGGTTCCTCAATGGTTCCTCAATTGTTCCTCAATGGTTCCTCAACGGTTCCTCAATCGTTCCTCAATCGTTCCTCAATCGTTCCTCAACGGTTCCTCAATGGTTCCTCAATTGTTCCTCAATGGTTCCTCAACGGTTCCTCAATCGTTCCTCAATCGTTCCTCAATCGTTCCTCAATCGTTCCTCAATCGTTCCTCAATCGTTCCTCAATCGTCCCTCAACCGTCCCTCAACCGTCCCTCAACCGCCCCTCAACCGTTCCTCAATCGTTCCTTATCGTTCCTCAACGGTTCCTCAATGGTTCCTCAATCGTTCCTCAAAGGTTCCTCAACGGTTCCTCAATCGTTCCTCAATCGTTCCTCAATCGTTCCTCAATCGTTCCTCAATCGTTCCTCAATCGTTCCTCAATCGTTCCTCAATGGTTCCTCAACGGTTCCTCAATGGTTCCTCAATTGTTCCTCAATGGTTCCTCAACGGTTCCTCAATCGTTCCTCAATCGTTCCTCAATCGTTCCTCAATCGTTCCTCAATCGTTCCTCAATCGTTCCTCAATCGTTCCTCAATCGTCCCTCAACCGTCCTTCAACCGTCCCTCAACCGCCCCTCAATCGTTCCTCAATCGTTCCTCAATCGTTCCTCAATAGTTCCTTAATCGTTCCTTAATCGTTCCTTAATCGTTCCTCAACCGTCCCTCAACCGTCCTTCAACCGTCCCTCAACCGTCCCTCAACCGTCCCTCAACCGTCCCTCAATCGTTCCTCAATCGTTCCTCAATCGTTCCTCAATCGTTCCTCAATCGTTCCTCAATCGTTCCTCAATCGTTCCTCAATCGTTCCTCAATCGTTCCTCAATCGTTCCTCAATCGTTCCTCAATCGTTCCTCAATCGTTCCTCAATCGTTCCTCAATCGTTCCTCAATCGTTCCTCAATCGTTCCTCAATCGTTCCTCAATCGTTCCTCAATCGTTCCTCAATCGTTCCTCAATCGTCCCTCAACCGTCCCTCAACCGTCCCTCAACCGCCCCTCAACCGTTCCTCAATCGTTCCTTATCGTTCCTCAACGGTTCCTCAATGGTTCCTCAATCGTTCCTCAAAGGTTCCTCAACGGTTCCTCAATCGTTCCTCAATCGTTCCTCAATCGTTCCTCAATCGTTCCTCAATCGTTCCTCAATCGTTCCTCAATGGTTCCTCAACGGTTCCTCAATGGTTCCTCAATTGTTCCTCAATGGTTCCTCAACGGTTCCTCAATCGTTCCTCAATCGTTCCTCAATCGTTCCTCAATCGTCCCTCAACCGTCCCTCAACCGTCCCTCAACCGTCCCTCAACCGTTCCTCAATCGTTCCTCAATCGTTCCTCAATCGTTCCTCAATCGTTCCTCAATCGTTCCTCAATCGTTCCTCAATCGTTCCTCAATCGTTCCTCAATCGTTCCTCAATCGTTCCTCAATCGTTCCTCAATCGTTCCTCAATCGTTCCTCAATCGTTCCTCAATCGTTCCTCAATCGTTCCTCAATGGTTCCTCAACCGTCCCTCAACCGTCCCTCAACCGTCCCTCAACCGCCCCTCAACCGTTCCTCAATCGTTCCTTATCGTTCCTCAACGGTTCCTCAATGGTTCCTCAATCGTTCCTCAAAGGTTCCTCAACGGTTCCTCAATCGTTCCTCAATCGTTCCTCAATCGTTCCTCAATCGTTCCTCAATCGTTCCTCAATCGTTCCTCAATGGTTCCTCAACGGTTCCTCAATGGTTCCTCAATTGTTCCTCAATGGTTCCTCAACGGTTCCTCAATCGTTCCTCAATCGTTCCTCAATCGTTCCGCAACGGTTCCTCAATGGTTCCTCAATTGTTCCTCAATGGTTCCTCAACGGTTCCTCAATCGTTCCTCAATCGTTCCTCAATCGTTCCTCAATCGTTCCTCAATCGTTCCTCAATCGTTCCTCAATCGTCCCTCAACCGTCCCTCAACCGTCCCTCAACCGCCCCTCAACCGTTCCTCAATCGTTCCTTATCGTTCCTCAACGGTTCCTCAATGGTTCCTCAATCGTTCCTCAAAGGTTCCTCAACGGTTCCTCAATCGTTCCTCAATCGTTCCTCAATCGTTCCTCAATCGTTCCTCAATCGTTCCTCAATCGTTCCTCAATCGTTCCTCAATCGTTCCTCAATGGTTCCTCAACGGTTCCTCAATGGTTCCTCAATTGTTCCTCAATGGTTCCTCAACGGTTCCTCAATCGTTCCTCAATCGTTCCTCAATCGTTCCTCAATCGTTCCTCAATCGTTCCTCAATCGTTCCTCAATCGTTCCTCAATCGTCCCTCAACCGTCCTTCAACCGTCCCTCAACCGCCCCTCAATCGTTCCTCAATCGTTCCTCAATCGTTCCTCAATCGTTCCTCAATCGTTCCTCAATCGTTCCTCAATCGTCCCTCAACCGTCCCTCAACCGTCCCTCAACCGCCCCTCAACCGTTCCTCAATCGTTCCTTATCGTTCCTCAATCGTTCCTCAATGGTTCCTCAACGGTTCCTCAATGGTTCCTCAATCGTTCCTCAAAGGTTCCTCAACGGTTCCTCAATCGTTCCTCAATCGTTCCTCAATCGTTCCTCAACGGTTCCTCAATGGTTCCTCAATCGTTCCTCAAAGGTTCCTCAACGGTTCCTCAATTGTTCCTCAATCGTTCCTCAATCGTTCCTCAATCGTTCCTCAATCGTTCCTCAATCGTTCCTCAATCGTTCCTCAATGGTTCCTCAACGGTTCCTCAATGGTTCCTCAATTGTTCCTCAATGGTTCCTCAACGGTTCCTCAATCGTTCCTCAATCGTTCCTCAATCGTTCCTCAATCGTTCCTCAATCGTTCCTCAATCGTTCCTCAATCGTCCCTCAACCGTCCCTCAACCGTCCCTCAACCGCCCCTCAACCGTTCCTCAATCGTTCCTTATCGTTCCTCAACGGTTCCTCAATGGTTCCTCAATCGTTCCTCAAAGGTTCCTCAACGGTTCCTCAATCGTTCCTCAATCGTTCCTCAATCGTTCCTCAATCGTTCCTCAATCGTTCCTCAATCGTTCCTCAATCGTTCCTCAATCGTTCCTCAATCGTTCCTCAATCGTTCCTCAATCGTTCCTCAATGGTTCCTCAACCGTCCCTCAACCGTCCCTCAACCGTCCCTCAACCGTCCCTCAACCGCCCCTCAACCGTTCCTCAATCGTTCCTTATCGTTCCTCAACGGTTCCTCAATGGTTCCTCAATCGTTCCTCAAAGGTTCCTCAACGGTTCCTCAATCGTTCCTCAATCGTTCCTCAATCGTTCCTCAATCGTTCCTCAATCGTTCCTCAATCGTTCCTCAATCGTTCCTCAATGGTTCCTCAACGGTTCCTCAATGGTTCCTCAATTGTTCCTCAATGGTTCCTCAACGGTTCCTCAATCGTTCCTCAATCGTTCCTCAATCGTTCCTCAATCGTTCCTCAATCGTTCCTCAATCGTTCCTCAATCGTTCCTCAAGCGTCCCTCAACCGTCCCTCAACCGTCCCTTAACCGTCCCTCAACCGTCCCTTAACCGTCCCTCAACCGTCCCTCAACCGTTCTTCAACCGTTCTTCAACCGTCCCTCAACCGTCCCTCAACCGTCCCTCAACCGTTAATCAATCGTTTCTCAATCGTTCCTCAATCGTTCCTCAATCGTTCCTCAATCGTTCCTCAATCGTTCCTCAATCGTTCCTCAATCGTTCCTCAATCGTTCCTCAATCGTTCCTCAATCGTTGCTCAATCGTTCCTCAATGGTTCCTCAACGGTTCCTCAATGGTTCCTCAATTGTTCCTCAATGGTTCCTCAACCGACCCTCAACCGTTCCTCAATCGTTCCTCATTCGTTCCTCAACCGTCCCTCAACCGTCCCTCAACCGTCCCTCAACCGTCCCTCAACCGTCCCTCAACCGTCCCTCAACCGTCCCTCAACCGTCCCTCAACCGTCCCTCAACCGTCCCTCAACCGTCCCTCAACCGTCCCTCAACCGTCCCTCAACCGTCCCTCAACCGTCCTTCAACCGTCCTTCAACCGTCCTTCAACCGTCCCTCAACCGTCCCTCAACCGTCCCTCAACCGTCCCTCAACCGTTCCTCAATCGTTCCTCAATGGTTCCTCAATCGTTCCTCAATCGTTCCTCAATCGTTCCTCAATCGTTCCTCAATAGTTCCTTAATCGTTCCTTAATCGTTCCTTAATCGTTCCTCAATCGTTCCTCAACCGTCCCTCAACCGTCCCTCAACCGTCCTTCAACCGACCCTCAACCGACCCTCAACCGTCCCTCAACCGTCCCTCAACCGTCCCTCAACCGTCCCTAAATCGTTCCTCAATCGTTCCTCAACCGTTCCTCAATCGTTCCTCAATCGTTCCTCAATCGTTCCTCAATCGTTCCTCAATCGTTCCTCAACCGTCCCTCAACCGTCCCTCAACCGTCCTTCAACCGTCCTTCAACCGTTCTTCAACCGACCCTCAACCGTCCCTCAACCGCCCCTCAATCGTTCCTCAATCGTTCCTCAATCGTTCCTCAATCGTTCCTCAATCGTTCCTCAATCGTTCCTTAATCGTTCCTCAATCGTTCCTCAATCGTTCCTCAATCGTTCCTCAATCGTTCCTTAATCGTTCCTCAATCGTTCCTCAAGCGTCCCTCAACCGTCCCTCAACCGTCCCTTAACCGTCCCTCAACCGTCCCTTAACCGTCCCTCAACCGTCCCTCAACCGTCCCTCAACCGTTCTTCAACCGTTCTTCAACCGTCCCTCAACCGTCCCTCAACCGCCCCTCAACCGTCCCTCAACCGTCCCTCAACCGTTAATCAATCGTTTCTCAATCGTTCCTCAATCGTTCCTCAATCGCTCCTCAATCGTTCCTCAATCGTTCCTCAATCGTTCCTCAACCGTCCCTCAACCGTCCCTCAACCGTCCCTCAAACGTCCCTCAACCGTTCTTCAACCGTTCTTCAACCGTCACTCAACCGTCCCTCAACCGTCCCTCAACCGTCCCTCAACCGTCCCTCAACCGTCCCTCAACCGTCCTTCAACCGTCCCTCAACCGTCCTTCAACCGACCCTCAACCGTCCCTCAACCGTCCCTCAACCGCCCCTCAACAGCCCCACAATCGTTCCTCAATCGTTCCTCAATCGTTCCTCAACCGTCCCTCAACCGTCCCTCAACCGTCCCTCAACCGTCCCTCAACCGTCCCTCAACCGTCCCTCAACCGTCCCTCAACTGTCCCTCAACTGTCCCTCAACCGTCCCTCAACCGTCCCTCAACCGTCCCTCAACCGTCCCTCAACCGTCCCTCAACCGTCCCTCAACCGTCCCTCAACCGTCCCTCAACCGTCCCTCAACCGTCCCTCAAGCGTCCCTCAACCGTCCCTCAACCGTCCCTCAACCGTCCCTCAACCGTTCCTCAATCGTTCCTCAATGGTTCCTCAATCGTTCCTCAATCGTTCCTCAATCGTTCCTCAATCGTTCCTCAATAGTTCCTTAATCGTTCCTTAATCGTTCCTCAATCGTTCCTCAATCGTCCCTCAACCGTCCCTCAACCGTCCCTCAACCGTCCCTCAACCGTCCTTCAACCGACCATCAACCGACCCTCAACCGTCCCTCAACCGTCCCTCAATCGTTCCTCAATCGTTCCTCAACCGTTCCTCAACCGTTCCTCAACCGTTCCTCAATCGTTCCTCAATCGTTCCTCAATCGTTCCTCAATCGTTCCTCAATCGTTCCTCAATCGTTCCTCAATCGTTCCTCAACCGTTCCTCAATCGTTCCTCAATCGTTCCTCAATCGTTCCTCAATCGTTCCTCAATCGTTCCTCAATAGTTCCTTAATCGTTCCTCAATCGTCCCTCAACCGTCCCTCAACCGTCCCTCAACCGTCCCTCAACCGTCCTCCAACCGTCCTTCAACCGTCCTTCAACCGTCCCTCAACCGTCCCTCAACCGTCCCTCAACCGTCCCTCAACCGTCCCTCAACCGTTCCTCAATCGTTCCTCAATGGTTCCTCAATCGTTCCTCAATCGTTCCTCAATCGTTCCTCAATCGTTCCTCAATCGTTCCTCAATCGTTCCTCAATAGTTCCTTAATCGTTCCTTAATCGTTCCTTAATCGTTCCTCAACCGTCCCTCAACCGTCCCTCAACCGTCCTTCAACCGTCCCTCAACCGTCCTTCAACCGACCCTCAACCGCCCCTCAATCGTTCCTCAATCGTTCCTCAATCGTTCCTCAATCGTCCCTCAACCGTCCCTCAACCGTCCCTCAACCGTCCTTCAACCGTCCCTCAACCGCCCCTCAATCGTTCCTCAATCGTTCCTCAATAGTTCCTTAATCGTTCCTTAATCGTTCCTTAATCGTTCCTCAACCGTCCCTCAACCGTCTTTCAACCGTCCCTCAACCGTCCCTCAACCGTCCCTCAACCGTCCCTCAATCGTTCCTCAATCGTTCCTCAATCGTTCCTCAATCGTTCCTCAATCGTTCCTCAATCGTTCCTCAATCGTTTCTCAATCGTTCCTCAATCGTTCCTCAATCGTTCCTCAATCGTTCCTCAATCGTTCCTCAATCGTCCCTCAACCGTCCCTCAACCGTCCCTCAACCGCCCCTCAACCGTTCCTCAATCGTTCCTTATCGTTCCTCAATCGTTCCTCAATGGTTCCTCAACGGTTCCTCAATGGTTCCTCAATCGTTCCTCAAAGGTTCCTCAACGGTTCCTCAATCGTTCCTCAATCGTTCCTCAATCGTTCCTCAACGGTTCCTCAATGGTTCCTCAATCGTTCCTCAAAGGTTCCTCAACGGTTCCTCAATCGTTCCTCAATCGTTCCTCAATCGTTCCTCAATCGTTCCTCAATCGTTCCTCAATCGTTCCTCAATGGTTCCTCAACGGTTCCTCAATGGTTCCTCAATTGTTCCTCAATGGTTCCTTAACGGTTCCTCAATCGTTCCTCAATCGTTCCTCAATCGTTCCTCAATCGTTCCTCAATCGTTCCTCAATCGTTCCTCAATCGTTCCTCAATCGTTCCTCAATCGTTCCTCAATCGTTCCTCAATCGTTCCTCAATCGTTCCTCAATCGTCCCTCAACCGTCCCTCAACCGTCCCTCAACCGCCCCTCAACCGTTCCTCAATCGTTCCTTATCGTTCCTCAATCGTTCCTCAATGGTTCCTCAACGGTTCCTCAATGGTTCCTCAATCGTTCCTCAAAGGTTCCTCAACGGTTCCTCAATCGTTCCTCAATCGTTCCTCAATCGTTCCTCAACGGTTCCTCAATGGTTCCTCAATGGTTCCTCAACGGTTCCTCAACGGTTCCTCAATTGTTCCTCAATGGTTCCTCAACGGTTCCTCAATCGTTCCTCAATCGTTCCTCAATCGTTCCTCAATCGTTCCTCAATCGTTCCTCAATCGTTCCTCAATCGTCCCTCAACCGTCCCTCAACCGTCCCTCAACCGCCCCTCAACCGTTCCTCAATCGTTCCTTATCGTTCCTCAACGGTTCCTCAATGGTTCCTCAATCGTTCCTCAAAGGTTCCTCAACGGTTCCTCAATCGTTCCTCAATTGTTCCTCAATGGTTCCTCAACGGTTCCTCAATCGTTCCTCAATCGTTCCTCAATCGTTCCTCAATCGTTCCTCAATCGTTCCTCAATCGTTCCTCAATCGTTCCTCAATGGTTCCTCAACGGTTCCTCAATGGTTCCTCAATTGTTCCTCAATGGTTCCTCAACGGTTCCTCAATCGTTCCTCAATCGTTCCTCAATCGTTCCTCAATCGTTCCTCAATGGTTCCTCAATGGTTCCTCAATCGTTCCTCAATCGTTCCTCAATCGTTCCTCAATCGTTCCTCAATGGTTCCTCAACGGTTCCTCAATGGTTCCTCAATTGTTCCTCAATGGTTCCTCAACGGTTCCTCAATCGTTCGTCAATCGTTCCTCAATCGTTCCTCAATCGTCCCTCAACCGTCCCTCAACCGTCCCTCAACCGCCCCTCAACCGTTCCTCAATCGTTCCTTATCGTTCCTCAACGGTTCCTCAATGGTTCCTCAATCGTTCCTCAAAGGTTCCTCAACGGTTCCTCAATCGTTCCTCAATCGTTCCTCAATCGTTCCTCAATCGTTCCTCAATCGTTCCTCAATCGTTCCTCAATCGTTCCTCAATGGTTCCTCAACGGTTCCTCAATGGTTCCTCAATTGTTCCTCAATGGTTCCTCAACGGTTCCTCAATCGTTCCTCAATCGTTCCTCAATCGTTCCTCAACGGTTCCTCAATGGTTCCTCAATTGTTCCTCAATGGTTCCTCAACGGTTCCTCAATCGTTCCTCAATCGTTCCTCAATCGTTCCTCAATCGTTCCTCAATCGTTCCTCAATCGTTCCTCAATCGTTCCTCAATCGTTCCTCAATCGTCCCTCAACCGTCCCTCAACCGTCCCTCAACCGCCCCTCAACCGTTCCTCAATCGTTCCTTATCGTTCCTCAACGGTTCCTCAATGGTTCCTCAATCGTTCCTCAAAGGTTCCTCAACGGTTCCTCAATCGTTCCTCAATCGTTCCTCAATCGTTCCTCAATCGTTCCTCAATCGTTCCTCAATCGTTCCTCAATCGTTCCTCAATGGTTCCTCAACGGTTCCTCAATGGTTCCTCAATTGTTCCTCAATGGTTCCTCAACGGTTCCTCAATCGTTCCTCAATCGTTCCTCAATCGTTCCTCAATCGTTCCTCAATCGTTCCTCAATCGTTCCTCAATCGTTCCTCAATCGTCCCTCAACCGTCCTTCAACCGTCCCTCAACCGCCCCTCAACCGTCCTTCAACCGTCCCTCAACCGCCCCTCAATCGTTCCTCAATCGTTCCTCAATCGTTCCTCAATAGTTCCTTAATCGTTCCTTAATCGTTCCTTAATCGTTCCTCAACCGTCCCTCAACCGTCCTTCAACCGTCCCTCAACCGTCCCTCAACCGTCCCTCAACCGTCCCTCAATCGTTCCTCAATCGTTCCTCAATCGTTCCTCAATCGTTCCTCAATCGTTCCTCAATCGTTCCTCAATCGTTCCTCAATCGTTCCTCAATCGTTCCTCAATCGTTCCTCAATCGTTCCTCAATCGTTCCTCAATCGTTCCTCAATCGTTCCTCAATCGTTCCTCAATCGTTCCTCAATCGTTCCTCAATCGTTCCTCAATCGTTCCTCAATCGTTCCTCAATCGTTCCTCAATCGTTCCTCAATCGTCCCTCAACCGTCCCTCAACCGTCCCTCAACCGACCCTCAACCGTTCCTCAATCGTTCCTTATCGTTCCTCAATCGTTCCTCAATGGTTCCTCAACGGTTCCTCAATGGTTCCTCAATCGTTCCTCAAAGGTTCCTCAACGGTTCCTCAATCGTTCCTCAATCGTTCCTCAATCGTTCCTCAATCGTTCCTCAATCGTTCCTCAATCGTTCCTCAATGGTTCCTCAACGGTTCCTCAATGGTTCCTCAATTGTTCCTCAATGGTTCCTCAACGGTTCCTCAATCGTTCCTCAATCGTTCCTCAATCGTTCCTCAATCGTCCCTCAACCGTCCCTCAACCGTCCCTCAACCGTCCCTCAACCGTTCCTCAATCGTTCCTCAATCGTTCCTCAATCGTTCCTCAATCGTTCCTCAATCGTTCCTCAATCGTTCCTCAATCGTTCCTCAATCGTTCCTCAATCGTTCCTCAATCGTTCCTCAATCGTTCCTCAATCGTTCCTCAATCGTTCCTCAATCGTTCCTCAATCGTTCCTCAATCGTTCCTCAATCGTTCCTCAATCGTTCCTCAATCGTTCCTCAATGGTTCCTCAACCGTCCCTCAACCGTCCCTCAACCGTCCCTCAACCGCCCCTCAACCGTTCCTCAATCGTTCCTTATCGTTCCTCAACGGTTCCTCAATGGTTCCTCAATCGTTCCTCAAAGGTTCCTCAACGGTTCCTCAATCGTTCCTCAATCGTTCCTCAATCGTTCCTCAATCGTTCCTCAATCGTTCCTCAATCGTTCCTCAATCGTTCCTCAATGGTTCCTCAACGGTTCCTCAATGGTTCCTCAATTGTTCCTCAATGGTTCCTCAACGGTTCCTCAATCGTTCCTCAATCGTTCCTCAATCGTTCCTCAACGGTTCCTCAATGGTTCCTCAATTGTTCCTCAATGGTTCCTCAACGGTTCCTCAATCGTTCCTCAATCGTTCCTCAATCGTTCCTCAATCGTTCCTCAATCGTTCCTCAATCGTTCCTCAATCGTCCCTCAACCGTCCCTCAACCGTCCCTCAACCGCCCCTCAACCGTTCCTCAATCGTTCCTTATCGTTCCTCAACGGTTCCTCAATGGTTCCTCAATCGTTCCTCAAAGGTTCCTCAACGGTTCCTCAATCGTTCCTCAATCGTTCCTCAATCGTTCCTCAATCGTTCCTCAATCGTTCCTCAATCGTTCCTCAATCGTTCCTCAATGGTTCCTCAACGGTTCCTCAATGGTTCCTCAATTGTTCCTCAATGGTTCCTCAACGGTTCCTCAATCGTTCCTCAATCGTTCCTCAATCGTTCCTCAATCGTTCCTCAATCGTTCCTCAATCGTTCCTCAATCGTTCCTCAATCGTCCCTCAACCGTCCTTCAACCGTCCCTCAACCGCCCCTCAATCGTTCCTCAATCGTTCCTCAATCGTTCCTCAATAGTTCCTTAATCGTTCCTTAATCGTTCCTTAATCGTTCCTCAACCGTCCCTCAACCGTCCTTCAACCGTCCCTCAACCGTCCCTCAACCGTCCCTCAACCGTCCCTCAATCGTTCCTCAATCGTTCCTCAATCGTTCCTCAATCGTTCCTCAATCGTTCCTCAATCGTTCCTCAATCGTTCCTCAATCGTTCCTCAATCGTTCCTCAATCGTTCCTCAATCGTTCCTCAATCGTTCCTCAATCGTTCCTCAATCGTTCCTCAATCGTTCCTCAATCGTTCCTCAATCGTTCCTCAATCGTTCCTCAATCGTTCCTCAATCGTTCCTCAATCGTTCCTCAATCGTTCCTCAATCGTTCCTCAATCGTTCCTCAATCGTTCCTCAATCGTTCCTCAATCGTCCCTCAACCGTCCCTCAACCGTCCCTCAACCGCCCCTCAACCGTTCCTCAATCGTTCCTTATCGTTCCTCAATCGTTCCTCAATGGTTCCTCAACGGTTCCTCAATGGTTCCTCAATCGTTCCTCAAAGGTTCCTCAACGGTTCCTCAATCGTTCCTCAATCGTTCCTCAATCGTTCCTCAATCGTTCCTCAATCGTTCCTCAATCGTTCCTCAATGGTTCCTCAACGGTTCCTCAATGGTTCCTCAATCGTCCCTCAATGGTTCCTCAACGGTTCCTCAATCGTTCCTCAATCGTTCCTCAATCGTTCCTCAATCGTCCCTCAACCGTCCCTCAACCGTCCCTCAACCGTCCCTCAACCGTTCCTCAATCGTTCCTCAATCGTTCCTCAATCGTTCCTCAATCGTTCCTCAATCGTTCCTCAATCGTTCCTCAATCGTTCCTCAATCGTTCCTCAATCGTTCCTCAATCGTTCCTCAATCGTTCCTCAATCGTTCCTCAATCGTTCCTCAATCGTTCCTCAATCGTTCCTCAATCGTTCCTCAATGGTTCCTCAACCGTCCCTCAACCGTCCCTCAACCGTCCTTCAACCGTTCTTCAACCGTCCCTCAATCGTTCCTGAACCGTCCCTCAACCATCCCTCAACCATATCTCAACCGACCCTCAACCGTTCCTCAATCGTTCCTCAATCGTTCCTCAACCGTCCCTCAACCGTCCCTCAACCGTCCCTCAACCGTCCCTCAACCGTCCCTCAACCGTCCCTCAACCGTCCCTCAACCGTCCCTCAACCGTCCCTCAACCGTCCCTCAACCGTCCCTCAACCGTCCCTCAACCGTCCCTCAACCGTCCCTCAACCGTCCCTCAACCGTCCCTCAACCGTCCCTCAACCGTCCCTCAACCGTCCCTCAACCGTCCTTCAACCGTCCTTCAACCGTCCTTCAACCGTCCCTCAACCGTCCCTCAACCGTCCCTCAACCGTCCCTCAACCGTTCCTCAATCGTTCCTCAATGGTTCCTCAATCGTTCCTCAATCGTTCCTCAATCGTTCCTCAATCGTTCCTCAATAGTTCCTTAATCGTTCCTTAATCGTTCCTTAATCGTTCCTCAATCGTTCCTCAACCGTCCCTCAACCGTCCCTCAACCGTCCTTCAACCGACCCTCAACCGACCCTCAACCGTCCCTCAACCGTCCCTCAACCGTCCCTCAACCGTCCCTAAATCGTTCCTCAATCGTTCCTCAACCGTTCCTCAATCGTTCCTCAATCGTTCCTCAATCGTTCCTCAATCGTTCCTCAATCGTTCCTCAACCGTCCCTCAACCGTCCCTCAACCGTCCTTCAACCGTCCTTCAACCGTTCTTCAACCGACCCTCAACCGTCCCTCAACCGCCCCTCAATCGTTCCTCAATCGTTCCTCAATCGTTCCTCAATCGTTCCTCAATCGTTCCTCAATCGTTCCTTAATCGTTCCTCAATCGTTCCTCAATCGTTCCTCAATCGTTCCTCAATCGTTCCTTAATCGTTCCTCAATCGTTCCTCAAGCGTCCCTCAACCGTCCCTCAACCGTCCCTTAACCGTCCCTCAACCGTCCCTTAACCGTCCCTCAACCGTCCCTCAACCGTCCCTCAACCGTTCTTCAACCGTTCTTCAACCGTCCCTCAACCGGCCCTCAACCGCCCCTCAACCGTCCCTCAACCGTCCCTCAACCGTTAATCAATCGTTCCTCAATCGTTCCTCAATCGTTCCTCAATCGCTCCTCAATCGTTCCTCAATCGTTCCTCAATCGTTCCTCAACCGTCCCTCAACCGTCCCTCAACCGTCCCTCAAACGTCCCTCAACCGTTCTTCAACCGTTCTTCAACCGTCACTCAACCGTCCCTCAACCGTCCCTCAACCGTCCCTCAACCGTCCCTCAACCGTCCCTCAACCGTCCTTCAACCGTCCCTCAACCGTCCTTCAACCGACCCTCAACCGTCCCTCAACCGTCCCTCAACCGCCCCTCAACAGCCCCACAATCGTTCCTCAATCGTTCCTCAATCGTTCCTCAACCGTCCCTCAACCGTCCCTCAACCGTCCCTCAACCGTCCCTCAACCGTCCCTCAACCGTCCCTCAACTGTCCCTCAACTGTCCCTCAACCGTCCCTCAACCGTCCCTCAACCGTCCCTCAACCGTCCCTCAACCGTCCCTCAACCGTCCCTCAACCGTCCCTCAACCGTTCCTCAATCGTTCCTCAATGGTTCCTCAATCGTTCCTCAATCGTTCCTCAATCGTTCCTCAATCGTTCCTCAATAGTTCCTTAATCGTTCCTTAATCGTTCCTCAATCGTTCCTCAATCGTCCCTCAACCGTCCCTCAACCGTCCCTCAACCGTCCCTCAATCGTCCTTCAACCGACCATCAACCGACCCTCAACCGTCCCTCAACCGTCCCTCAACCGCCCCTCAACAGCCCCACAATCGTTCCTCAATCGTTCCTCAATCGTTCCTCAACCGTCCCTCAACCGTCCCTCAACCGTCCCTCAACCGTCCCTCAACCGTCCCTCAACCGTCCCTCAACTGTCCCTCAACTGTCCCTCAACCGTCCCTCAACCGTCCCTCAACCGTCCCTCAACCGTCCCTCAACCGTCCCTCAACCGTCCCTCAACCGTCCCTCAACCGTCCTTCAACCGACCCTCAACCGTCCCTCAACCGTCCCTCAACCGCCCCTCAACAGCCCCACAATCGTTCCTCAATCGTTCCTCAATCGTTCCTCAACCGTCCCTCAACCGTCCCTCAACCGTCCCTCAACCGTCCCTCAACCGTCCCTCAACCGTCCCTCAACCGTCCCTCAACTGTCCCTCAACTGTCCCTCAACCGTCCCTCAACCGTCCCTCAACCGTCCCTCAACCGTCCCTCAACCGTCCCTCAACCGTTCTTCAACCGTTCTTCAACCGTCACTCAACCGTCCCTCAACCGTCCCTCAACCGTCCCTCAACCGTCCCTCAACCGTCCTTCAACCGTCCCTCAACCGTCCTTCAACCGACCCTCAACCGTCCCTCAACCGTCCCTCAACCGCCCCTCAACAGCCCCACAATCGTTCCTCAATCGTTCCTCAATCGTTCCTCAATCGTTCCTCAATCGTTCCTCAATAGTTCCTTAATCGTTCCTCAATCGTCCCTCAACCGTCCCTCAACCGTCCCTCAACCGTCCCTCAACCGTCCTCCAACCGTCCTTCAACCGTCCTTCAACCGTCCCTCAACCGTCCCTCAACCGTCCCTCAACCGTCCCTCAACCGTCCCTCAACCGTCCCTCAACCGTCCCTCAACCGTCCTTCAACCGTCCCTCAACCGTCCTTCAACCGACCCTCAACCGTCCCTCAACCGTCCCTCAACCGCCCCTCAACAGCCCCACAATCGTTCCTCAATCGTTCCTCAATCGTTCCTCAACCGTCCCTCAACCGTCCCTCAACCGTCCCTCAACCGTCCCTCAACCGTCCCTCAACCGTCCCTCAACTGTCCCTCAACTGTCCCTCAACCGTCCCTCAACCGTCCCTCAACCGTCCCTCAACCGTCCCTCAACCGTCCCTCAACCGTCCCTCAACCGTCCCTCAACCGTTCCTCAATCGTTCCTCAATGGTTCCTCAATCGTTCCTCAATCGTTCCTCAATCGTTCCTCAATCGTTCCTCAATAGTTCCTTAATCGTTCCTTAATCGTTCCTCAATCGTTCCTCAATCGTCCCTCAACCGTCCCTCAACCGTCCCTCAACCGTCCCTCAACCGTCCTTCAACCGACCATCAACCGACCCTCAACCGTCCCTCAACCGTCCCTCAACCGTCCCTCAATCGTTCCTCAATCGTTCCTCAACCGTTCCTCAACCGTTCCTCAACCGTTCCTCAATCGTTCCTCAATCGTTCCTCAATCGTTCCTCAATCGTTCCTCAATCGTTCCTCAATCGTTCCTCAATCGTTCCTCAATCGTTCCTCAATCGTTCCTCAATCGTTCCTCAATCGTTCCTCAATCGTTCCTCAATAGTTCCTTAATCGTTCCTCAATCGTCCCTCAACCGTCCCTCAACCGTCCCTCAACCGTCCCTCAACCGTCCTCCAACCGTCCTTCAACCGTCCTTCAACCGTCCCTCAACCGTCCTTCAACCGACCCTCAACCGCCCCTCAATCGTTCCTCAATCGTTCCTCAATCGTTCCTCAATCGTCCCTCAACCGTCCCTCAACCGTCCCTCAACCGTCCTTCAACCGTCCCTCAACCGCCCCTCAATCGTTCCTCAATCGTTCCTCAATAGTTCCTTAATCGTTCCTTAATCGTTCCTTAATCGTTCCTCAACCGTCCCTCAACCGTCCTTCAACCGTCCCTCAACCGTCCCTCAACCGTCCCTCAACCGTCCCTCAACCGTCCCTCAACCGTCCCTCAACCGTCCCTCAACTGTCCCTCAACTGTCCCTCAACCGTCCCTCAACCGTCCCTCAACCATCCCTCAACCGTCCCTCAACCGTCCCTCAACCGTCCCTCAACCGTCCCTCAACCGTCCCTCAACCGTCCCTCAACCGTCCCTCAACCGTCCCTCAACCGTCCCTCAACCGTCCCTCAACCGTCCCTCAACCGTCCCTCAACCGTTCCTCAATCGTTCCTCAATGGTTCCTCAATCGTTCCTCAATCGTTCCTCAATCGTTCCTCAATCGTTCCTCAATCGTTCCTCAATCGTTCCTCAATCGTTCCTCAATAGTTCCTTAATCGTTCCTTAATCGTTCCTCAACCGTCCCTCAACCGTCCCTCAACCGTCCTTCAACCGTCCCTCAACCGTCCTTCAACCGACCCTCAGCCGCCCCTCAATAGTTCCTCAATCGTTCCTCAATCGTTCCTCAATCGTCCCTCAACCGTCCCTCAACCGTCCCTCAACCGTCCCTCAACCGTCCCTCAACCGTCCCTCAACCGTTCCTCAATCGTTCCTCAATGGTTCCTCAATCGTTCCTCAATAGTTCCTTAATCGTTCCTTAATCGTTCCTTAATCGTTCCTCAACCGTCCCTCAACCGTCCCTCAACCGTCCTTCAACCGTCCCTCAACCGTCCTTCAACCGACCCTCAACCGCCCCTCAATCGTTCCTCAATCGTTCCTCAATCGTTCCTCAATCGTCCCTCAACCGTTCCTCAATCGTTCCTCAATCGTTCCTCAACCGTCCCTCAACCGTCCCTCAACCGTCCCTCAACCGTCCCTCAACCGTCCTTCAACCGTCCCTCAACCGTCCTTCAACCGACCCTCAACCGCCCCTCAATCGTTCCTCAATCGTTCCTCAATCGTTCCTCAATCGTCCCTCAACCGTCCCTCAACCGTCCCTCAACCGTCCTTCAACCGTCCCTCAACCGCCCCTCAATCGTTCCTCAATCGTTCCTTAATCGTTCCTCAATCGTTCCTCAATCGTTCCTCAATCGTTCCTCAATCGTTCCCCAATCGTTCCTCAATCGTTCCTCAATCGTTCCTCAATCGTTCCTCAATCGTTCCTCAATCGTTCCTCAATCGTTCCTCAATCGTTCCTCAATCGTTCCTCAATCGTTCCTCAACGGTTCCTCAATGGTTCCTCAATCGTTCCTCAATGGTTCCTCAACGGTTCCTCAATCGTTCCTCAATCGTTCCTCAATCGTTCCTCAATCGTTCCTCAATCGTTCCTCAATCGTTCCTCAATCGTTCCTCAATCGTTCCTCAATCGTTCCTCAATCGTTCCTCAATCGTTCCTCAATGGTTCCTCAATCGTTCCTCAATCGTTCCTCAATCGTTCCTCAATCGTTCCTTAATCGTTCCCCAATCGTTCCTCAATCGTTCCTCAATCGTTCCTCAATCGTCCCTCAGCCGTCCCTCAACCGTCCCTCAACCGTCCCTCAACCGTCCTTCAACCGACCATCAACCGACCCTCAACCGTCCCTCAACCGTCCCTCAACCGTCCCTCAATCGTTCCTCAATCGTTCCTCAACCGTTCCTCAACCGTTCCTCAATCGTTCCTCAATCGTTCCTCAATCGTTCCTCAATCGTTTCTCAATCGTTCCTCAATCGTTCCTCAATCGTTCCTCAATCGTTCCTCAATCGTTCCTCAATCGTTCCTCAATCGTTCCTCAATCGTTCCTCAATCGTTCCTCAATCGTTCCTCAATCGTTCCTCAATAGTTCCTTAATCGTTCCTCAACCGTCCCTCAACCGTCCCTCAACCGTCCCTCAACCGTCCCTCAACCGTCCCTCAACCGTCCCTCAACCGTCCCTCAACCGTCCCTCAACCGTCCCTCAACCGTCCCTCAACCGTCCCTCAACCGTCCCTCAACCGTTCCTCAATCGTTCCTCAATGGTTCCTCAATCGTTCCTCAATCGTTCCTCAATCGTTCCTCAATAGTTCCTTAATCGTTCCTTAATCGTTCCTCAATCGTTCCTCAATCGTCCCTCAACCGTCCCTCAACCGTCCCTCAACCGTCCCTCAACCGTCCTTCAACCGACCATCAACCGACCCTCAACCGTCCCTCAACCGTCCCTCAACCGTCCCTCAATCGTTCCTCAATCGTTCCTCAACCGTTCCTCAACCGTTCCTCAATCGTTCCTCAATCGTTCCTCAATCGTTCCTCAATCGTTCCTCAATCGTTCCTCAATCGTTCCTCAATCGTTCCTCAATCGTTCCTCAATCGTTCCTCAATCGTTCCTCAATCGTTCCTCAATCGTTCCTCAATCGTTCCTCAATCGTTCCTCAATCGTTCCTCAATAGTTCCTTAATCGTTCCTCAATCGTCCCTTAACCGTCCCTCAACCGTCCCTCAACCGTCCCTCAACCGTGCTCCAACCGTCCTTCAACCGTCCTTCAACCGTCCCTCAACCGTCCCTCAACCGTCCCTCAACCGTCCCTCAACCGTCCCTCAACCGTTCCTCAATCGTTCCTCAATGGTTCCTCAATCGTTCCTCAATCGTTCCTCAATCGTTCCTCAATCGTTCCTCAATCGTTCCTCAATCGTTCCTCAATAGTTCCTTAATCGTTCCTTAATCGTTCCTTAATCGTTCCTCAATCGTCCCTCAACCGTCCCTCAACCGTCCCTCAACCGTCCCTCAACCGTCCTCCAACCGACCCTCAACCGACCCTCAACCGTCCCTCAACCGTCCCTCAACCGTCCCTCAATCGTTCCTCAACCGTTCCTCAACCGTTCCTCAATCGTTCCTCAATCGTTCCTCAATCGTTCCTCAATCGTTCCTCAATCGTTCCTCAATCGTTCCTCAATCGTTCCTCAATCGTTCCTCAATCGTTCCTCAATCGTTCCTCAACCGTCCCTCAACCGTCCCTCAACCGTCCCTCAACCGTCCTTCAACCGTCCCTCAACCGTCCTTCAACCGACCCTCAACCGACCCTCAACCGCCCCTCAATCGTTCCTCAATCGTTCCTCAATCGTTCCTCAATCGTTCCTCAATCGTTCCTCAATCGTTCCTCAATCGTTCCTCAATCGTTCCTCAATCGTTCCTCAATCGTTCCTCAACCGTCCCTCAACCGTCCCTCAACCGTCCCTCAACCGTCCTTCAACCGTCCCTCAACCGTCCTTCAACCGACCCTCAACCGTCCCTCAACCGTCCCTCAACCGTCCTTCAACCGTCCCTCAACCGCCCCTCAATCGTTCCTCAATCGTTCCTCAATCGTTCCTCAATCGTTCCTCAATCGTTCCTCAATCGTTCCTCAATCGTTCCTCAATCGTTCCTCAATCGTTCCTCAATCGTTCCTCAATCGTTCCTCAATCGTTCCTCAATCGTTCCTCAATCGTTCCTCAATCGTTCCTCAACCGTCCCTCAACCGTCCCTCAACCGTCCCTCAACCGTCCTTCAACCGACCCTCAACCGTCCCTCAACCGTCCCTCAACCGTCCTTCAACCGTCCCTCAACCGCCCCTCAATCGTTCCTCAATCGTTCCTCAATCGTTCCTAAATCGTTCCTCAATCGTTCCTCAATCGTTCCTCAATCGTTCCTCAATCGTTCCCCAATCGTTCCTCAATCGTTCCTCAATCGTTCCTCAATCGTTCCTCAATCGTTCCTCAATCGTTCCTCAATCGTTCCTCAATCGTTCCTCAATCGTTCCTCAATCGTTCCTCAATGGTTCCTCAACGGTTCCTCAATCGTTCCTCAATCGTTCCTCAATGGTTCCTCAACGGTTCCTCAATCGTTCCTCAATCGTTCCTCAATCGTTCCTCAATCGTTCCTCAATCGTTCCTCAATCGTTCCTCAATCGTTCCTCAACCGTTCCTCAACCGTTCCTCAATCGTTCCTCAACCGTTCCTCAATCGTTCCTCAATCGTTCCTCAATCGTTCCTCAATCGTTCCTCAATCGTTCCTCAATCGTTCCTCAATCGTTCCTCAATCGTTCCTCAATCGTTCCTCAATCGTTCCTCAATCGTTCCTCAATCGTTCCTCAATCGTTCCTCAATCGTTCCTCAATCGTTCCTCAATCGTTCCTCAATCGTTCCTCAATCGTTCCTCAATCGTTCCTCAATCGTTCCTCAATCGTTCCTCAATCGTTCCTCAATCGTTCCTCAATCGTTCCTCAATCGTTCCTCAATAGTTCCTTAATCGTTCCTCAATCGTTCCTCAATCGTTCCTCAATCGTTCCTCAATCGTTCCTCAATCGTTCCTCAATCGTTCCTCAATCGTTCCTCAATCGTTCCTCAATCGTTCCTCAATCGTTCCTCAATCGTTCCTCAATCGTTCCTCAATCGTTCCTCAATCGTTCCTCAATCGTTCCTCAATCGTTCCTCAATCGTTCCTCAATCGTTCCTCAATCGTTCCTCAATCGTTCCTCAATCGTTCCTCAATAGTTCCTTAATCGTTCCTCAATAGTTCCTTAATCGTTCCTCAATCGTTCCTCAATCGTTCGTCAATCGTTCCTCAATCGTTCCTCAATCGTTTCTCAATCGTTCCTCAATCGTTCCTCAATCGTTCCTCAATCGTTCCTCAATCGTCCCTCAACCGTCCCTCAACCGTCCCTCAATCGTTCCTCAATCGTTCCTCAATCGTTCCTCAATCGTTCCTCAATCGTTCCTCAATAGTTCCTTAATCGTTCCTCAATCGTCCCTTAACCGTCCCTCAACCGTCCCTCAACCGTCCCTCAACCGTCCTCCAACCGTCCTTCAACCGTTCTTCAACCGTCCCTCAACCGTCCCTCAACCGTCCTCCAACCGTCCTTCAACCGTTCTTCAACCGTCCCTTAACCGTCCCTCAACCGTCCCTCAACCGTCCCTCAACCGTCCTCCAACCGTCCCTCAACCGTCCCTCAACCGTCCCTCAACCGTCCCTCAACCGTTCCTCAATCGTTCCTCAATCGTTCCTCAATCGTTCCTCAATCGTTCCTCAATCGTTCCTCAATCGTTCCTCAATCGTTCCTCAATCGTTCCTCAATCGTTCCTCAATCGTTCCTCAATCGTTCGTCAATCGTTCGTCAATCGTTCCTCAATCGTTCCTCAATAGTTCCTTAATCGTTCCTCAATAGTTCCTTAATCGTTCCTCAATCGTTCCTCAATCGTTCGTCAATCGTTCGTCAATCGTTCCTCAATCGTTCCTCAATCGTTTCTCAATCGTTCCTCAATCGTTCCTCAATCGTTCCTCAATCGTTCCTCAATCGTTCCTCAATCGTTCCTCAATAGTTCCTTAATCGTTCCTCAATAGTTCCTTAATCGTTCCTCAATCGTTCCTCAATCGTTCGTCAATCGTTCGTCAATCGTTCCTCAATCGTTCCTCAATCGTTTCTCAATCGTTCCTCAATCGTTCCTCAATCGTTCCTCAATCGTTCCTCAATCGTCCCTCAACCGTCCCTCAACCGTTCCTCAATCGTTCCTCAATCGTTCCTCAATAGTTCCTTAATCGTTCCTCAATCGTCCCTTAACCGTCCCTCAACCGTCCCTCAACCGTCCCTCAACCGTCCTCCAACCGTCCTTCAACCGTTCTTCAACCGTCCCTCAACCGTCCCTCAACCGTCCCTCAACCGTTCCTCAATCGTTCCTCAATCGTTCCTCAATCGTTCCTCAATCGTTCCTCAATCGTTCCTCAATCGTTCCTCAATCGTTCCTCAATCGTTCCTCAATCGTTCCTCAATAGTTCCTTAATCGTTCCTCAACCGTCCTTCAACCGTTCTTCAACCGTCCCTCAACCGTCCCTCAACCGTCCCTCAACCGTTCCTCAATCGTTCCTCAATCGTTTCTCAATCGTTCCTCAATCGTTCCTCAATCGTTCCTCAATCGTTCCTCAATCGTCCCTCAACCGTCCCTCAACCGTCCCTCAATCGTTCCTCAATCGTTCCTCAATCGTTCCTCAATCGTTCCTCAATCGTTCCTCAATAGTTCCTTAATCGTTCCTCAATCGTCCCTTAACCGTCCCTCAACCGTCCCTCAACCGTCCCTCAACCGTCCTCCAACCGTCCTTCAACCGTTCTTCAACCGTCCCTCAACCGTCCCTCAACCGTCCCTCAACCGTTCCTCAATCGTTCCTCAATCGTTCCTCAATCGTTCCTCAATCGTTCCTCAATCGTTCCTCAATCGTTCCTCAATCGTTCCTCAATCGTTCCTCAATCGTTCCTCAATCGTTCCTCAATCGTTCCTCAATCGTTCCTCAATCGTTCCTCAATAGTTCCTTAATCGTTCCTCAATAGTTCCTTAATCGTTCCTCAATCGTTCCTCAATCGTTCGTCAATCGTTCGTCAATCGTTCCTCAATCGTTCCTCAATCGTTTCTCAATCGTTCCTCAATCGTTCCTCAATCGTTCCTCAATCGTTCCTCAATCGTCCCTCAACCGTCCCTCAACCGTTCCTCAATCGTTCCTCAATCGTTCCTCAATAGTTCCTTAATCGTTCCTCAATCGTCCCTTAACCGTCCCTCAACCGTCCCTCAACCGTCCCTCAACCGTCCTCCAACCGTCCTTCAACCGTTCTTCAACCGTCCCTCAACCGTCCCTCAACCGTCCCTCAACCGTTCCTCAATCGTTCCTCAATCGTTCCTCAATCGTTCCTCAATCGTTCCTCAATCGTTCCTCAATCGTTCCTCAATCGTTCCTCAATCGTTCCTCAATCGTTCCTCAATCGTTCCTCAATCGTTCCTCAATCGTTCCTCAATCGTTCCTCAATCGTTCCTCAATCGTTCCTCAATCGTTCCTCAATCGTTCCTCAATCGTTCCTCAACCGTTCCTCAACCGTTCCTCAATCGTTCCTCAATCGTTCCTCAATCGTTCCTCAATCGTTCCTCAAGCGTTCCTCAATCGTTCCTCAATCGTTCCTCAATCGTTCCTCAATCGTTCCTCAATCGTTCCTCAATAGTTCCTTAATCGTTCCTCAACCGTCCTTCAACCGTTCTTCAACCGTCCCTCAACCGTCCCTCAACCGTCCCTCAACCGTTCCTCAATCGTTCCTCAATCGTTCCTCAATCGTTCCTCAATCGTTCCTCAACCGTTCCTCAACCGTTCCTCAATCGTTCCTCAATCGTTCCTCAATCGTTCCTCAATCGTTCCTCAAGCGTTCCTCAATCGTTCCTCAATCGTTCCTCAATCGTTCCTCAATCGTTCCTCAATCGTTCCTCAATAGTTCCTTAATCGTTCCTCAACCGTCCTTCAACCGTTCTTCAACCGTCCCTCAACCGTCCCTCAACCGTCCCTCAACCGTTCCTCAATCGTTCCTCAATCGTTCCTCAATCGTTCCTCAATCGTTCCTCAATCGTTCCTCAATCGTTCCTCAACCGTTCCTCAACCGTTCCTCAATCGTTCCTCAATCGTTCCTCAACCGTCCCTCAACCGTCCCTCAACCGTCCCTCAACCGACCCTCAACCGTCCCTCAACCGTCCCTCAACCGTCCCTCAATCGTTCCTCAACCGTTCCTCAACCGTTCCTCAACCGTTCCTCAATCGTTCCTCAACCGTCCCTCAACCGTCCCTCAACCGTCCCTCAATCGTTCCTCAACCGTTCCTCAACCGTTCCTCAACCGTTCCTCAATCGTTCCTCAATCGTTCCTCAATCGTTCCTCAATCGTTCCTCAATCGTTCCTCAATCGTTCCTCAATCGTTCCTCAATCGTTCCTCAATCGTTCCTCAATCGTTCCTCAATCGTTCCTCAATCGTTCCTCAATCGTTCCTCAATAGTTCCTCAATCGTTCCTCAATAGTTCCTTAATCGTTCCTCAACCGTCCCTCAACCGTCCCTCAACCGTCCTCCAACCGTCCTTCAACCGTCCTTCAACCGTCCCCCAACCGTCCCTCAACCGTCCCTCAACCGTCCCTCAACCGTCCCTCAACCGTTCCTCAATCGTTCCTCAATGGTTCCTCAATCGTTCCTCAATCGTTCCTCAATCGTTCCTCAATCGTTCCTCAATCGTTCCTCAATCGTTCCTCAATCGTTCCTCAATCGTTCCTCAATCGTTCCTCAATAGTTCCTTAATCGTTCCTTAATCGTTCCTTAATCGTTCCTCAATCGTCCCTCAACCGTCCCTCAACCGTCCTCCAACCGACCCTCAACCGACCCTCAACCGTCCCTCAACCGTCCCTCAACCGTCCCTCAATCGTTCCTCAACCGTTCCTCAACCGTTCCTCAATCGTTCCTCAATCGTTCCTCAATCGTTCCTCAATCGTTCCTCAATCGTTCCTCAATCGTTCCTCAATCGTTCCTCAATCGTTCCTCAATCGTTCCTCAATCGTTCCTCAATCGTTCCTCAATCGTTCCTCAATCGTTCCTCAATCGTTCCTCAATCGTTCCTCAATCGCTCCTCAATCGTTCCTCAATCGTTCCTCAATCGCTCCTCAATCGTTCCTCAATCGTTCCTCAATCGTTCCTCAACCGTCCCTCAACCGACCCTCAACCGACCCTCAACCGTCCCTCAACCGTCCCTCAACCGTCCCTCAATCGTTCCTCAACCGTTCCTCAACCGTTCCTCAATCGTTCCTCAATCGTTCCTCAATCGTTCCTCAATCGTTCCTCAATCGTTCCTCAATCGTTCCTCAATCGTTCCTCAATCGTTCCTCAATAGTTCCTTAATCGTTCCTTAATCGTTCCTTAATCGTTCCTTAATCGTTCCTCAATCGTCCCTCAACCGTCCCTCAACCGTCCCTCAACCGTCCCTCAACCGACCCTCAACCGACCCTCAACCGTCCCTCAACCGTCCCTCAACCGTCCCTCAATCGTTCCTCAATCGTTCCTCAACCGTTCCTCAACCGTTCCTCAATCGTTCCTCAATCGTTCCTCAATCGTTCCTCAATCGTTCCTCAATCGTTCCTCAATCGTTCCTCAATCGTTCCTCAATCGTTCCTCAATCGTTCCTCAATCGTTCCTCAACCGTCCCTCAACCGTCCCTCAACCGTCCCTCAACCGTCCTTCAACCGACCCTCAACCGCCCCTCAATCGTTCCTCAATCGTTCCTCAATCGTTCCTCAATCGTCCCTCAACCGTCCCTCAACCGTCCCTCAACCGTCCTTCAACCGTCCCTCAACCGCCCCTCAATCGTTCCTCAATCGTTCCTCAATCGTTCCTCAATCGTTCCTCAATCGTTCCTCAATCGTTCCTCAATCGTTCCCCAATCGTTCCTCAATCGTTCCTCAATCGTTCCTCAATCGTTCCTCAATCGTTCCTCAATCGTTCCTCAATCGTTCCTCAATCGTTCCTCAACGGTTCCTCAATGGTTCCTCAATCGTTCCTCAATGGTTCCTCAACGGTTCCTCAATCGTTCCTCAATCGTTCCTCAATCGTTCCTCAATCGTTCCTCAATCGTTCCTCAATCGTTCCTCAATCGTTCCTCAATCGTTCCTCAATCGTTCCTCAATCGTTCCTCAATGGTTCCTCAATCGTTCCTCAATCGTTCCTCAATCGTTCCTCAATCGTTCCTTAATCGTTCCCCAATCGTTCCTCAATCGTTCCTCAATCGTTCCTCAATCGTCCCTCAGCCGTCCCTCAACCGTCCCTCAACCGTCCCTCAACCGTCCTTCAACCGACCATCAACCGACCCTCAACCGTCCCTCAACCGTCCCTCAACCGTCCCTCAACCGTCCCTCAATCGTTCCTCAATCGTTCCTCAACCGTTCCTCAACCGTTCCTCAATCGTTCCTCAATCGTTCCTCAATCGTTCCTCAATCGTTCCTCAATCGTTCCTCAATCGTTTCTCAATCGTTCCTCAATCGTTCCTCAATCGTTCCTCAATCGTTCCTCAATCGTTCCTCAATCGTTCCTCAATCGTTCCTCAATAGTTCCTTAATCGTTCCTCAACCGTCCCTCAACCGTCCCTCAACCGTCCCTCAACCGTCCCTCAACCGTCCCTCAACCGTCCCTCAACCGTCCCTCAACCGTCCCTCAACCGTCCCTCAACCGTCCCTCAACCGTTCCTCAATCGTTCCTCAATGGTTCCTCAATCGTTCCTCAATCGTTCCTCAATAGTTCCTTAATCGTTCCTTAATCGTTCCTCAATCGTTCCTCAATCGTTCCTCAATCGTCCCTCAACCGTCCCTCAACCGTCCCTCAACCGTCCCTCAACCGTCCTTCAACCGACCATCAACCGACCCTCAACCGTCCCTCAACCGTCCCTCAACCGTTCCTCAATCGTTCCTCAATCGTTCCTCAACCGTTCCTCAACCGTTCCTCAATCGTTCCTCAATCGTTCCTCAATCGTTCCTCAATCGTTCCTCAATCGTTCCTCAATCGTTCCTCAATCGTTCCTCAATCGTTCCTCAATCGTTCCTCAATCGTTCCTCAATCGTTCCTCAATCGTTCCTCAATAGTTCCTTAATCGTTCCTCAATCGTCCCTTAACCGTCCCTCAACCGTCCCTCAACCGTCCCTCAACCGTCCCTCAACCGTCCCTCAACCGTCCTCCAACCGTCCTTCAACCGTCCTTCAACCGTCCTTCAACCGTCCCTCAACCGTCCCTCAACCGTCCCTCAACCGTCCCTCAACCGTCCCTCAACCGTCCCTCAACCGTTCCTCAATCGTTCCTCAATCGTTCCTCAATCGTTCCTCAATCGTTCCTCAATCGTTCCTCAATCGTTCCTCAATAGTTCCTTAATCGTTCCTTAATCGTTCCTTAATCGTTCCTCAATCGTCCCTCAACCGTCCCTCAACCGTCCCTCAACCGTCCCTCAACCGTCCTCCAACCGACCCTCAACCGACCCTCAACCGACCCTCAACCGTCCCTCAACCGTCCCTCAACCGTCCCTCAATCGTTCCTCAACCGTTCCTCAACCGTTCCTCAATCGTTCCTCAATCGTTCCTCAATCGTTCCTCAATCGTTCCTCAATCGTTCCTCAATCGTTCCTCAATCGTTCCTCAATCGTTCCTCAATCGTTCCTCAACCGTCCCTCAACCGTCCCTCAACCGTCCCTCAACCGTCCTTCAACCGTCCCTCAACCGTCCTTCAACCGACCCTCAACCGACCCTCAACCGACCCTCAACCGCCCCTCAATCGTTCCTCAATCGTTCCTCAATCGTTCCTCAATCGTCCCTCAACCGTCCCTCAACCGTCCCTCAACCGTCCCTCAACCGTCCTTCAACCGTCCCTCAACCGCCCCTCAATCGTTCCTCAATCGTTCCTCAATCGTTCCTCAATCGTTCCTCAATCGTTCCTCAATCGTTCCCCAATCGTTCCTCAATCGTTCCTCAATCGTTCCTCAATCGTTCCTCAATCGTTCCTCAATCGTTCCTCAATCGTTCCTCAATCGTTCCCCAATCGTTCCTCAATCGTTCCTCAATGGTTCCTCAACGGTTCCTCAATCGTTCCTCAATCGTTCCTCAATGGTTCCTCAACGGTTCCTCAATCGTTCCTCAATCGTTCCTCAATCGTTCCTCAATCGTTCCTCAATCGTTCCTCAATCGTTCCTCAATCGTTCCTCAACCGTTCCTCAACCGTTCCTCAACCGTTCCTCAACCGTTCCTCAATCGTTCCTCAATCGTTCCTCAATCGTTCCTCAATCGTTCCTCAATCGTTCCTCAATCGTTCCTCAATCGTTCCTCAATCGTTCCTCAATCGTTCCTCAATCGTTCCTCAATCGTTCCTCAATCGTTCCTCAATCGTTCCTCAATCGTTCCTCAATCGTTCCTCAATCGTTCCTCAATCGTTCCTCAATCGTTCCTCAATCGTTCCTCAATCGTTCCTCAATCGTTCCTCAATCGTTCCTCAATCGTTCCTTAATCGTTCCTTAATCGTTCCTCAATCGTTCCTCAATCGTTCCTTAATCGTTCCTTAATCGTTCCTCAATCGTTCCTCAATCGTTCCTCAATCGTTCCTCAATCGTTCCTCAATCGTTCCTCAATCGTTCCTCAACCGTTCCTCAATCGTTCCTCAATCGTTCCTCAATCGTTCCTCAATCGTTCCTCAATCGTTCCTCAATCGTTCCTCAATCGTTCCTCAATCGTTCCTCAATCGTTCCTCAATCGTTCCTCAATCGTTCCTCAATCGTTCCTCAATCGTTCCTCAATCGTTCCTCAATCGTTCCTCAATAGTTCCTTAATCGTTCCTCAATCGTTCCTCAATCGTTCCTCAATCGTTCCTCAATCGTTCCTCAATCGTTCCTCAATCGTTCCTCAATCGTTCCTCAATCGTTCCTCAATCGTTCCTCAATCGTTCCTCAATCGTTCCTCAATCGTTCCTCAATCGTTCCTCAATCGTTCCTCAATCGTTCCTCAATCGTTCCTCAATCGTTCCTCAATCGTTCCTCAATCGTTCCTCAATCGTTCCTCAATCGTTCCTCAATCGTTCCTCAATCGTTCCTCAATAGTTCCTCAATAGTTCCTTAATCGTTCCTCAATCGTTCCTCAATCGTTCCTCAATCGTTCCTCAATCGTTTCTCAATCGTTCCTCAATCGTTCCTCAATCGTTCCTCAATCGTTCCTCAATCGTTCCTCAATCGTTCCTCAATCGTTCCTCAATCGTTCCTCAATCGTTCCTCAATCGTTCCTCAATCGTTCCTCAATCGTTCCTCAATCGTTCCTCAATCGTTCCTCAATCGTTCCTCAATCGTTCCTCAATCGTTCCTCAATCGTTCCTCAATCGTTCCTCAATCGTTCCTCAATCGTTCCTCAATAGTTCCTTAATCGTTCCTCAATCGTTCCTCAATCGTTCCTCAATCGTTCCTCAATCGTTCCTCAATCGTTCCTCAATCGTTCCTCAATCGTTCCTCAATCGTTCCTCAATCGTTCCTCAATCGTTCCTCAATCGTTCCTCAATCGTTCCTCAATCGTTCCTCAATCGTTCCTCAATCGTTCCTCACTCGTTCCTCAATCGTTCCTCAATCGTTCCTCAATCGTTCCTCAATCGTTCCTCAATAGTTCCTTAATCGTTCCTCAATCGTTCCTCAATCGTTCCTCAATCGTTCCTCAATCGTTCCTCAATCGTTTCTCAATCGTTCCTCAATCGTTCCTCAATCGTTCCTCAATCGTTCCTCAATCGTCCCTCAACCGTCCCTCAACCGTCCCTCAATCGTTCCTCAATCGTTCCTCAACCGTTCCTCAATCGTTCCTCAATCGTTCCTCAATCGTTCCTCAATCGTTCCTCAATCGTTCCTCAATCGTTCCTCAACCGTCCCTCAACCGTCCCTCAACCGACCCTCAACCGTCCTTCAACCGACCCTCAACCGTCCCTCAACCGTCCCTCAACCGTCCCTCAATCGTTCCTCAACCGTTCCTCAACCGTTCCTCAATCGTTCCTCAATCGTTCCTCAATCGTTCCTCAATCGTTCCTCAATGGTTCCTCAATCGTTCCTCAATCGTTCCTCAATCGTTCCTCAATCGTTCCTCAATCGTTCCTCAATCGTTCCTCAATAGTTCCTTAATCGTTCCTTAATCGTTCCTTAATCGTTCCTCAATCGTCCCTCAACCGTCCCTCAACCGTCCCTCAACCGTCCCTCAACCGTCCTCCAACCGACCCTCAACCGACCCTCAACCGTCCCTCAACCGTCCCTCAACCGTCCCTCAATCGTTCCTCAATCGTTCCTCAATCGTTCCTCAATCGTTCCTCAATCGTTCCTCAATCGTTCCTCAATCGTTCCTCAATCGTTCCTCAACGGTTCCTCAATGGTTCCTCAATCGTTCCTCAATGGTTCCTCAACGGTTCCTCAATCGTTCCTCAATCGTTCCTCAATCGTTCCTCAATCGTTCCTCAATCGTTCCTCAATCGTTCCTCAATCGTTCCTCAATCGTTCCTCAATGGTTCCTCAATCGTTCCTCAATCGTTCCTCAATCGTTCCTCAATCGTTCCTTAATCGTTCCCCAATCGTTCCTCAATCGTTCCTCAATCGTTTCTCAATCGTCCCTCAGCCGTCCCTCAGCCGTCCCTCAACCGTCCCTCAACCGTCCCTCAACCGTCCTTCAACCGACCCTCAACCGTCCCTCAACCGTCCCTCAACCGTCCCTCAACCGTCCCTCAATCGTTCCTCAACCGTTCCTCAACCGTTCCTCAATCGTTCCTCAATCGTTCCTCAATCGTTCCTCAATCGTTCCTCAATCGTTCCTCAATCGTTTCTCAATCGTTCCTCAATCGTTCCTCAATCGTTCCTCAATCGTTCCTCAATCGTTCCTCAATCGTTCCTCAATCGTTCCTCAATCGTTCCTCAATCGTTCCTCAATCGTTCCTTAATCGTTCCTCAACCGTCCCTCAACCGTCCCTCAACCGTCCCTCAACCGTCCCTCAACCGTCCCTCAACCGTCCCTCAACCGTCCCTCAACCGTCCCTCAACCGTCCCTCAACCGTCCCTCAACCGTCCCTCAACCGTCCCTCAACCGTCCCTCAACCGTCCCTCAACCGTCCCTCAACCGTCCCTCAACCGTTCCTCAATCGTTCCTCAATGGTTCCTCAATCGTTCCTCAATCGTTCCTCAATAGTTCCTTAATCGTTCCTTAATCGTTCCTCAATCGTTCCTCAATCGTCCCTCAACCGTCCCTCAACCGTCCCTCAACCGTCCCTCAACCGTCCTTCAACCGACCATCAACCGACCCTCAACCGTCCGTCAACCGTCCCTCAACCGTCCCTCAATCGTTCCTCAATCGTTCCTCAACCGTTCCTCAACCGTTCCTCAATCGTTCCTCAATCGTTCCTCAATCGTTCCTCAATCGTTCCTCAATCGTTCCTCAATCGTTCCTCAATCGTTCCTCAATCGTTCCTCAATCGTTCCTCAATCGTTCCTCAATCGTTCCTCAATAGTTCCTTAATCGTTCCTCAATCGTCCCTTAACCGTCCCTCAACCGTCCCTCAACCGTCCCTCAACCGTCCCTCAACCGTCCTTCAACCGTCCTTCAACCGTCCCTCAACCGTCCCTCAACCGTCCCTCAACCGTCCCTCAACCGTTCCTCAATCGTTCCTCAATGGTTCCTCAATCGTTCCTCAATCGTTCCTCAATCGTTCCTCAATCGTTCCTCAATCGTTCCTCAACCGTCCCTCAACCGTCCCTCAACCGTCCTTCAACCGTCCCTCAACCGTCCTTCAACCGACCCTCAACCAACCCTCAACCGCCCCTCAATCGTTCCTCAATCGTTCCTCAATCGTTCCTCAATCGTTCCTCAATCGTTCCTCAATCGTTCCTCAATCGTTCCTCAATCGTTCCTCAATCGTTCCTTAATCGTTCCTCAATCGTTCCTCAATCGTTCCTCAATCGTTCCTCAATCGTTCCTCAATCGTTCCTCAATCGTTCCTCAATCGTTCCTCAATCGTTCCTCAATCGTTCCTCAATCGTTCCTCAATCGTTCCTCAATCGTTCCTCAATCGTTCCTCAATCGTTCCTCAATCGTTCCTCAATCGTTCCTCAATCGTTCCTCAATCGTTCCTCAATCGTTCCTCAATCGTTCCTCAATCGTTCCTCAATCGTTCCTCAATCGTTCCTCAATCGTTCCTCAATCGTTCCTCAATCGTTCCTCAATCGTTCCTCAATAGTTCCTTAATCGTTCCTCAATCGTTCCTCAATCGTTCCTCAATCGTTCCTCAATCGTTCCTCAATCGTTCCTCAATCGTTCCTCAATCGTTCCTCAATCGTTTCTCAATCGTTCCTCAATCGTTCCTCAATCGTTCCTCAATCGTTCCTCAATCGTTCCTCAATCGTCCCTCAACCGTCCCTCAACCGTCCCTCAATCGTTCCTCAACCGTTCCTCAATCGTTCCTCAATCGTTCCTCAATCGTTCCTCAATCGTTCCTCAATCGTTCCTCAATCGTTCCTCAATCGTTCCTCAACCGTCCCTCAACCGTCCCTCAACCGTCCCTCAACCGACCCTCAACCGTCCTTCAACCGACCCTCAACCGTCCCTCAACCGTCCCTCAACCGTCCCTCAACCGTCCCTCAATCGTTCCTCAACCGTTCCTCAATCGTTCCTCAATCGTTCCTCAATCGTTCCTCAATCGTTCCTCAATCGTTCCTCAATCGTTCCTCAATCGTTCCTCAATCGTTCCTCAACCGTTCCTCAACCGTTCCTCAATCGTTCCTCAACCGTTCCTCAATCGTTCCTCAATCGTTCCTCAATCGTTCCTCAATCGTTCCTCAATCGTTCCTCAATCGTTCCTCAATCGTTCCTCAATCGTTCCTCAATCGTTCCTCAATAGTTCCTCAACCGTCCCTCAACCGTCCTTCAACCGTCCTTCAACCGTCCTTCAACCGTCCCTCAACCGTCCTTCAACCGTCCTTCAACCGTCCCTCAACCGTCCCTCAACCGTCCCTCAACCGTCCCTCAACCGTCCCTCAACCGTCCCTCAACCGTCCCTCAACCGTCCCTCAACCGTCCCTCAACCGTCCCTCAACCGTCCCTCAACCGTCCCTCAACCGTCCTCCAACCGACCCTCAACCGACCCTCAACCGTCCCTCAACCGTCCCTCAACCGTCCCTCAATCGTTCCTCAACCGTTCCTCAACCGTTCCTTAATCGTTCCTCAATCGTTCCTCAATCGTTCCTCAATCGTTCCTCAATCGTTCCTCAATCGTTCCTCAATCGTTCCTCAATCGTTCCTCAATCGTTCCTCAATCGTTCCTCAACCGTCCCTCAACCGTCCCTCAACCGTCCTTCAACCGTCCCTCAACCGTCCTTCAACCGACCCTCAACCGACCCTCAACCGACCCTCAACCGCCCCTCAATCGTTCCTCAATCGTTCCTCAATCGTCCCTCAACCGTCCCTCAACCGTCCCTCAACCGTCCTTCAACCGTCCCTCAACCGCCCCTCAATCGTTCCTCAATCGTTCCTCAATCGTTCCTCAATCGTTCCTCAATCGTTCCTCAATCGTTCCTCAATCGTTCCCCAATCGTTCCTCAATCGTTCCTCAATCGTTCCTCAATCGTTCCTCAATGGTTCCTCAATGGTTCCTCAATGGTTCCTCAATGGTTCCTCAATCGTTCCTCAATGGTTCCTCAACGGTTCCTCAATCGTTCCTCAATCGTTCCTCAATCGTTCCTCAATCGTTCCTCAATCGTTCCTCAATCGTTCCTCAATCGTTCCTCAATCGTTCCTCAATCGTTCCTCAATCGTTCCTCAATCGTTCCTCAACCGTTCCTCAACCGTTCCTCAATCGTTCCTCAACCGTTCCTCAATCGTTCCTCAATCGTTCCTCAATCGTTCCTCAATCGTTCCTCAATCGTTCCCCAATCGTTCCTCAATCGTTCCTCAATCGTTCCTCAATCGTTCCTCAATCGTTCCTCAATCGTTCCTCAATAGTTCCTTAATCGTTCCTCAACCGTCCCTCAACCGTCCTTCAACCGTCCTTCAACCGTCCCTCAACCGTCCTTCAACCGTCCTTCAACCGTCCCTCAACCGTCCCTCAACCGTCCATCAACCGTCCCTCAACCGTCCCTCAACCGTCCCTCAACCGCCCCTCAACCGTTCCTCAATCGTTCCTCATCGTTCCTCAATCGTTCCTCAATCGTTCCTCAATCGTTCCTCAATCGTTCCTCAATCGTTCCTCAATCGTTCCTCAATCGTTCCTCAATCATTCCTCAATCGTTCCTCAATCGTTCCTCAATCGTTCCTCAATCTTTCCTCAATCGTTCCTCAATCGTTCCTCAATGGTTCCTCAATGGTTCCTCAATCGTTCCTCAATCGTTCCTCAATCGTTCCTCAATCGTTCCTCAACCGTCCCTCAACCGTCCTTCAACCGTCCTTCAACCGTCCCTCAACCGTCCTTCAACCGACCCTCAACCGCCCCTCAATCGTTCCTCAATCGTTCCTCAATCGTCCCTCAACCGTCCCTCAACCGTCCCTCAACCGTCCCTCAACCGTCCTTCAACCGTCCCTCAACCGCCCTCAACCGTTCCACAATCGTTCCTCATCGTTCCTCAATCGTTCTTCAATCGTTCCTCAATCGTTCCTCAATCGTTCCTCAATCGTTCCTCAATCGTTCCTCAATCGTTCCTCAATCGTTCCTCAACCGTCCCTCAACCGTCCCTCAACCGTCCCTCAACCGTCCCTCAACCGTCCCTCAACCGTCCTTCAACCGTTCTTCAACCGTCCCTCAATCGTCCCTCAACCGTCCCTCAACCATCCCTCAACCGACCCTCAACCGTTCCTCAATCGTTCCTCAATCGTTCCTCAATCGTTCCTCAATCGTTCCTCAATCGTTCCTCAACCGTCCCTCAACCGTCCCTCAACCGTCCCTCAACCGTCCCTCAACCGTCCCTCAACCGTCCCTCAACCGTCCCGCAACCGTCCCTCAACCGTCCCTCAACCGTACCCTCAACCGTCCCTCAACCGTCCCTCAACCGTCCCTCAACCGTCCCTCAACCGTCCCTCAACCGTCCCTCAACCGTCCCTCAACCGTCCCTCAACCGTTCCTCAATCGTTCCTCAATCGTTCCTCAATCGTTCCTCAATCGTTCCTCAATAGTTCCTTAATCGTTCCTTAATCGTTCCTTAATCGTTCCTCAATCGTTCCTCAATCGTCCCTCAACCGTCCCTCAACCGTCCCTCAACCGTCCTTCAACCGACCATCAACCGACCCTCAACCGTCCCTCAACCGTCCCTCAACCGTCCCTCAATCGTTCCTCAATCGTTCCTCAACCGTTCCTCAACCGTTCCTCAATCGTTCCTCAATCGTTCCTCAATCGTTCCTCAATCGTTCCTCAATCGTTCCTCAATCGTTCCTCAATCGTTCCTCAATCGTTCCTCAATCGTTCCTCAATCGTTCCTCAATCGTTCCTCAATCGTTCCTCAATTGTTCCTCAATCGTTCCTCAACCGTCCTTCAACCGTCGCTCAACCGTCCTTCAACCGTCCTTCAACCGACCCTCAACCGCCCCTCAATCGTTCCTCAATCGTTCCTCAATCGTCCCTCAACCGTCCTTCAACCGTCCCTCAACCGCCCCTCAATCGTTCCTCAATCGTTCCTCAATCGTTCCTCAATCGTTCCTCAATCGTTCCTCAATCGTTCCTCAATCGTTCCTCAATCGTTCCTCAATGGTTCCTCAACGGTTCCTCAATGGTTCCTCAATCGTTCCTCAATGGTTCCTCAACGGTTCCTCAATCGTTCCTCAATCGTTCCTCAATCGTTCCTCAATCGTTCCTCAATCGTTCCTCAATCGTTCCTCAATCGTTCCTCAATCGTTCCTCAATCGTTCCTCAATCGTTCCTCAATCGTTCCTCAATCGTTCCTCAACCGTTCCTCAACCGTTCCTCAATCGTTCCTCAATCGTTCCTCAATCGTTCCTCAATCGTTCCTCAATCGTTCCTCAATCGTTCCTCAACCGTCCCTCAACCGTCCCTCAACCGTCCTTCAACCGTCCCTCAACCGTCCTTCAACCGTCCTTCAACCGTCCCTCAACCGTCCCTCAACCGTTCCTCAATCGTCCCTCAACCGTCCTTCAACCGTCCCTCAACCGCCCCTCAATCGTTCCTCAATCGTTCCTCAATCGTCCCTCAACCGTCCTTCAACCGTCCCTCAACCGCCCCTCAATCGTTCCTCAATCGTTCCTCAATCGTTCCTCAATCGTTCCTCAATCGTTCCTCAATCGTTCCTCAATCGTTCCTCAATCGTTCCTCAATCGTTCCTCAATGGTTCCTCAACGGTTCCTCAATGGTTCCTCAATCGTTCCTCAATGGTTCCTCAACGGTTCCTCAATCGTTCCTCAATCGTTCCTCAATCGTTCCTCAATCGTTCCTCAATCGTTCCTCAATCGTTCCTCAATCGTTCCTCAATCGTTCCTCAATCGTTCCTCAATCGTTCCTCAATCGTTCCTCAACCGTTCCTCAACCGTTCCTCAATCGTTCCTCAATCGTTCCTCAATCGTTCCTCAATCGTTCCTCAATCGTTCCTCAACCGTCCCTCAACCGTCCCTCAACCGTCCTTCAACCGTCCTTCAACCGTCCCTCAACCGTCCTTCAACCGTCCTTCAACCGTCCCTCAACCGTCCCTCAACCGTCCCTCAACCGTCCCTCAACCGTCCCTCAACCGTTAATCAATCGTTCCTCAATCGTTCCTCAATCGCTCCTCAATCGTTCCTCAATCGTTCCTCAATCGTTCCTCAACCGTCCCTCAACCGTCCCTCAACCGTCCCTCAAACGTCCCTCAACCGTTCTTCAACCGTTCTTCAACCGTCACTCAACCGTCCCTCAACCGTCCCTCAACCGTCCCTCAACCGTCCCTCAACCGTCCCTCAACCGTCCCTCAACCGTCCTTCAACCGTCCCTCAACCGTCCTTCAACCGACCCTCAACCGTCCCTCAACCGTCCCTCAACCGCCCCTCAACCGCCCCACAATCGTTCCTCAATCGTTCCTCAATCGTTCCTCAACCGTCCCTCAACCGTCCCTCAACCGTCCCTCAACCGTCCCTCAACCGTCCCTCAACCGTCCCTCAACTGTCCCTCAACCGTCCCTCAACCGTCCCTCAACCGTCCCTCAACCGTCCCTCAACCGTCCCTCAACCGTCCCTCAACCGTCCCTCAACCGTCCCTCAACCGTCCCTCAACCGTCCCTCAACCGTCCCTCAACCGTCCCTCAACCGTCCCTCAACCGTTCCTCAATCGTCCCTCAACCGTCCTTCAACCGTCCCTCAACCGCCCCTCAATCGTTCCTCAATCGTTCCTCAATCGTTCCTCAATCGTTCCTCAATCGTTCCTCAATCGTTCCTCAATCGTTCCTCAATCGTCCCTCAATCGTTCCTCAATCGTTCCTCAACCGTTCCTCAACCGTTCCTCAATCGTTCCTCATCGTTCCTCAATCGTTCCTCAATCGTTCCTCAATCGTTCCTCAATCGTTCCTCAATCGTTCCTCAATCGTTCCTCAATGGTTCCTCAACGGTTCCTCAATGGTTCCTCAATCGTTCCTCAATGGTTCCTCAACGGTTCCTCAATCGTTCCTCAATCGTTCCTCAATCGTTCCTCAATCGTTCCTCAATCGTTCCTCAATCGTTCCTCAATCGTTCCTCAATGGTTCCTCAACGGTTCCTCAATGGTTCCTCAATCGTTCCTCAATGGTTCCTCAACGGTTCCTCAATCGTTCCTCAATCGTTCCTCAATCGTTCCTCAATCGTTCCTCAATCGTTCCTTAATCGCTCCTCAATCGTTCCCCAATCGTTCCTCAATCGTTCCTCAATCGTCCTTCAACCGTCCTTCAACCGTCCCTCAACCGTCCTTCAACCGTCCTTCAACCGTCCCTCAACCGTCCCTCAACCGTCCCTCAACCGTCCCTCAACCGTCCCTCAACCGCCCCTCAACCGTTCCTCAATCGTTCCTGATCGTTCCTCAATCGTCCCTCAACCGTCCCTCAACCGTCCCTCAACCGCCCCTCAACCGTTCCTCAATCGTTCCTCATCGTTCCTCAATCGTTCCTCAATGGTTCCTCAACGGTTCCTCAATGGTTCCTCAATCGTTCCTCAATGGTTCCTCAACGGTTCCTCAATCGTTCCTCAATCGTTCCTCAATCGTTCCTCAATCGTTCCTCAATGGTTCCTCAACGGTTCCTCAATGGTTCCTCAATCGTTCCTCAATCGTTCCTCAACGGTTCCTCAATCGTTCCTCAATCGTTCCTCAATCGTTCCTCAATCGTTCCTTAATCGCTCCTCAATCGTTCCCCAATCGTTCCTCAATCGTTCCTCAATCGTCCCTCAGCCGTCCCTCAACCGTCCCTCAACCGTCCCTCAACCGTCCCTCAACCGTCCTTCAACCGTCCTTCAACCGTCCCTCAACCGACCTTCAACCGTCCTTCAACCGTCCCTCAACCGTCCCTCAACCGTCCCTCAACCGTCCCTCAACCGTCCCTCAACCGTCCCTCAACCGTCCCTCAACCGTCCCTCAACCGCCCCTCAACCGTTCCTCAATCGTTCCTCATCGTTCCTCAATCGTTCCTCAATCGTTCCTCAATCGTTCCTCAATCGTTCCTCAATCGTTCCTCAATCGTTCCTCAATCGTTCCTCAATCGTTCCTCAATGGTTCCTCAACGGTTCCTCAATGGTTCCTCAATCGTTCCTCAATGGTTCCTCAACGGTTCCTCAATCGTTCCTCAATCGTTCCTCAATGGTTCCTCAACGGTTCCTCAATGGTTCCTCAACGGTTCCTCAATCGTTCCTCAATCGTTCCTCAATCGTTCCTCAATCGTTCCTCAATCGTTCCTCAATCGTTCCTCAATCGTTCCTCAATGGTTCCTCAACGGTTCCTCAATCGTTCCTCAATCGTTCCTCAATGGTTCCTCAACGGTTCCTCAATCGTTCCTCAATCGTTCCTCAATGGTTCCTCAACGGTTCCTCAATGGTTCCTCAATCGTTCCTCAATGGTTCCTCAACGGTTCCTCAACCGTCCCTCAACCGTCCTTCAACCGACCATCAACCGACCCTCAACCGTCCCTCAACCGTCCCTCAACCGTCCCTCAAGCGTTCCTCAATCGTTCCTCAACCGTTCCTCAACCGTTCCTCAATCGTTCCTCAATCGTTCCTCAATCGTTCCTCAATCGTTCCTCAATCGTTCCTCAATCGTTCCTCAATCGTTCCTCAATCGTTCCTCAATCGTTTCTTAATCGCTCCTCAATCGTTCCCCAATCGTTCCTCAATCGTTCCTCAATCGTCCCTCAGCCGTCCCTCAACCGTCCCTCAACCGTCCCTCAACCGTCCCTCAACCGTCCTTCAACCGTCCTTCAACCGTCCCTCAACCGTCCTTCAACCGTCCTTCAACCGTCCCTCAACCGTCCCTCAACCGTCCCTCAACCGTCCCTCAACCGTCCCTCAACCGTCCCTCAACCGCCCCTCAACCGTTCCTCAATCGTTCCTCATCGTTCCTCAATCGTTCCTCAATCGTTCCTCAATCGTTCCTCAATCGTTCCTCAATCGTTCCTCAATCGTTCCTCAATCGTTCCTCAATAGTTCCTTAATCGTTCCTTAATCGTTCCTCAATCGTTCCTCATCGTTCCTCAATCGTTCCTCAATCGTTCCTCAATCGTTCCTCAATCGTTCCTCAATCGTTCCTCAATCGTTCCTCAATGGTTCCTCAACGGTTCCTCAATGGTTCCTCAATCGTTCCTCAATGGTTCCTCAACGGTTCCTCAATCGTTCCTCAATCGTTCCTCAATGGTTCCTCAACGGTTCCTCAATGGTTCCTCAATCGTTCCTCAATGGTTCCTCAACGGTTCCTCAATCGTTCCTCAATCGTTCGTCAATCGTTCCTCAATCGTTCCTCAATCGTTCCTCAATCGTTCCTCAATCGTTCCTCAATCGTTCCTCAATCGTTCCTCAATCGTCCCTCAACCGTCCCTCAACCGTCCCTCAACCGACCCTCAACCGTTCCTCAATCGTTCCTCATCGTTCCTCAATCGTTCCTCAATGGTTCCTCAATTGTTCCTCAATCGTTCCTCAATCGTTCCTCAATCGTTCCTCAATCGTTCCTCAATCGTTCCTCAATCGTTCCTCAATCGTTCCTCAATCGTTCCTCAATCGTCCCTCAACCGTCCCTCAACCGTCCCTCAACCGTCCCTCAACCGTCCTTCAACCGACCATCAACCGACCCTCAACCGTCCCTCAACCGTCCCTCAACCGTCCCTCAACCGTCCCTCAATCGTTCCTCAATGGTTCCTCAACGGTTCCTCAATCGTTCCTCAATCGTTCCTCAATCGTTCCTCAATCGTTCCTCAATCGTTCCTCAATCGTTCCTCAATCGTTCCTCAATCGTTCCTCAATCGTTTCTTAATCGCTCCTCAATCGTTCCCCAATCGTTCCTCAATCGTTCCTCAATCGTCCCTCAGCCGTCCCTCAACCGTCCCTCAACCGTCCCTCAACCGTCCCTCAACCGTCCTTCAACCGTCCTTCAACCGTCCCTCAACCGTCCTTCAACCGTCCTTCAACCGTCCCTCAACCGTCCCTCAACCGTCCCTCAACCGTCCCTCAACCGTCCCTCAACCGTCCCTCAACCGCCCCTCAACCGTTCCTCAATCGTTCCTCATCGTTCCTCAATCGTTCCTCAATCGTTCCTCAATCGTTCCTCAATCGTTCCTCAATCGTTCCTCAATCGTTCCTCAATCGTTCCTCAATGGTTCCTCAACGGTTCCTCAATGGTTCCTCAATCGTTCCTCAATGGTTCCTCAACGGTTCCTCAATCGTTCCTCAATCGTTCCTCAATGGTTCCTCAACGGTTCCTCAATGGTTCCTCAATGGTTCCTCAATCGTTCCTCAATGGTTCCTCAACGGTTCCTCAATGGTTCCTCAATCGTTCCTCAATGGTTCCTCAACGGTTCCTCAATCGTTCCTCAATCGTTCCTCAATCGTTCCTCAATCGTTCCTCAATCGTTCCTCAATCGTTCCTCAATCGTTCCTCAATCGTTCCTCAATCGTTCCTCAATCGTCCCTCAACCGTCCCTCAACCGTCCCTCAACCGACCCTCAACCGTTCCTCAATCGTTCCTCATCGTTCCTCAATCGTTCCTCAATGGTTCCTCAACGGTTCCTCAATGGTTCCTCAATCGTTCCTCAATGGTTCCTCAACGGTTCCTCAATCGTTCCTCAATCGTTCCTCAATCGTTCCTCAATCGTTCCTCAATCGTTCCTCAATCGTTCCTCAATCGTTCCTCAATCGTTCCTCAATCGTTCCTCAATCGTTCCTCAATCGTTCCTCAATCGTTCCTCAATCGTTCCTCAATCGTTCCTCAATCGTTCCTCAATCGTTCCTCAATAGTTCCTTAATCGTTCCTCAACCGTCCCTCAACCGTCCCTCAACCGTCCCTCAACCGTCCCTCAACCGTCCCTCAACCGTCCCTCAACCGTCCCTCAACCGTCCCTCAACCGTCCTTCAACCGTCCCTCAACCGTCCCTCAACCGTCCCTCAACCGTCCCTCAACCGTCCCTCAACCGTCCCTCAACCGTCCCTCAACCGTCCCTCAACCGTCCCTCAACCGTCCCTTAACCGTTCCTCAATCGTTCCTCAATCGTTCCTCAATGGCTCCTCAATCGTTCCTCAATCGTTCCTCAATCGTTCCTCAATCGTTCCTCAATAGTTCCTTAATCGTTCCTTAATCGTTCCTCAATCGTTCCTCAATCGTCCCTCAACCGTCCCTCAACCGTCCCTCAACCGTCCCTCAACCGTCCTTCAACCGACCATCAACCGACCCTCAACCGTCCCTCAACCGTCCCTCAACCGTCCCTCAATCGTTCCTCAATCGTTCCTCAACCGTTCCTCAACCGTTCCTCAATCGTTCCTCAATCGTTCCTCAATCGTTCCTCAATTGTTCCTCAATCGTTCCTCAATAGTTCCTTAATCGTTCCTCAATCGTTCCTCAATCGTTCCTCAATCGTTCCTCAATCGTTCCTCAATCGTTCCTCAATCGTTCCTCAATCGTTCCTCAATCGTTCCTCAATCGTTCCTCAATCGTTCCTCAATCGTTCCTCAATCGTTCCTCAATAGTTCCTTAATCGTTCCTTAATCGTTCCTCAATCGTTCCTCAATCGTCCCTCAACCGTCCCTCAACCGTCCCTCAACCGTCCCTCAACCGTCCCTCAACCGTCCCTCAACCGTCCCTCAACCGTCCTTCAACCGTCCCTCAACCGTCCCTCAACCGTCCCTCAACCGTCCCTCAACCGTCCCTCAACCGTCCCTCAACCGTCCCTCAACCGTCCCTCAACCGTCCCTCAACCGTCCCTCAACCGTCCCTCAACCGTCCTTCAACCGACCATCAACCGACCCTCAACCGCCCCTCAACCGTCCCTCAACCGTCCCTCAATGGTTCCTCAATCGTTCCTCAATGGTTCCTCAACGGTTCCTCAATCGTTCCTCAATCGTTCCTCAATCGTTCCTCAATCGTTCCTCAATCGTTCCTCAATCGTTCCTCAATCGTTCCTCAATCGTTCCTCAATCGTTCCTCAATCGTTCCTCAATCGTTCCTCAATCGTTCCTCAATCGTTCCTCAATCGTTCCTCAATAGTTCCTTAATCGTTCCTTAATCGTTCCTCAATCGTTCCTCAATCGTCCCTCAACCGTCCCTCAACCGTCCCTCAACCGTCCCTCAACCGTCCCTCAACCGTCCCTCAACCGTCCTTCAACCGTCCCTCAACCGTCCCTCAACCGTCCCTCAACCGTCCCTCAACCGTCCCTCAACCGTCCCTCAACCGTCCCTCAACCGTCCCTCAACCGTCCCTCAACCGTCCCTTAACCGTTCCTCAATCGTTCCTCAATCGTTCCTCAATGGCTCCTCAATCGTTCCTCAATCGTTCCTCAATCGTTCCTCAATCGTTCCTCAATAGTTCCTTAATCGTTCCTTAATCGTTCCTCAATCGTTCCTCAATCGTCCCTCAACCGTCCCTCAACCGTCCCTCAACCGTCCCTCAACCGTCCTTCAACCGACCATCAACCGACCCTCAACCGTCCCTCAACCGTCCCTCAACCGTCCCTCAATCGTTCCTCAATCGTTCCTAAACCGTTCCTCAACCGTTCCTCAATCGTTCCTCAATCGTTCCTCAATCGTTCCTCAATTGTTCCTCAATCGTTCCTCAATCGTTCCTCAATCGTTCCTCAATCGTTCCTCAATCGTTCCTCAATCGTTCCTCAATCGTTCCTCAATCGTTCCTCAATCGTCCCTCAACCGTCCCTCAACCGTCCCTCAACCGTCCCTCAACCGTCCTTCAACCGACCATCAACCGACCCTCAACCGTCCCTCAACCGTCCCTCAACCGTCCCTCAATCGTTCCTCAATGGTTCCTCAACGGTTCCTCAATCGTTCCTCAATCGTTCCTCAATCGTTCCTCAATCGTTCCTCAATCGTTCCTCAATCGTTTCTTAATCGCTCCTCAATCGTTCCCCAATCGTTCCTCAATCGTTCCTCAATCGTCCCTCAGCCGTCCCTCAACCGTCCCTCAACCGTCCCTCAACCGTCCCTCAACCGTCCTTCAACCGTCCTTCAACCGTCCCTCAACCGTCCTTCAACCGTCCTTCAACCGTCCCTCAACCGTCCCTCAACCGTCCCTCAACCGTCCCTCAACCGTCCCTCAACCGTCCCTCAACCGCCCCTCAACCGTTCCTCAATCGTTCCTCATCGTTCCTCAATCGTTCCTCAATCGTTCCTCAATCGTTCCTCAATCGTTCCTCAATCGTTCCTCAATCGTTCCTCAATCGTTCCTCAATGGTTCCTCAACGGTTCCTCAATGGTTCCTCAATCGTTCCTCAATGGTTCCTCAACGGTTCCTCAATCGTTCCTCAATCGTTCCTCAATGGTTCCTCAACGGTTCCTCAATGGTTCCTCAATCGTTCCTCAATGGTTCCTCAACGGTTCCTCAATCGTTCCTCAATCGTTCCTCAATCGTTCCTCAATCGTTCCTCAATCGTTCCTCAATCGTTCCTCAATCGTTCCTCAATCGTTCCTCAATCGTCCCTCAACCGTCCCTCAACCGTCCCTCAACCGACCCTCAACCGTTCCTCAATCGTTCCTCATCGTTCCTCAATCGTTCCTCAATGGTTCCTCAACGGTTCCTCAATGGTTCCTCAACGGTTCCTCAATGGTTCCTCAATCGTTCCTCAATGGTTCCTCAACGGTTCCTCAATCGTTCCTCAATCGTTCCTCAATCGTTCCTCAATCGTTCCTCAATCGTTCCTCAATCGTTCCTCAATCGTTCCTCAATCGTTCCTCAATCGTTCCTCAATCGTTCCTCAATCGTTCCTCAATCGTTCCTCAATCGTTACTCAATCGTTCCTCAATAGTTCCTTAATCGTTCCTCAACCGTCCCTCAACCGTCCCTCAACCGTCCCTCAACCGTCCCTCAACCGTCCCTCAACCGTCCCTCAACCGTTCCTCAATCGTTCCTCAATCGTTCCTCAATCGTTCCTCAATCGTTCCTCAATCGTTCCTCAATCGTTCCTCAATCGTTCCTCAATCGTTCCTCAATCGTTCCTCAATCGTTCCTCAATCGTTCCTCAATCGTTCCTCAATCGTTCCTCAATCGTTCCTCAATCGTTCCTCAATCGTTCCTCAATCGTTCCTCAATGGTTCCTCAACGGTTCCTCAATGGTTCCTCAATCGTTCCTCAATGGTTCCTCAACGGTTCCTCAATCGTTCCTCAATCGTTCCTCAATGGTTCCTCAACGGTTCCTCAATGGTTCCTCAATCGTTCCTCAATGGTTCCTCAACGGTTCCTCAATCGTTCCTCAATCGTTCCTCAATCGTTCCTCAATCGTTCCTCAATCGTTCCTCAATCGTTCCTCAATCGTTCCTCAATCGTTCCTCAATCGTTCCTCAATCGTTCCTCAATCGTTCCTCAATCGTTCCTCAATCGTTCCTCAATTGTTCCTCAATCGTCCCTCGACCGTCCCTCAACCGTCCCTCAACCGTCCTTCAACCGACCATCAACCGACCCTCAACCGTCATTCAACCGTCCCTCAACCGTCCCTCAATCGTTCCTCAATCGTTCCTCAACCGTTCCTCAACCGTTCCTCAATCGTTCCTCAATCGTTCCTCAATCGTTCCTCAATTGTTCCTCAATCGTTCCTCAATCGTTCCTCAATCGTTCCTCAATCGTTCCGCAATCGTTCCTCAATGGTTCCTCAACGGTTCCTCAATGGTTCCTCAATCGTTCCTCAATGGTTCCTCAACGGTTCCTCAATCGTTCCTCAATCGTTCCTCAATCGTTCCTCAATCGTTCCTCAATCGTTCCTCAATCGTTCCTCAATCGTTCCTCAATCGTTCCTCAATCGTTCCTCAATCGTTCCTCAATCGTTCCTCAATCGTCCCTCAATCGTTCCTCAATCGTTCCTCAATCGTTCCTCAATCGTTCCTCAATCGTTCCTCAATCGTTCCTCAATAGTTCCTTAATCGTTCCTCAACCGTCCCTCAACCGTCCCTCAACCGTCCCTCAACCGTCCCTCAACCGTCCCTCAACCGTTCCTCAATCGTTCCTCAATCGTTCCTCAATCGTTCCTCAATCGTTCCTCAATCGTTCCTCAATCGTTCCTCAATCGTTCCTCAATCGTTCCTCAATCGTTCCTCAATCGTTCCTCAATCGTTCCTCAATCGTTCCTCAATCGTTCCTCAATGGTTCCTCAACGGTTCCTCAATGGTTCCTCAATCGTTCCTCAATGGTTCCTCAACGGTTCCTCAATCGTTCCTCAATCGTTCCTCAATGGTTCCTCAACGGTTCCTCAATGGTTCCTCAACCGTCCCTCAACCGTCCCTCAACCGTCCCTCAACCGTCCCTCAACCGTCCCTCAACCGCCCCTCAACCGTTCCTCAATCGTT
The DNA here is from genome assembly GCA_937620795.1 of Thecophora atra. NCBI lineage: Eukaryota > Metazoa > Arthropoda > Insecta > Diptera > Conopidae > Thecophora > Thecophora atra. The sequence goes on along the minus strand of OW569397.1, from coordinate 59,908,126 downwards.
CCTCATCGTTCCTCATCGTTCCTCAATCGTTCCTCAATCGTTCCTCAATCGTTCCTCAATCGTTCCTCAATCGTTCCTCAATCGTTCCTCAATCGTTCCTCAATGGTTCCTCAACGGTTCCTCAATCGTTCCTCAATCGTTCCTCAATGGTTCCTCAATCGTTCCTCAATCGTTCCTCAATCGTTCCTCATTCGTTCCTCAATCGTTCCTCAATCGTTCCTCAATCGTTCCTCAATGGTTCCTCAACGGTTCCTCAATGGTTCCTCAATCGTTCCTCAATGGTTCCTCAACGGTTCCTCAATCGTTCCTCAATCGTTCCTCAATCGTTCCTCAATCGTTCCTTAATCGCTCCTCAATCGTTCCCCAATCGTTCCTCAATCGTTCCTCAATCGTCCTTCAACCGTCCTTCAACCGTCCCTCAACCGTCCTTCAACCGTCCTTCAACCGTCCCTCAACCGTCCCTCAACCGTCCCTCAACCGTCCCTCAACCGTCCCTCAACCGTCCCTCAACCGCCCCTCAACCGTTCCTCAATCGTTCCTCATCGTCCCTCAACCGTCCCTCAACCGTCCCTCAACCGCCCCTCAACCGTTCCTCAATCGTTCCTCAATGGTTCCTCAACGGTTCCTCAATGGTTCCTCAATCGTTCCTCAATGGTTCCTCAACGGTTCCTCAATCGTTCCTCAATGGTTCCTCAACGGTTCCTCAATCGTTCCTCAATCGTTCCTCAATCGTTCCTCAATCGTTCCTCAATCGTTCCTCAATCGTTCCTCAATCGTTCCTCAATCGTTCCTCAATCGTTCCTCAATCGTTCCTCAATCGTTCCTCAATCGTTCCTCAATCGTTCCTCAATCGTTCCTCAATCGTTCCTCAATCGTTCATCAATCGTCCCTCAACCGTCCCTCAACCGTCCCTCAACCGACCCTCAACCGTTCCTCAATCGTTCCTCATCGTTCCTCAATCGTTCCTCAATCGTTCCTCAATGGTTCCTCAACGGTTCCTCAATGGTTCCTCAATCGTTCCTCAATGGTTCCTCAACGGTTCCTCAATCGTTCCTCAATCGTTCCTCAATCGTTCCTCAATGGTTCCTCAACGGTTCCTCAATGGTTCCTCAATCGTTCCTCAATGGTTCCTCAACGGTTCCTCAATCGTTCCTCAATCGTTCCTCAATCGTTCCTCAATCGTTCCTCAATCGTTCCTCAATCGTTCCTCAATCGTTCCTCAATCGTTCCTCAATGGTTCCTCAACGGTTCCTCAATGGTTCCTCAATCGTTCCTCAATGGTTCCTCAACGGTTCCTCAATCGTTCCTCAATCGTTCCTCAATCGTTCCTCAATCGTTCCTTAATCGCTCCTCAATCGTTCCCCAATCGTTCCTCAATCGTTCCTCAATCGTCCTTCAACCGTCCTTCAACCGTCCCTCAACCGTCCTTCAACCGTCCTTCAACCGTCCCTCAACCGTCCCTCAACCGTCCCTCAATCGTTCCTCAATCGTTCCTCAATCGTTCCTCAATCGTTCCTCAATCGTTCCTCAATCGTTCCTCAATGGTTCCTCAACGGTTCCTCAATGGTTCCTCAATCGTTCCTCAATCGTTCCTCAATCGTTCCTCAATCGTTCCTCAATCGTTCCTCAATCGTTCCTCAATCGTTCCTCAATCGTTCCTCAACGGTTCCTCAATCGTTCCTCAATCGTTCCTCAATGGTTCCTCAACGGTTCCTCAATGGTTCCTCAATCGTTCCTCAATGGTTCCTCAACGGTTCCTCAATCGTTCCTCAATCGTTCCTCAATCGTTCCTCAATCGTTCCTCAATCGTTCCTCAATCGTTCCTCAATCGTTCCTCAATCGTTCCTCAATCGTTCCTCAATCGTTCCTCAATCGTTCCTCAACCGTCCCTCAACCGTCCTTCAACCGACCATCAACCGACCCTCAACCGTCCCTCAACCGTCCCTCAACCGTCCCTCAATCGTTCCTCAATCGTTCCTCAACCGTTCCTCAACCGTTCCTCAATCGTTCCTCAATCGTTCCTCAATCGTTCCTCAATTGTTCCTCAATCGTTCCTCAATCGTTCCTCAATCGTTCCTCAATCGTTCCTCAATCGTTCCTCAATGGTTCCTCAACGGTTCCTCAATGGTTCCTCAATCGTTCCTCAATGGTTCCTCAACGGTTCCTCAATCGTTCCTCAATCGTTCCTCAATCGTTCCTCAATCGTTCCTCAATCGTTCCTCAATCGTTCCTCAATCGTTCCTCAATCGTTCCTCAATCGTTCCTCAATCGTTCCTCAATCGTTCCTCAATCGTTCCTCAATCGTTCCTCAATCGTTCCTCAATCGTTCCTCAACCGTCCCTCAACCGTCCCTCAACCGTCCTTCAACCGTCCTTCAACCGTCCCTCAACCGTCCTTCAACCGTCCTTCAACCGTCCCTCAACCGTCCCTCAACCGTCCCTCAACCGTCCCTCAACCGTCCCTCAACCGCCCCCCAACCGTTCCTCAATCGTTCCTCATCGTTCCTCAATCGTTCCTCAATCGTTCCTCAATCGTTCCTCAATCGTTCCTCAATCGTTCCTCAATCGTTCCTCAATCGTTCCTCAATCGTTCCTCAATGGTTCCTCAACGGTTCCTCAATGGTTCCTCAATCGTTCCTCAATGGTTCCTCAACGGTTCCTCAATCGTTCCTCAATCGTTCCTCAATCGTTCCTCAATCGTTCCTCAATCGTTCCTCAATCGTTCCTCAATCGTTCCTCAATGGTTCCTCAACGGTTCCTCAATGGTTCCTCAATCGTTCCTCAATGGTTCCTCAACGGTTCCTCAATCGTTCCTCAATCGTTCCTCAATCGTTCCTCAATCGTTCCTCAATCGTTCCTCAATCGTTCCTTAATCGCTCCTCAATCGTTCCCCAATCGTTCCTCAATCGTTCCTCAATCGTCCTTCAACCGTCCTTCAACCGTCCCTCAACCGTCCTTCAACCGTCCTTCAACCGTCCCTCAACCGTCCCTCAACCGTCCCTCAACCGTCCCTCAACCGTCCCTCAACCGCCCCTCAACCGTTCCTCAATCGTTCCTCATCGTTCCTCAATCGTCCCTCAACCGTCCCTCAACCGTCCCTCAACCGCCCCTCAACCGTTCCTCAATCGTTCCTCATCGTTCCTCAATCGTTCCTCAATGGTTCCTCAACGGTTCCTCAATGGTTCCTCAATCGTTCCTCAATGGTTCCTCAACGGTTCCTCAATCGTTCCTCAATCGTTCCTCAATCGTTCCTCAATCGTTCCTCAATCGTTCCTCAATCGTTCCTCAATCGTTCCTCAATCGTTCCTCAATCGTTCCTCAATCGTTCCTCAATGGTTCCTCAACCGTCCCTCAACCGTCCCTCAACCGCCCCTCAACCGTTCCTCAATCGTTCCTCAATCGTTCCTCAATCGTTCCTCAATGGTTCCTCAACGGTTCCTCAATCGTTCCTCAATCGTTCCTCAGCCGTCCCTCAACCGTCCCTCAACCGTCCCTCAACCGTCCTTCAACCGTCCTTCAACCGTCCTTCAACCGTCCCTCAACCGTCCTTCAACCGTCCTTCAACCGTCCTTCAACCGTCCTTCAACCGTCCCTCAACCGTCCCTCAACCGTCCCTCAACCGTCCCTCAACCGTCCCTCAACCGTCCCTCAACCGTCCCTCAACCGTCCCTCAACCGTCCCTCAACCGTCCCTCAACCGTTCCTCAATCGTTCCTCAATCGTTCCTCAATCGTTCCTCAATCGTTCCTCAATCGTTCCTCAATCGTTCCTCAATCGTTCCTCAATCGTTCCTCAATCGTTCCTCAACGGTTCCTCAATGGTTCCTCAACGGTTCCTCAATGGTTCCTCAATCGTTCCTCAATGGTTCCTCAACGGTTCCTCAATCGTTCCTCAATGGTTCCTCAACGGTTCCTCAATCGTTCCTCAATCGTTCCTCAATCGTTCCCCAATCGTTCCTCAATCGTTCCTCAATCGTCCCTCAGCCGTCCCTCAACCGTCCCTCAACCGTCCCTCAACCGTCCCTCAACCGTCCTTCAACCGTCCTTCAACCGTCCCTCAACCGTCCTTCAACCGTCCTTCAACCGTCCCTCAACCGTCCCTCAACCGTCCCTCAACCGTCCCTCAACCGTCCCTCAACCGTCCCTCAACCGTCCCTCAACCGTCCCTCAACCGTCCCTCAACCGTCCCTCAACCGTCCCTCAACCGTCCCTCAACCGTCCCTCAACCGTCCCTTAACCGTTCCTCAATCGTTCCTCAATCGTTCCTCAATGGCTCCTCAATCGTTCCTCAATCGTTCCTCAATCGTTCCTCAATCGTTCCTCAATAGTTCCTTAATCGTTCCTTAATCGTTCCTCAATCGTTCCTCAATCGTCCCTCAACCGTCCCTCAACCGTCCCTCAACCGTCCCTCAACCGTCCCTCAACCGTCCCTCAACCGTCCCTCAACCGTCCCTCAACCGTCCCTCAACCGTCCCTCAACCGTCCCTCAACCGTCCCTCAACCGTCCCTTAACCGTCCCTCAACCGTCCCTTAACCGTTCCTCAACCGTCCTTCAACCGTCCTTCAACCGTCCCTCAACCGTCCCTCAACCGTCCCTCAACCGTCCCTCAACCGTCCCTCAACCGTCCCTCAACCGTCCCTCAACCGTCCCTCAACCGTCCCTCAACCGTCCCTCAACCGTCCCTCAACCGTCCCTCAACCGTCCCTCAACCGTCCCTCAACCGTCCCTCAACCGTCCCTTAACCGTTCCTCAACCGTCCTTCAACCGTCCTTCAACCGTCCCTCAACCGTCCCTCAACCGTCCCTCAACCGTCCCTCAACCGTCCCTCAACCGTCCCTCAACCGTCCCTCAACCGTCCCTCAACCGTCCCTCAACCGTCCCTCAACCGTCCCTTAACCGTTCCTCAATCGTTCCTCAATCGTTCCTCAATGGCTCCTCAATCGTTCCTCAATCGTTCCTCAATCGTTCCTCAATCGTTCCTCAATAGTTCCTTAATCGTTCCTTAATCGTTCCTCAATCGTTCCTCAATCGTCCCTCAACCGTCCCTCAACCGTCCCTCAACCGTCCCTCAACCGTCCCTCAACCGTCCCTCAACCGTCCCTCAACCGTCCCTCAACCGTCCCTCAACCGTCCCTCAACCGTCCCTCAACCGTCCCTCAACCGTCCCTCAACCGTCCCTTAACCGTTCCTCAACCGTCCCTCAACCGTCCCTCAACCGTCCCTCAACCGTCCCTCAACCGTCCCTTAACCGTTCCTCAACCGTCCTTCAACCGTCCTTCAACCGTCCCTCAACCGTCCCTCAACCGTCCCTCAACCGTCCCTCAACCGTCCCTCAACCGTCCCTCAACCGTCCCTCAACCGTCCCTCAACCGTCCCTCAACCGTCCCTCAACCGTCCCTTAACCGTTCCTCAATCGTTCCTCAATCGTTCCTCAATGGCTCCTCAATCGTTCCTCAATCGTTCCTCAATCGTTCCTCAATCGTTCCTCAATAGTTCCTTAATCGTTCCTTAATCGTTCCTCAATCGTTCCTCAATCGTCCCTCAACCGTCCCTCAACCGTCCCTCAACCGTCCCTCAACCGTCCCTCAACCGTCCCTCAACCGTCCCTCAACCGTCCCTCAACCGTCCCTCAACCGTCCCTCAACCGTCCCTCAACCGTCCCTCAACCGTCCCTTAACCGTTCCTCAACCGTCCCTCAACCGTCCCTCAACCGTCCCTCAACCGTCCCTCAACCGTCCCTTAACCGTCCCTCAACCGTCCCTCAACCGTCCCTTAACCGTTCCTCAACCGTCCCTCAACCGTCCCTCAACCGTCCCTCAACCGTCCCTCAACCGTCCCTTAACCGTTCCTCAACCGTCCTTCAACCGTCCTTCAACCGTCCCTCAACCGTCCCTCAACCGTCCCTCAACCGTCCCTCAACCGTCCCTTAACCGTTCCTCAACCGTCCTTCAACCGTCCTTCAACCGTCCCTCAACCGTCCCTCAACCGTCCCTCAACCGTCCCTCAACCGTCCCTCAACCGTCCCTCAACCGTCCCTCAACCGTCCCTCAACCGTCCCTCAACCGTCCCTCAACCGTCCCTCAACCGTCCCTCAACCGTCCCTCAACCGTCCCTTAACCGTTCCTCAATCGTTCCTCAATCGTTCCTCAATGGCTCCTCAATCGTTCCTCAATCGTTCCTCAATCGTTCCTCAATCGTTCCTCAATAGTTCCTTAATCGTTCCTCAATCGTTCCTCAATCGTTCCTCAACCGTCCCTCAACCGTCCCTCAACCGTCCCTCAACCGTCCCTCAACCGTCCCTTAACCGTTCCTCAACCGTCCCTCAACCGTCCCTCAACCGTCCCTCAACCGTCCCTCAACCGTCCCTCAACCGTCCCTTAACCGTTCCTCAACCGTCCTTCAACCGTCCTTCAACCGTCCCTCAACCGTCCCTCAACCGTCCCTCAACCGTCCCTCAACCGTCCCTCAACCGTCCCTCAACCGTCCCTCAACCGTCCCTCAACCGTCCCTCAACCGTCCCTCAACCGTCCCTCAACCGTCCCTTAACCGTTCCTCAACCGTCCCTCAACCGTCCCTCAACCGTCCCTCAACCGTCCCTCAACCGTCCCTTAACCGTTCCTCAACCGTCCTTCAACCGTCCTTCAACCGTCCCTCAACCGTCCCTCAACCGTCCCTCAACCGTCCCTCAACCGTCCCTCAACCGTCCCTCAACCGTCCCTCAACCGTCCCTCAACCGTCCCTCAACCGTCCCTCAACCGTCCCTTAACCGTTCCTCAATCGTTCCTCAATCGTTCCTCAATGGCTCCTCAATCGTTCCTCAATCGTTCCTCAATCGTTCCTCAATCGTTCCTCAATAGTTCCTTAATCGTTCCTTAATCGTTCCTCAATCGTTCCTCAATCGTCCCTCAACCGTCCCTCAACCGTCCCTCAACCGTCCCTCAACCGTCCCTCAACCGTCCCTCAACCGTCCCTCAACCGTCCCTCAACCGTCCCTCAACCGTCCCTCAACCGTCCCTCAACCGTCCCTCAACCGTCCCTTAACCGTTCCTCAACCGTCCTTCAACCGTCCTTCAACCGTCCCTCAACCGTCCTTCAACCGTCCTTCAACCGTCCCTCAACCGTCCCTCAACCGTCCCTCAACCGTCCCTCAACCGTCCCTCAACCGTCCCTCAACCGTCCCTCAACCGTCCCTTAACCGTTCCTCAATCGTTCCTCAATCGTTCCTCAATGGCTCCTCAATCGTTCCTCAATCGTTCCTCAATCGTCCCTCAACCGTCCCTCAACCGTCCCTCAACCGTCCCTCAACCGTCCCTCAACCGTCCCTCAACCGTCCCTCAACCGTCCCTCAACCGTCCCTCAACCGTCCCTCAACCGTCCCTCAACCGTCCCTCAACCGTCCCTTAACCGTTCCTCAACCGTCCTTCAACCGTCCTTCAACCGTCCCTCAACCGTCCTTCAACCGTCCTTCAACCGTCCCTCAACCGTCCCTCAACCGTCCCTCAACCGTCCCTCAACCGTCCCTCAACCGTCCCTCAACCGTCCCTCAACCGTCCCTCAACCGTCCCTCAACCGTCCCTCAACCGTCCCTCAACCGTCCCTCAACCGTCCCTTAACCGTTCCTCAATCGTTCCTCAATCGTTCCTCAATGGCTCCTCAATCGTTCCTCAATCGTTCCTCAATCGTTCCTCAATCGTTCCTCAATAGTTCCTTAATCGTTCCTTAATCGTTCCTCAATCGTCCCTCAACCGTCCCTCAACCGTCCCTCAACCGTCCCTCAACCGTCCCTCAACCGTCCCTCAACCGTCCCTCAACCGTCCCTCAACCGTCCCTCAACCGTCCCTCAACCGTCCCTCAACCGTCCCTCAACCGTCCCTCAACCGTCCCTCAACCGTCCCTTAACCGTTCCTCAATCGTTCCTCAATCGTTCCTCAATCGTTCCTCAATGGTTCCTCAATGGTTCCTCAACGGTTCCTCAATCGTTCCTCAATCGTTCCTCAATCGTTCCTCAATCGTTCCTCAATCGTTCCTCAATCGTTCCTCAATCGTTCCTCAATCGTTCCTCAATCGTTCCTCAATCGTTCCTCAATCGTTCCTCAATCGTTCCTCAATCGTTCCTCAATCGTTCCTCAATCGTTCCTCAATCGTTCCTCAATAGTTCCTTAATCGTTCCTTAATCGTTCCTCAATCGTTCCTCAATCGTCCCTCAACCGTCCCTCAACCGTCCCTCAACCGTCCCTCAACCGTCCCTCAACCGTCCCTCAACCGTCCTTCAACCGTCCCTCAACCGTCCCTCAACCGTCCCTCAACCGTCCCTCAACCGTCCCTCAACCGTCCCTCAACCGTCCCTCAACCGTCCCTCAACCGTCCCTCAACCGTCCCTTAACCGTTCCTCAATCGTTCCTCAATCGTTCCTCAATGGCTCCTCAATCGTTCCTCAATCGTTCCTCAATCGTTCCTCAATCGTTCCTCAATAGTTCCTTAATCGTTCCTTAATCGTTCCTCAATCGTTCCTCAATCGTCCCTCAACCGTCCCTCAACCGTCCCTCAACCGTCCCTCAACCGTCCTTCAACCGACCATCAACCGACCCTCAACCGTCCCTCAACCGTCCCTCAACCGTCCCTCAATCGTTCCTCAATCGTTCCTAAACCGTTCCTCAACCGTTCCTCAATCGTTCCTCAATCGTTCCTCAATCGTTCCTCAATTGTTCCTCAATCGTTCCTCAATCGTTCCTCAATCGTTCCTCAATCGTTCCTCAATCGTTCCTCAATCGTTCCTCAATCGTTCCTCAATCGTTCCTCAATCGTCCCTCAACCGTCCCTCAACCGTCCCTCAACCGTCCCTCAACCGTCCCTCAACCGTCCTTCAACCGACCATCAACCGACCCTCAACCGTCCCTCAACCGTCCCTCAACCGTCCCTCAATCGTTCCTCAATGGTTCCTCAACGGTTCCTCAATCGTTCCTCAATCGTTCCTCAATCGTTCCTCAATCGTTCCTCAATCGTTCCTCAATCGTTTCTTAATCGCTCCTCAATCGTTCCCCAATCGTTCCTCAATCGTTCCTCAATCGTCCCTCAGCCGTCCCTCAACCGTCCCTCAACCGTCCCTCAACCGTCCCTCAACCGTCCTTCAACCGTCCTTCAACCGTCCCTCAACCGTCCTTCAACCGTCCTTCAACCGTCCCTCAACCGTCCCTCAACCGTCCCTCAACCGTCCCTCAACCGTCCCTCAACCGTCCCTCAACCGCCCCTCAACCGTTCCTCAATCGTTCCTCATCGTTCCTCAATCGTTCCTCAATCGTTCCTCAATCGTTCCTCAATCGTTCCTCAATCGTTCCTCAATCGTTCCTCAATCGTTCCTCAATGGTTCCTCAACGGTTCCTCAATGGTTCCTCAATCGTTCCTCAATGGTTCCTCAACGGTTCCTCAATCGTTCCTCAATCGTTCCTCAATGGTTCCTCAACGGTTCCTCAATGGTTCCTCAATCGTTCCTCAATGGTTCCTCAACGGTTCCTCAATCGTTCCTCAATCGTTCCTCAATCGTTCCTCAATCGTTCCTCAATCGTTCCTCAATCGTTCCTCAATCGTTCCTCAATCGTTCCTCAATCGTCCCTCAACCGTCCCTCAACCGTCCCTCAACCGACCCTCAACCGTTCCTCAATCGTTCCTCATCGTTCCTCAATCGTTCCTCAATGGTTCCTCAACGGTTCCTCAATGGTTCCTCAACGGTTCCTCAATGGTTCCTCAATCGTTCCTCAATGGTTCCTCAACGGTTCCTCAATCGTTCCTCAATCGTTCCTCAATCGTTCCTCAATCGTTCCTCAATCGTTCCTCAATCGTTCCTCAATCGTTCCTCAATCGTTCCTCAATCGTTCCTCAATCGTTCCTCAATCGTTCCTCAATCGTTCCTCAATCGTTACTCAATCGTTCCTCAATAGTTCCTTAATCGTTCCTCAACCGTCCCTCAACCGTCCCTCAACCGTCCCTCAACCGTCCCTCAACCGTCCCTCAACCGTCCCTCAACCGTCCCTCAACCGTTCCTCAATCGTTCCTCAATCGTTCCTCAATCGTTCCTCAATCGTTCCTCAATCGTTCCTCAATCGTTCCTCAATCGTTCCTCAATCGTTCCTCAATCGTTCCTCAATCGTTCCTCAATCGTTCCTCAATCGTTCCTCAATCGTTCCTCAATCGTTCCTCAATCGTTCCTCAATGGTTCCTCAACGGTTCCTCAATGGTTCCTCAATCGTTCCTCAATGGTTCCTCAACGGTTCCTCAATCGTTCCTCAATCGTTCCTCAATGGTTCCTCAACGGTTCCTCAATGGTTCCTCAATCGTTCCTCAATGGTTCCTCAACGGTTCCTCAATCGTTCCTCAATCGTTCCTCAATCGTTCCTCAATCGTTCCTCAATCGTTCCTCAATCGTTCCTCAATCGTTCCTCAATCGTTCCTCAATCGTTCCTCAATCGTTCCTCAATCGTTCCTCAATCGTTCCTCAATCGTTCCTCAATTGTTCCTCAATCGTCCCTCGACCGTCCCTCAACCGTCCCTCAACCGTCCTTCAACCGACCATCAACCGACCCTCAACCGTCATTCAACCGTCCCTCAACCGTCCCTCAATCGTTCCTCAATCGTTCCTCAACCGTTCCTCAACCGTTCCTCAATCGTTCCTCAATCGTTCCTCAATCGTTCCTCAATTGTTCCTCAATCGTTCCTCAATCGTTCCTCAATCGTTCCTCAATCGTTCCTCAATCGTTCCTCAATGGTTCCTCAACGGTTCCTCAATGGTTCCTCAATCGTTCCTCAATGGTTCCTCAACGGTTCCTCAATCGTTCCTCAATCGTTCCTCAATCGTTCCTCAATCGTTCCTCAATCGTTCCTCAATCGTTCCTCAATCGTTCCTCAATCGTTCCTCAATCGTTCCTCAATCGTTCCTCAATCGTCCCTCAATCGTTCCTCAATCGTTCCTCAATCGTTCCTCAATCGTTCCTCAATCGTTCCTCAATCGTTCCTCAATAGTTCCTTAATCGTTCCTCAACCGTCCCTCAACCATCCCTCAACCGTCCCTCAACCGTCCCTCAACCGTCCCTCAACCGTCCCTCAACCGTCCCTCAACCGTTCCTCAATCGTTCCTCAATCGTTCCTCAATCGTTCCTCAATCGTTCCTCAATCGTTCCTCAATCGTTCCTCAATCGTTCCTCAATCGTTCCTCAATCGTTCCTCAATCGTTCCTCAATCGTTCCTCAATCGTTCCTCAATGGTTCCTCAACGGTTCCTCAATGGTTCCTCAATCGTTCCTCAATGGTTCCTCAACGGTTCCTCAATCGTTCCTCAATCGTTCCTCAATGGTTCCTCAACGGTTCCTCAATGGTTCCTCAACCGTCCCTCAACCGTCCCTCAACCGTCCCTCAACCGTCCCTCAACCGTCCCTCAACCGCCCCTCAACCGTTCCTCAATCGTTCCTCATCGTTCCTCATCGTTCCTCAATCGTTCCTCAATCGTTCCTCAATCGTTCCTCAATCGTTCCTCAATCGTTCCTCAATCGTTCCTCAATCGTTCCTCAATGGTTCCTCAACGGTTCCTCAATCGTTCCTCAATCGTTCCTCAATGGTTCCTCAATCGTTCCTCAATCGTTCCTCAATCGTTCCTCATTCGTTCCTCAATCGTTCCTCAATCGTTCCTCAATCGTTCCTCAATGGTTCCTCAACGGTTCCTCAATGGTTCCTCAATCGTTCCTCAATGGTTCCTCAACGGTTCCTCAATCGTTCCTCAATCGTTCCTCAATCGTTCCTCAATCGTTCCTTAATCGCTCCTCAATCGTTCCCCAATCGTTCCTCAATCGTTCCTCAATCGTCCTTCAACCGTCCTTCAACCGTCCCTCAACCGTCCCTCAACCGTCCCTCAACCGTCCCTCAACCGTCCCTCAACCGTCCCTCAACCGTCCCTCAACCGCCCCTCAACCGTTCCTCAATCGTTCCTCATCGTCCCTCAACCGTCCCTCAACCGTCCCTCAACCGCCCCTCAACCGTTCCTCAATCGTTCCTCAATGGTTCCTCAACGGTTCCTCAATGGTTCCTCAATCGTTCCTCAATGGTTCCTCAACGGTTCCTCAATCGTTCCTCAATGGTTCCTCAACGGTTCCTCAATCGTTCCTCAATCGTTCCTCAATCGTTCCTCAATCGTTCCTCAATCGTTCCTCAATCGTTCCTCAATCGTTCCTCAATCGTTCCTCAATCGTTCCTCAATCGTTCCTCAATCGTTCCTCAATCGTTCCTCAATCGTTCCTCAATCGTTCCTCAATCGTTCATCAATCGTCCCTCAACCGTCCCTCAACCGTCCCTCAACCGACCCTCAACCGTTCCTCAATCGTTCCTCATCGTTCCTCAATCGTTCCTCAATCGTTCCTCAATGGTTCCTCAACGGTTCCTCAATGGTTCCTCAATCGTTCCTCAATGGTTCCTCAACGGTTCCTCAATCGTTCCTCAATCGTTCCTCAATCGTTCCTCAATGGTTCCTCAACGGTTCCTCAATGGTTCCTCAATCGTTCCTCAATGGTTCCTCAACGGTTCCTCAATCGTTCCTCAATCGTTCCTCAATCGTTCCTCAATCGTTCCTCAATCGTTCCTCAATCGTTCCTCAATCGTTCCTCAATGGTTCCTCAACGGTTCCTCAATGGTTCCTCAATCGTTCCTCAATGGTTCCTCAACGGTTCCTCAATCGTTCCTCAATCGTTCCTCAATCGTTCCTCAATCGTTCCTTAATCGCTCCTCAATCGTTCCCCAATCGTTCCTCAATCGTTCCTCAATCGTCCTTCAACCGTCCTTCAACCGTCCCTCAACCGTCCTTCAACCGTCCTTCAACCGTCCCTCAACCGTCCCTCAACCGTCCCTCAATCGTTCCTCAATCGTTCCTCAATCGTTCCTCAATCGTTCCTCAATCGTTCCTCAATCGTTCCTCAATCGTTCCTCAATGGTTCCTCAACGGTTCCTCAATGGTTCCTCAATCGTTCCTCAATCGTTCCTCAATCGTTCCTCAATCGTTCCTCAATCGTTCCTCAATCGTTCCTCAATCGTTCCTCAATCGTTCCTCAACGGTTCCTCAATCGTTCCTCAATCGTTCCTCAATGGTTCCTCAACGGTTCCTCAATGGTTCCTCAATCGTTCCTCAATGGTTCCTCAACGGTTCCTCAATCGTTCCTCAATCGTTCCTCAATCGTTCCTCAATCGTTCCTCAATCGTTCCTCAATCGTTCCTCAATCGTTCCTCAATCGTTCCTCAATCGTTCCTCAATCGTTCCTCAATCGTTCCTCAACCGTCCCTCAACCGTCCTTCAACCGACCATCAACCGACCCTCAACCGTCCCTCAACCGTCCCTCAACCGTCCCTCAATCGTTCCTCAATCGTTCCTCAACCGTTCCTCAACCGTTCCTCAATCGTTCCTCAATCGTTCCTCAATCGTTCCTCAATTGTTCCTCAATCGTTCCTCAATCGTTCCTCAATCGTTCCTCAATCGTTCCTCAATCGTTCCTCAATGGTTCCTCAACGGTTCCTCAATGGTTCCTCAATCGTTCCTCAATGGTTCCTCAACGGTTCCTCAATCGTTCCTCAATCGTTCCTCAATCGTTCCTCAATCGTTCCTCAATCGTTCCTCAATCGTTCCTCAATCGTTCCTCAATCGTTCCTCAATCGTTCCTCAATCGTTCCTCAATCGTTCCTCAATCGTCCCTCAATCGTTCCTCAATCGTTCCTCAACCGTTCCTCAACCGTTCCTCAATCGTTCCTCAATCGTTCCTCAATCGTTCCTCAATCGTTCCTCAATCGTTCCTCAACCGTCCCTCAACCGTCCCTCAACCGTCCTTCAACCGTCCTTCAACCGTCCCTCAACCGTCCTTCAACCGTCCTTCAACCGTCCCTCAACCGTCCCTCAACCGTCCCTCAACCGTCCCTCAACCGTCCCTCAACCGCCCCTCAACCGTTCCTCAATCGTTCCTCATCGTTCCTCAATCGTTCCTCAATCGTTCCTCAATCGTTCCTCAATCGTTCCTCAATCGTTCCTCAATCGTTCCTCAATCGTTCCTCAATCGTTCCTCAATCGTTCCTCAATGGTTCCTCAACGGTTCCTCAATGGTTCCTCAATCGTTCCTCAATGGTTCCTCAACGGTTCCTCAATCGTTCCTCAATCGTTCCTCAATCGTTCCTCAATCGTTCCTCAATCGTTCCTCAATCGTTCCTCAATCGTTCCTCAATGGTTCCTCAACGGTTCCTCAATGGTTCCTCAATCGTTCCTCAATGGTTCCTCAACGGTTCCTCAATCGTTCCTCAATCGTTCCTCAATCGTTCCTCAATCGTTCCTTAATCGCTCCTCAATCGTTCCCCAATCGTTCCTCAATCGTTCCTCAATCGTCCTTCAACCGTCCTTCAACCGTCCCTCAACCGTCCTTCAACCGTCCTTCAACCGTCCCTCAACCGTCCCTCAACCGTCCCTCAACCGTCCCTCAACCGTCCCTCAACCGTCCCTCAACCGCCCCTCAACCGTTCCTCAATCGTTCCTCATCGTTCCTCAATCGTCCCTCAACCGTCCCTCAACCGTCCCTCAACCGCCCCTCAACCGTTCCTCAATCGTTCCTCATCGTTCCTCAATCGTTCCTCAATGGTTCCTCAACGGTTCCTCAATGGTTCCTCAATCGTTCCTCAATGGTTCCTCAACGGTTCCTCAATCGTTCCTCAATGGTTCCTCAACGGTTCCTCAATCGTTCCTCAATCGTTCCTCAATCGTTCCTCAATCGTTCCTCAATCGTTCCTCAATCGTTCCTCAATCGTTCCTCAATCGTTCCTCAATCGTTCCTCAATCGTTCCTCAATCGTTCCTCAATCGTTCCTCAATCGTTCCTCAATCGTTCATCAATCGTCCCTCAACCGTCCCTCAACCGTCCCTCAACCGACCCTCAACCGTTCCTCAATCGTTCCTCATCGTTCCTCAATCGTTCCTCAATGGTTCCTCAACGGTTCCTCAATGGTTCCTCAATCGTTCCTCAATGGTTCCTCAACGGTTCCTCAATCGTTCCTCAATCGTTCCTCAATCGTTCCTCAATCGTTCCTCAATCGTTCCTCAATCGTTCCTCAATCGTTCCTCAATCGTTCCTCAATCGTTCCTCAATCCTTCCTCAATCGTTCCTCAATCGTTCCTCAATCGTTCCTCAATCGTTCCTCAATCGTTCCTCAACCGTCCCTCAACCGTCCCTCAACCGTCCTTCAACCGTCCTTCAACCGTCCCTCAACCGTCCTTCAACCGTCCTTCAACCGTCCCTCAACCGTCCCTCAACCGTCCCTCAACCGTCCCTCAACCGTCCCTCAACCGCCCCCCAACCGTTCCTCAATCGTTCCTCATCGTTCCTCAATCGTTCCTCAATCGTTCCTCAATCGTTCCTCAATCGTTCCTCAATCGTTCCTCAATCGTTCCTCAATCGTTCCTCAATCGTTCCTCAATGGTTCCTCAACGGTTCCTCAATGGTTCCTCAATCGTTCCTCAATGGTTCCTCAACGGTTCCTCAATCGTTCCTCAATCGTTCCTCAATCGTTCCTCAATCGTTCCTCAATCGTTCCTCAATCGTTCCTCAATCGTTCCTCAATGGTTCCTCAACGGTTCCTCAATGGTTCCTCAATCGTTCCTCAATGGTTCCTCAACGGTTCCTCAATCGTTCCTCAATCGTTCCTCAATCGTTCCTCAATCGTTCCTTAATCGCTCCTCAATCGTTCCCCAATCGTTCCTCAATCGTTCCTCAATCGTCCTTCAACCGTCCTTCAACCGTCCCTCAACCGTCCTTCAACCGTCCTTCAACCGTCCCTCAACCGTCCCTCAACCGTCCCTCAACCGTCCCTCAACCGTCCCTCAACCGCCCCTCAACCGTTCCTCAATCGTTCCTCATCGTTCCTCAATCGTCCCTCAACCGTCCCTCAACCGTCCCTCAACCGCCCCTCAACCGTTCCTCAATCGTTCCTCATCGTTCCTCAATCGTTCCTCAATGGTTCCTCAACGGTTCCTCAATGGTTCCTCAATCGTTCCTCAATGGTTCCTCAACGGTTCCTCAATCGTTCCTCAATCGTTCCTCAATCGTTCCTCAATCGTTCCTCAATCGTTCCTCAATCGTTCCTCAATCGTTCCTCAATCGTTCCTCAATCGTTCCTCAATCGTTCCTCAATGGTTCCTCAACCGTCCCTCAACCGTCCCTCAACCGCCCCTCAACCGTTCCTCAATCGTTCCTCAATCGTTCCTCAATCGTTCCTCAATGGTTCCTCAACGGTTCCTCAATCGTTCCTCAATCGTTCCTCAGCCGTCCCTCAACCGTCCCTCAACCGTCCCTCAACCGTCCTTCAACCGTCCTTCAACCGTCCTTCAACCGTCCCTCAACCGTCCTTCAACCGTCCTTCAACCGTCCTTCAACCGTCCTTCAACCGTCCCTCAACCGTCCCTCAACCGTCCCTCAACCGTCCCTCAACCGTCCCTCAACCGTCCCTCAACCGTCCCTCAACCGTCCCTCAACCGTCCCTCAACCGTCCCTCAACCGTTCCTCAATCGTTCCTCAATCGTTCCTCAATCGTTCCTCAATCGTTCCTCAATCGTTCCTCAATCGTTCCTCAATCGTTCCTCAATCGTTCCTCAATCGTTCCTCAACGGTTCCTCAATGGTTCCTCAACGGTTCCTCAATGGTTCCTCAATCGTTCCTCAATGGTTCCTCAACGGTTCCTCAATCGTTCCTCAATGGTTCCTCAACGGTTCCTCAATCGTTCCTCAATCGTTCCTCAATCGTTCCCCAATCGTTCCTCAATCGTTCCTCAATCGTCCCTCAGCCGTCCCTCAACCGTCCCTCAACCGTCCCTCAACCGTCCCTCAACCGTCCTTCAACCGTCCTTCAACCGTCCCTCAACCGTCCTTCAACCGTCCTTCAACCGTCCCTCAACCGTCCCTCAACCGTCCCTCAACCGTCCCTCAACCGTCCCTCAACCGTCCCTCAACCGTCCCTCAACCGTCCCTCAACCGTCCCTCAACCGTCCCTCAACCGTTCCTCAATCGTTCCTTAATCGTTCCTCAATCGTTCCTCAATCGTTCCTCAATCGTTCCTCAATCGTTCCTCAATCGTTCCTCAATCGTTCCTCAATCGTTCCTCAATCGTTCCTCAATCGTTCCTCAATCGTTCCTCAATCGTTCCTCAATGGTTCCTCAATGGTTCCTCAACGGTTCCTCAATGGTTCCTCAATGGTTCCTCAATCGTTCCTCAATGGTTCCTCAACGGTTCCTCAATCGTTCCTCAATGGTTCCTCAACGGTTCCTCAATCGTTCCTCAATCGTTCCTCAATCGTTCCTCAATCGTTCCTCAATCGTTCCTCAATGGTTCCTCAACGGTTCCTCAATGGTTCCTCAATCGTTCCTCAATGGTTCCTCAACGGTTCCTCAATCGTTCCTCAATCGTTCCTCAATCGTTCCTCAATGGTTCCTCAACGGTTCCTCAATGGTTCCTCAATCGTTCCTCAATGGTTCCTCAACGGTTCCTCAATCGTTCCTCAATCGTTCCTCAATCGTTCCTCAATCGTTCCTCAATCGTTCCTCAATCGTTCCTCAATCGTTCCTCAATGGTTCCTCAACGGTTCCTCAATGGTTCCTCAATCGTTCCTCAATGGTTCCTCAACGGTTCCTCAATCGTTCCTCAATCGTTCCTCAATCGTTCCTCAATCGTTCCTTAATCGCTCCTCAATCGTTCCCCAATCGTTCCTCAATCGTTCCTCAATCGTCCTTCAACCGTCCTTCAACCGTCCCTCAACCGTCCTTCAACCGTCCTTCAACCGTCCCTCAACCGTCCCTCAACCGTCCCTCAATCGTTCCTCAATCGTTCCTCAACGGTTCCTCAATCGTTCCTCAATGGTTCCTCAACGGTTCCTCAATCGTTCCTCAATCGTTCCTCAATCGTTCCTCAATCGTTCCTCAATCGTTCCTCAATCGTTCCTCAATGGTTCCTCAACGGTTCCTCAATCGTTCCTCAATCGTTCCTCAATGGTTCCTCAATCGTTCCTCAATCGTTCCTCAATCGTTCCTCATTCGTTCCTCAATCGTTCCTCAATCGTTCCTCAATCGTTCCTCAATGGTTCCTCAACGGTTCCTCAATGGTTCCTCAATCGTTCCTCAATGGTTCCTCAACGGTTCCTCAATCGTTCCTCAATCGTTCCTCAATCGTTCCTCAATCGTTCCTTAATCGCTCCTCAATCGTTCCCCAATCGTTCCTCAATCGTTCCTCAATCGTCCTTCAACCGTCCTTCAACCGTCCCTCAACCGTCCCTCAACCGTCCCTCAACCGTCCCTCAACCGTCCCTCAACCGTCCCTCAACCGTCCCTCAACCGTCCCTCAACCGCCCCTCAACCGTTCCTCAATCGTTCCTCATCGTCCCTCAACCGTCCCTCAACCGTCCCTCAACCGCCCCTCAACCGTTCCTCAATCGTTCCTCAATGGTTCCTCAACGGTTCCTCAATGGTTCCTCAATCGTTCCTCAATGGTTCCTCAACGGTTCCTCAATCGTTCCTCAATGGTTCCTCAACGGTTCCTCAATCGTTCCTCAATCGTTCCTCAATCGTTCCTCAATCGTTCCTCAATCGTTCCTCAATCGTTCCTCAATCGTTCCTCAATCGTTCCTCAATCGTTCCTCAATCGTTCCTCAATCGTTCCTCAATCGTTCCTCAATCGTTCCTCAATCGTTCCTCAATCGTTCATCAATCGTCCCTCAACCGTCCCTCAACCGTCCCTCAACCGACCCTCAACCGTTCCTCAATCGTTCCTCATCGTTCCTCAATCGTTCCTCAATCGTTCCTCAATGGTTCCTCAACGGTTCCTCAATGGTTCCTCAATCGTTCCTCAATGGTTCCTCAACGGTTCCTCAATCGTTCCTCAATCGTTCCTCAATCGTTCCTCAATGGTTCCTCAACGGTTCCTCAATGGTTCCTCAATCGTTCCTCAATGGTTCCTCAACGGTTCCTCAATCGTTCCTCAATCGTTCCTCAATCGTTCCTCAATCGTTCCTCAATCGTTCCTCAATCGTTCCTCAATCGTTCCTCAATGGTTCCTCAACGGTTCCTCAATGGTTCCTCAATCGTTCCTCAATGGTTCCTCAACGGTTCCTCAATCGTTCCTCAATCGTTCCTCAATCGTTCCTCAATCGTTCCTTAATCGCTCCTCAATCGTTCCCCAATCGTTCCTCAATCGTTCCTCAATCGTCCTTCAACCGTCCTTCAACCGTCCCTCAACCGTCCTTCAACCGTCCTTCAACCGTCCCTCAACCGTCCCTCAACCGTCCCTCAATCGTTCCTCAATCGTTCCTCAATCGTTCCTCAATCGTTCCTCAATCGTTCCTCAATCGTTCCTCAATCGTTCCTCAATGGTTCCTCAACGGTTCCTCAATGGTTCCTCAATCGTTCCTCAATCGTTCCTCAATCGTTCCTCAATCGTTCCTCAATCGTTCCTCAATCGTTCCTCAATCGTTCCTCAATCGTTCCTCAACGGTTCCTCAATCGTTCCTCAATCGTTCCTCAATGGTTCCTCAACGGTTCCTCAATGGTTCCTCAATCGTTCCTCAATGGTTCCTCAACGGTTCCTCAATCGTTCCTCAATCGTTCCTCAATCGTTCCTCAATCGTTCCTCAATCGTTCCTCAATCGTTCCTCAATCGTTCCTCAATCGTTCCTCAATCGTTCCTCAATCGTTCCTCAATCGTTCCTCAACCGTCCCTCAACCGTCCTTCAACCGACCATCAACCGACCCTCAACCGTCCCTCAACCGTCCCTCAACCGTCCCTCAATCGTTCCTCAATCGTTCCTCAACCGTTCCTCAACCGTTCCTCAATCGTTCCTCAATCGTTCCTCAATCGTTCCTCAATTGTTCCTCAATCGTTCCTCAATCGTTCCTCAATCGTTCCTCAATCGTTCCTCAATCGTTCCTCAATGGTTCCTCAACGGTTCCTCAATGGTTCCTCAATCGTTCCTCAATGGTTCCTCAACGGTTCCTCAATCGTTCCTCAATCGTTCCTCAATCGTTCCTCAATCGTTCCTCAATCGTTCCTCAATCGTTCCTCAATCGTTCCTCAATCGTTCCTCAATCGTTCCTCAATCGTTCCTCAATCGTTCCTCAATCGTTCCTCAATCGTCCCTCAATCGTTCCTCAATCGTTCCTCAACCGTTCCTCAACCGTTCCTCAATCGTTCCTCAATCGTTCCTCAATCGTTCCTCAATCGTTCCTCAATCGTTCCTCAACCGTCCCTCAACCGTCCCTCAACCGTCCTTCAACCGTCCTTCAACCGTCCCTCAACCGTCCTTCAACCGTCCTTCAACCGTCCCTCAACCGTCCCTCAACCGTCCCTCAACCGTCCCTCAACCGTCCCTCAACCGCCCCTCAACCGTTCCTCAATCGTTCCTCATCGTTCCTCAATCGTTCCTCAATCGTTCCTCAATCGTTCCTCAATCGTTCCTCAATCGTTCCTCAATCGTTCCTCAATCGTTCCTCAATCGTTCCTCAATCGTTCCTCAATGGTTCCTCAACGGTTCCTCAATGGTTCCTCAATCGTTCCTCAATGGTTCCTCAACGGTTCCTCAATCGTTCCTCAATCGTTCCTCAATCGTTCCTCAATCGTTCCTCAATCGTTCCTCAATCGTTCCTCAATCGTTCCTCAATGGTTCCTCAACGGTTCCTCAATGGTTCCTCAATCGTTCCTCAATGGTTCCTCAACGGTTCCTCAATCGTTCCTCAATCGTTCCTCAATCGTTCCTCAATCGTTCCTTAATCGCTCCTCAATCGTTCCCCAATCGTTCCTCAATCGTTCCTCAATCGTCCTTCAACCGTCCTTCAACCGTCCCTCAACCGTCCTTCAACCGTCCTTCAACCGTCCCTCAACCGTCCCTCAACCGTCCCTCAACCGTCCCTCAACCGTCCCTCAACCGTCCCTCAACCGCCCCTCAACCGTTCCTCAATCGTTCCTCATCGTTCCTCAATCGTCCCTCAACCGTCCCTCAACCGTCCCTCAACCGCCCCTCAACCGTTCCTCAATCGTTCCTCATCGTTCCTCAATCGTTCCTCAATGGTTCCTCAACGGTTCCTCAATGGTTCCTCAATCGTTCCTCAATGGTTCCTCAACGGTTCCTCAATCGTTCCTCAATGGTTCCTCAACGGTTCCTCAATCGTTCCTCAATCGTTCCTCAATCGTTCCTCAATCGTTCCTCAATCGTTCCTCAATCGTTCCTCAATCGTTCCTCAATCGTTCCTCAATCGTTCCTCAATCGTTCCTCAATCGTTCCTCAATCGTTCCTCAATCGTTCCTCAATCGTTCATCAATCGTCCCTCAACCGTCCCTCAACCGTCCCTCAACCGACCCTCAACCGTTCCTCAATCGTTCCTCATCGTTCCTCAATCGTTCCTCAATGGTTCCTCAACGGTTCCTCAATGGTTCCTCAATCGTTCCTCAATGGTTCCTCAACGGTTCCTCAATCGTTCCTCAATCGTTCCTCAATCGTTCCTCAATCGTTCCTCAATCGTTCCTCAATCGTTCCTCAATCGTTCCTCAATCGTTCCTCAATCGTTCCTCAATCGTTCCTCAATCCTTCCTCAATCGTTCCTCAATCGTTCCTCAATCGTTCCTCAATCGTTCCTCAATCGTTCCTCAACCGTCCCTCAACCGTCCCTCAACCGTCCTTCAACCGTCCTTCAACCGTCCCTCAACCGTCCTTCAACCGTCCTTCAACCGTCCCTCAACCGTCCCTCAACCGTCCCTCAACCGTCCCTCAACCGTCCCTCAACCGCCCCCCAACCGTTCCTCAATCGTTCCTCATCGTTCCTCAATCGTTCCTCAATCGTTCCTCAATCGTTCCTCAATCGTTCCTCAATCGTTCCTCAATCGTTCCTCAATCGTTCCTCAATCGTTCCTCAATGGTTCCTCAACGGTTCCTCAATGGTTCCTCAATCGTTCCTCAATGGTTCCTCAACGGTTCCTCAATCGTTCCTCAATCGTTCCTCAATCGTTCCTCAATCGTTCCTCAATCGTTCCTCAATCGTTCCTCAATCGTTCCTCAATGGTTCCTCAACGGTTCCTCAATGGTTCCTCAATCGTTCCTCAATGGTTCCTCAACGGTTCCTCAATCGTTCCTCAATCGTTCCTCAATCGTTCCTCAATCGTTCCTTAATCGCTCCTCAATCGTTCCCCAATCGTTCCTCAATCGTTCCTCAATCGTCCTTCAACCGTCCTTCAACCGTCCCTCAACCGTCCTTCAACCGTCCTTCAACCGTCCCTCAACCGTCCCTCAACCGTCCCTCAACCGTCCCTCAACCGTCCCTCAACCGCCCCTCAACCGTTCCTCAATCGTTCCTCATCGTTCCTCAATCGTCCCTCAACCGTCCCTCAACCGTCCCTCAACCGCCCCTCAACCGTTCCTCAATCGTTCCTCATCGTTCCTCAATCGTTCCTCAATGGTTCCTCAACGGTTCCTCAATGGTTCCTCAATCGTTCCTCAATGGTTCCTCAACGGTTCCTCAATCGTTCCTCAATCGTTCCTCAATCGTTCCTCAATCGTTCCTCAATCGTTCCTCAATCGTTCCTCAATCGTTCCTCAATCGTTCCTCAATCGTTCCTCAATCGTTCCTCAATGGTTCCTCAACCGTCCCTCAACCGTCCCTCAACCGCCCCTCAACCGTTCCTCAATCGTTCCTCAATCGTTCCTCAATCGTTCCTCAATGGTTCCTCAACGGTTCCTCAATCGTTCCTCAATCGTTCCTCAGCCGTCCCTCAACCGTCCCTCAACCGTCCCTCAACCGTCCTTCAACCGTCCTTCAACCGTCCTTCAACCGTCCCTCAACCGTCCTTCAACCGTCCTTCAACCGTCCTTCAACCGTCCTTCAACCGTCCCTCAACCGTCCCTCAACCGTCCCTCAACCGTCCCTCAACCGTCCCTCAACCGTCCCTCAACCGTCCCTCAACCGTCCCTCAACCGTCCCTCAACCGTCCCTCAACCGTTCCTCAATCGTTCCTCAATCGTTCCTCAATCGTTCCTCAATCGTTCCTCAATCGTTCCTCAATCGTTCCTCAATCGTTCCTCAATCGTTCCTCAATCGTTCCTCAACGGTTCCTCAATGGTTCCTCAACGGTTCCTCAATGGTTCCTCAATCGTTCCTCAATGGTTCCTCAACGGTTCCTCAATCGTTCCTCAATGGTTCCTCAACGGTTCCTCAATCGTTCCTCAATCGTTCCTCAATCGTTCCCCAATCGTTCCTCAATCGTTCCTCAATCGTCCCTCAGCCGTCCCTCAACCGTCCCTCAACCGTCCCTCAACCGTCCCTCAACCGTCCTTCAACCGTCCTTCAACCGTCCCTCAACCGTCCTTCAACCGTCCTTCAACCGTCCCTCAACCGTCCCTCAACCGTCCCTCAACCGTCCCTCAACCGTCCCTCAACCGTCCCTCAACCGTCCCTCAACCGTCCCTCAACCGTCCCTCAACCGTCCCTCAACCGTTCCTCAATCGTTCCTTAATCGTTCCTCAATCGTTCCTCAATCGTTCCTCAATCGTTCCTCAATCGTTCCTCAATCGTTCCTCAATCGTTCCTCAATCGTTCCTCAATCGTTCCTCAATCGTTCCTCAATCGTTCCTCAATCGTTCCTCAATGGTTCCTCAATGGTTCCTCAACGGTTCCTCAATGGTTCCTCAATGGTTCCTCAATCGTTCCTCAATGGTTCCTCAACGGTTCCTCAATCGTTCCTCAATGGTTCCTCAACGGTTCCTCAATCGTTCCTCAATCGTTCCTCAATCGTTCCTCAATCGTTCCTCAATCGTTCCTCAATGGTTCCTCAACGGTTCCTCAATGGTTCCTCAATCGTTCCTCAATGGTTCCTCAACGGTTCCTCAATCGTTCCTCAATCGTTCCTCAATCGTTCCTCAATGGTTCCTCAACGGTTCCTCAATGGTTCCTCAATCGTTCCTCAATGGTTCCTCAACGGTTCCTCAATCGTTCCTCAATCGTTCCTCAATCGTTCCTCAATCGTTCCTCAATCGTTCCTCAATCGTTCCTCAATCGTTCCTCAATGGTTCCTCAACGGTTCCTCAATGGTTCCTCAATCGTTCCTCAATGGTTCCTCAACGGTTCCTCAATCGTTCCTCAATCGTTCCTCAATCGTTCCTCAATCGTTCCTTAATCGCTCCTCAATCGTTCCCCAATCGTTCCTCAATCGTTCCTCAATCGTCCTTCAACCGTCCTTCAACCGTCCCTCAACCGTCCTTCAACCGTCCTTCAACCGTCCCTCAACCGTCCCTCAACCGTCCCTCAATCGTTCCTCAATCGTTCCTCAATCGTTCCTCAATCGTTCCTCAATCGTTCCTCAATCGTTCCTCAATCGTTCCTCAATGGTTCCTCAACGGTTCCTCAATGGTTCCTCAATCGTTCCTCAATCGTTCCTCAATCGTTCCTCAATCGTTCCTCAATCGTTCCTCAATCGTTCCTCAATCGTTCCTCAACGGTTCCTCAATCGTTCCTCAATCGTTCCTCAATGGTTCCTCAACGGTTCCTCAATGGTTCCTCAATCGTTCCTCAATGGTTCCTCAACGGTTCCTCAATCGTTCCTCAATCGTTCCTCAATCGTTCCTCAATCGTTCCTCAATCGTTCCTCAATCGTTCCTCAATCGTTCCTCAATCGTTCCTCAATCGTTCCTCAATCGTTCCTCAATCGTTCCTCAACCGTCCCTCAACCGTCCTTCAACCGACCATCAACCGACCCTCAACCGTCCCTCAACCGTCCCTCAACCGTCCCTCAATCGTTCCTCAATCGTTCCTCAACCGTTCCTCAACCGTTCCTCAATCGTTCCTCAATCGTTCCTCAATCGTTCCTCAATTGTTCCTCAATCGTTCCTCAATCGTTCCTCAATCGTTCCTCAATCGTTCCTCAATCGTTCCTCAATGGTTCCTCAACGGTTCCTCAATGGTTCCTCAATCGTTCCTCAATGGTTCCTCAACGGTTCCTCAATCGTTCCTCAATCGTTCCTCAATCGTTCCTCAATCGTTCCTCAATCGTTCCTCAATCGTTCCTCAATCGTTCCTCAATCGTTCCTCAATCGTTCCTCAATCGTTCCTCAATCGTTCCTCAATCGTCCCTCAATCGTTCCTCAATCGTTCCTCAACCGTTCCTCAACCGTTCCTCAATCGTTCCTCAATCGTTCCTCAATCGTTCCTCAATCGTTCCTCAATCGTTCCTCAACCGTCCCTCAACCGTCCCTCAACCGTCCTTCAACCGTCCTTCAACCGTCCCTCAACCGTCCTTCAACCGTCCTTCAACCGTCCCTCAACCGTCCCTCAACCGTCCCTCAACCGTCCCTCAACCGTCCCTCAACCGCCCCTCAACCGTTCCTCAATCGTTCCTCATCGTTCCTCAATCGTTCCTCAATCGTTCCTCAATCGTTCCTCAATCGTTCCTCAATCGTTCCTCAATCGTTCCTCAATCGTTCCTCAATCGTTCCTCAATCGTTCCTCAATGGTTCCTCAACGGTTCCTCAATGGTTCCTCAATCGTTCCTCAATGGTTCCTCAACGGTTCCTCAATCGTTCCTCAATCGTTCCTCAATCGTTCCTCAATCGTTCCTCAATCGTTCCTCAATCGTTCCTCAATCGTTCCTCAATGGTTCCTCAACGGTTCCTCAATGGTTCCTCAATCGTTCCTCAATGGTTCCTCAACGGTTCCTCAATCGTTCCTCAATCGTTCCTCAATCGTTCCTCAATCGTTCCTTAATCGCTCCTCAATCGTTCCCCAATCGTTCCTCAATCGTTCCTCAATCGTCCTTCAACCGTCCTTCAACCGTCCCTCAACCGTCCTTCAACCGTCCTTCAACCGTCCCTCAACCGTCCCTCAACCGTCCCTCAACCGTCCCTCAACCGTCCCTCAACCGTCCCTCAACCGCCCCTCAACCGTTCCTCAATCGTTCCTCATCGTTCCTCAATCGTCCCTCAACCGTCCCTCAACCGTCCCTCAACCGCCCCTCAACCGTTCCTCAATCGTTCCTCATCGTTCCTCAATCGTTCCTCAATGGTTCCTCAACGGTTCCTCAATGGTTCCTCAATCGTTCCTCAATGGTTCCTCAACGGTTCCTCAATCGTTCCTCAATGGTTCCTCAACGGTTCCTCAATCGTTCCTCAATCGTTCCTCAATCGTTCCTCAATCGTTCCTCAATCGTTCCTCAATCGTTCCTCAATCGTTCCTCAATCGTTCCTCAATCGTTCCTCAATCGTTCCTCAATCGTTCCTCAATCGTTCCTCAATCGTTCCTCAATCGTTCATCAATCGTCCCTCAACCGTCCCTCAACCGTCCCTCAACCGACCCTCAACCGTTCCTCAATCGTTCCTCATCGTTCCTCAATCGTTCCTCAATGGTTCCTCAACGGTTCCTCAATGGTTCCTCAATCGTTCCTCAATGGTTCCTCAACGGTTCCTCAATCGTTCCTCAATCGTTCCTCAATCGTTCCTCAATCGTTCCTCAATCGTTCCTCAATCGTTCCTCAATCGTTCCTCAATCGTTCCTCAATCGTTCCTCAATCGTTCCTCAATCCTTCCTCAATCGTTCCTCAATCGTTCCTCAATCGTTCCTCAATCGTTCCTCAATCGTTCCTCAACCGTCCCTCAACCGTCCCTCAACCGTCCTTCAACCGTCCTTCAACCGTCCCTCAACCGTCCTTCAACCGTCCTTCAACCGTCCCTCAACCGTCCCTCAACCGTCCCTCAACCGTCCCTCAACCGTCCCTCAACCGCCCCCCAACCGTTCCTCAATCGTTCCTCATCGTTCCTCAATCGTTCCTCAATCGTTCCTCAATCGTTCCTCAATCGTTCCTCAATCGTTCCTCAATCGTTCCTCAATCGTTCCTCAATCGTTCCTCAATGGTTCCTCAACGGTTCCTCAATGGTTCCTCAATCGTTCCTCAATGGTTCCTCAACGGTTCCTCAATCGTTCCTCAATCGTTCCTCAATCGTTCCTCAATCGTTCCTCAATCGTTCCTCAATCGTTCCTCAATCGTTCCTCAATGGTTCCTCAACGGTTCCTCAATGGTTCCTCAATCGTTCCTCAATGGTTCCTCAACGGTTCCTCAATCGTTCCTCAATCGTTCCTCAATCGTTCCTCAATCGTTCCTTAATCGCTCCTCAATCGTTCCCCAATCGTTCCTCAATCGTTCCTCAATCGTCCTTCAACCGTCCTTCAACCGTCCCTCAACCGTCCTTCAACCGTCCTTCAACCGTCCCTCAACCGTCCCTCAACCGTCCCTCAACCGTCCCTCAACCGTCCCTCAACCGCCCCTCAACCGTTCCTCAATCGTTCCTCATCGTTCCTCAATCGTCCCTCAACCGTCCCTCAACCGTCCCTCAACCGCCCCTCAACCGTTCCTCAATCGTTCCTCATCGTTCCTCAATCGTTCCTCAATGGTTCCTCAACGGTTCCTCAATGGTTCCTCAATCGTTCCTCAATGGTTCCTCAACGGTTCCTCAATCGTTCCTCAATCGTTCCTCAATCGTTCCTCAATCGTTCCTCAATCGTTCCTCAATCGTTCCTCAATCGTTCCTCAATCGTTCCTCAATCGTTCCTCAATCGTTCCTCAATGGTTCCTCAACCGTCCCTCAACCGTCCCTCAACCGCCCCTCAACCGTTCCTCAATCGTTCCTCAATCGTTCCTCAATCGTTCCTCAATGGTTCCTCAACGGTTCCTCAATCGTTCCTCAATCGTTCCTCAGCCGTCCCTCAACCGTCCCTCAACCGTCCCTCAACCGTCCTTCAACCGTCCTTCAACCGTCCTTCAACCGTCCCTCAACCGTCCTTCAACCGTCCTTCAACCGTCCTTCAACCGTCCTTCAACCGTCCCTCAACCGTCCCTCAACCGTCCCTCAACCGTCCCTCAACCGTCCCTCAACCGTCCCTCAACCGTCCCTCAACCGTCCCTCAACCGTCCCTCAACCGTCCCTCAACCGTCCCTCAACCGTTCCTCAATCGTTCCTCAATCGTTCCTCAATCGTTCCTCAATCGTTCCTCAATCGTTCCTCAATCGTTCCTCAATCGTTCCTCAATCGTTCCTCAATCGTTCCTCAACGGTTCCTCAATGGTTCCTCAACGGTTCCTCAATGGTTCCTCAATCGTTCCTCAATGGTTCCTCAACGGTTCCTCAATCGTTCCTCAATGGTTCCTCAACGGTTCCTCAATCGTTCCTCAATCGTTCCTCAATCGTTCCCCAATCGTTCCTCAATCGTTCCTCAATCGTCCCTCAGCCGTCCCTCAACCGTCCCTCAACCGTCCCTCAACCGTCCCTCAACCGTCCTTCAACCGTCCTTCAACCGTCCCTCAACCGTCCTTCAACCGTCCTTCAACCGTCCCTCAACCGTCCCTCAACCGTCCCTCAACCGTCCCTCAACCGTCCCTCAACCGTCCCTCAACCGTCCCTCAACCGTCCCTCAACCGTCCCTCAACCGTCCCTCAACCGTTCCTCAATCGTTCCTTAATCGTTCCTCAATCGTTCCTCAATCGTTCCTCAATCGTTCCTCAATCGTTCCTCAATCGTTCCTCAATCGTTCCTCAATCGTTCCTCAATCGTTCCTCAATCGTTCCTCAATCGTTCCTCAATGGTTCCTCAATGGTTCCTCAACGGTTCCTCAATGGTTCCTCAATGGTTCCTCAATCGTTCCTCAATGGTTCCTCAACGGTTCCTCAATCGTTCCTCAATGGTTCCTCAACGGTTCCTCAATCGTTCCTCAATCGTTCCTCAATCGTTCCTCAATCGTTCCTCAATCGTTCCTCAATGGTTCCTCAACGGTTCCTCAATGGTTCCTCAATCGTTCCTCAATCGTTCCTCAATCGTTCCTCAATCGTTCCTCAACCGTCCCTCAACCGACCCTCAACCGTTCCTCAATCGTTCCTCATCGTTCCTCAATCGTTCCTCAATGGTTCCTCAACGGTTCCTCAATGGTTCCTCAATCGTTCCTCAATGGTTCCTCAATCGTTCCTCAATGGTTCCTCAACGGTTCCTCAATCGTTCCTCAATCGTTCCTCAATCGTTCCTCAATCGTTCCTCAATCGTTCCTCAATCGTTCCTCAATCGTTCCTCAATCGTTCCTCAATCGTTCCTCAATCGTTCCTCAACCGTCCCTCAACCGTCCCTCAACCGTCCTTCAACCGTCCTTCAACCGTCCCTCAACCGTCCTTCAACCGTCCTTCAACCGTCCCTCAACCGTCCCTCAACCGTCCCTCAACCGTCCCTCAACCGTCCCTCAACCGCCCCTCAACCGTTCCTCAATCGTTCCTCATCGTTCCTCAATCGTTCCTCAATCGTTCCTCAATCGTTCCTCAATCGTTCCTCAATCGTTCCTCAATCGTTCCTCAATCGTTCCTCAATCGTTCCTCAATCGTTCCTCAATGGTTCCTCAACGGTTCCTCAATGGTTCCTCAATCGTTCCTCAATGGTTCCTCAACGGTTCCTCAATCGTTCCTCAATCGTTCCTCAATCGTTCCTCAATCGTTCCTCAATCGTTCCTCAATCGTTCCTCAATGGTTCCTCAACGGTTCCTCAATGGTTCCTCAATCGTTCCTCAATGGTTCCTCAACGGTTCCTCAATCGTTCCTCAATCGTTCCTCAATCGTTCCTCAATCGTTCCTTAATCGCTCCTCAATCGTTCCCCAATCGTTCCTCAATCGTTCCTCAATCGTCCTTCAACCGTCCTTCAACCGTCCCTCAACCGTCCTTCAACCGTCCTTCAACCGTCCCTCAACCGTCCCTCAACCGTCCCTCAACCGTCCCTCAACCGTCCCTCAACCGCCCCTCAACCGTTCCTCAATCGTTCCTCATCGTTCCTCAATCGTCCCTCAACCGTCCCTCAACCGTCCCTCAACCGCCCCTCAACCGTTCCTCAATCGTTCCTCATCGTTCCTCAATCGTTCCTCAATGGTTCCTCAACGGTTCCTCAATGGTTCCTCAATCGTTCCTCAATGGTTCCTCAACGGTTCCTCAATCGTTCCTCAATGGTTCCTCAACGGTTCCTCAATCGTTCCTCAATCGTTCCTCAATCGTTCCCCAATCGTTCCTCAATCGTTCCTCAATCGTCCCTCAGCCGTCCCTCAACCGTCCCTCAACCGTCCCTCAACCGTCCTTCAACCGTCCTTCAACCGTCCCTCAACCGTCCTTCAACCGTCCTTCAACCGTCCCTCAACCGTCCCTCAACCGTCCCTCAACCGTCCCTCAACCGTCCCTCAACCGTCCCTCAACCGTCCCTCAACCGTCCCTCAACCGTCCCTCAACCGTCCCTCAACCGTTCCTCAATCGTTCCTTAATCGTTCCTCAATCGTTCCTCAATCGTTCCTCAATCGTTCCTCAATCGTTCCTCAATCGTTCCTCAATCGTTCCTCAATCGTTCCTCAATCGTTCCTCAATCGTTCCTCAATCGTTCCTCAATCGTTCCTCAATGGTTCCTCAACGGTTCCTCAATGGTTCCTCAACGGTTCCTCAATGGTTCCTCAATCGTTCCTCAATGGTTCCTCAACGGTTCCTCAATCGTTCCTCAATGGTTCCTCAACGGTTCCTCAATCGTTCCTCAATCGTTCCTCAATCGTTCCTCAATCGTTCCTCAATCGTTCCTCAATGGTTCCTCAACGGTTCCTCAATGGTTCCTCAATCGTTCCTCAATCGTTCCTCAACCGTCCCTCAACCGTCCCTCAACCGTCCCTCAACCGTCCCTCAACCGTCCCTCAACCGTCCCTCAACCGTTCCTCAATCGTTCCTTAATCGTTCCTCAATCGTTCCTCAATCGTTCCTCAATCGTTCCTCAATCGTTCCTCAATCGTTCCTCAATCGTTCCTCAATCGTTCCTCAATCGTTCCTCAATCGTTCCTCAATCGTTCCTCAATGGTTCCTCAATGGTTCCTCAACGGTTCCTCAATGGTTCCTCAATGGTTCCTCAATCGTTCCTCAATGGTTCCTCAACGGTTCCTCAATCGTTCCTCAATGGTTCCTCAACGGTTCCTCAATCGTTCCTCAATCGTTCCTCAATCGTTCCTCAATCGTTCCTCAATCGTTCCTCAATGGTTCCTCAACGGTTCCTCAATGGTTCCTCAATCGTTCCTCAATCGTTCCTCAATCGTTCCTCAATCGTTCCTCAACCGTCCCTCAACCGACCCTCAACCGTTCCTCAATCGTTCCTCATCGTTCCTCAATCGTTCCTCAATGGTTCCTCAACGGTTCCTCAATGGTTCCTCAATCGTTCCTCAATGGTTCCTCAATCGTTCCTCAATGGTTCCTCAACGGTTCCTCAATCGTTCCTCAATCGTTCCTCAATCGTTCCTCAATCGTTCCTCAATCGTTCCTCAATCGTTCCTCAATCGTTCCTCAATCGTTCCTCAATCGTTCCTCAATCGTTCCTCAACCGTCCCTCAACCGTCCCTCAACCGTCCTTCAACCGTCCTTCAACCGTCCCTCAACCGTCCTTCAACCGTCCTTCAACCGTCCCTCAACCGTCCCTCAACCGTCCCTCAACCGTCCCTCAACCGTCCCTCAACCGCCCCTCAACCGTTCCTCAATCGTTCCTCATCGTTCCTCAATCGTTCCTCAATCGTTCCTCAATCGTTCCTCAATCGTTCCTCAATCGTTCCTCAATCGTTCCTCAATCGTTCCTCAATCGTTCCTCAATGGTTCCTCAACGGTTCCTCAATGGTTCCTCAATCGTTCCTCAATGGTTCCTCAACGGTTCCTCAATCGTTCCTCAATCGTTCCTCAATCGTTCCTCAATCGTTCCTCAATCGTTCCTCAATCGTTCCTCAATGGTTCCTCAACGGTTCCTCAATGGTTCCTCAATCGTTCCTCAATGGTTCCTCAACGGTTCCTCAATCGTTCCTCAATCGTTCCTCAATCGTTCCTCAATCGTTCCTTAATCGCTCCTCAATCGTTCCCCAATCGTTCCTCAATCGTTCCTCAATCGTCCTTCAACCGTCCTTCAACCGTCCCTCAACCGTCCTTCAACCGTCCTTCAACCGTCCCTCAACCGTCCCTCAACCGTCCCTCAACCGTCCCTCAACCGTCCCTCAACCGCCCCTCAACCGTTCCTCAATCGTTCCTCATCGTTCCTCAATCGTCCCTCAACCGTCCCTCAACCGTCCCTCAACCGCCCCTCAACCGTTCCTCAATCGTTCCTCATCGTTCCTCAATCGTTCCTCAATGGTTCCTCAACGGTTCCTCAATGGTTCCTCAATCGTTCCTCAATGGTTCCTCAACGGTTCCTCAATCGTTCCTCAATGGTTCCTCAACGGTTCCTCAATCGTTCCTCAATCGTTCCTCAATCGTTCCCCAATCGTTCCTCAATCGTTCCTCAATCGTCCCTCAGCCGTCCCTCAACCGTCCCTCAACCGTCCCTCAACCGTCCTTCAACCGTCCTTCAACCGTCCCTCAACCGTCCTTCAACCGTCCTTCAACCGTCCCTCAACCGTCCCTCAACCGTCCCTCAACCGTCCCTCAACCGTCCCTCAACCGTCCCTCAACCGTCCCTCAACCGTCCCTCAACCGTCCCTCAACCGTCCCTCAACCGTTCCTCAATCGTTCCTTAATCGTTCCTCAATCGTTCCTCAATCGTTCCTCAATCGTTCCTCAATCGTTCCTCAATCGTTCCTCAATCGTTCCTCAATCGTTCCTCAATCGTTCCTCAATCGTTCCTCAATCGTTCCTCAATCGTTCCTCAATGGTTCCTCAACGGTTCCTCAATGGTTCCTCAACGGTTCCTCAATGGTTCCTCAATCGTTCCTCAATGGTTCCTCAACGGTTCCTCAATCGTTCCTCAATGGTTCCTCAATCGTTCCTCAATCGTTCCTCAATCGTTCCTCATCGTTCCTCAATCGTTCCTCAATGGTTCCTCAACGGTTCCTCAATGGTTCCTCAATCGTTCCTCAATGGTCCCTCAACCGTCCCTCAACCGTTCCTCAATCGTTCCTTAATCGTTCCTCAATCGTTCCTCAATCGTTCCTCAATCGTTCCTCAATCGTTCCTCAATCGTTCCTCAATCGTTCCCCAATCGTTCCTCAATCGTTCCTCAATCGTCCCTCAGCCGTCCCTCAACCGTCCCTCAACCGTCCCTCAACCGTCCCTCAACCGTCCTTCAACCGTCCTTCAACCGTCCCTCAACCGTCCTTCAACCGTCCTTCAACCGTCCCTCAACCGTCCCTCAACCGTCCCTCAACCGTCCCTCAACCGTCCCTCAACCGTCCCTCAACCGTCCCTCAACCGTCCCTCAACCGTCCCTCAACCGTCCCTCAACCGTTCCTCAATCGTTCCTTAATCGTTCCTCAATCGTTCCTCAATCGTTCCTCAATCGTTCCTCAATCGTTCCTCAATCGTTCCTCAATCGTTCCTCAATCGTTCCTCAATCGTTCCTCAATCGTTCCTCAATCGTTCCTCAATCGTTCCTCAATCGTTCCTCAATCGTTCCTCAATCGTCCCTCAATCGTTCCTCAATCGTTCCTCAACCGTTCCTCAACCGTTCCTCAATCGTTCCTCAATCGTTCCTCAATCGTTCCTCAATCGTTCCTCAATCGTTCCTCAACCGTCCCTCAACCGTCCCTCAACCGTCCTTCAACCGTCCTTCAACCGTCCCTCAACCGTCCTTCAACCGTCCCTCAACCGTCCCTCAACCGTCCCTCAACCGTCCCTCAACCGTCCCTCAACCGCCCCTCAACCGTTCCTCAATCGTTCCTCATCGTTCCTCAATCGTTCCTCAATCGTTCCTCAATCGTTCCTCAATCGTTCCTCAATCGTTCCTCAATCGTTCCTCAATCGTTCCTCAATCGTTCCTCAATCGTTCCTCAATGGTTCCTCAACGGTTCCTCAATGGTTCCTCAATCGTTCCTCAATGGTTCCTCAACGGTTCCTCAATCGTTCCTCAATCGTTCCTCAATCGTTCCTCAATCGTTCCTCAATCGTTCCTCAATCGTTCCTCAATCGTTCCTCAATGGTTCCTCAACGGTTCCTCAATGGTTCCTCAATCGTTCCTCAATGGTTCCTCAACGGTTCCTCAATCGTTCCTCAATCGTTCCTCAATCGTTCCTCAATCGTTCCTTAATCGCTCCTCAATCGTTCCCCAATCGTTCCCCAATCGTTCCTCAATCGTTCCTCAATCGTCCTTCAACCGTCCTTCAACCGTCCCTCAACCGTCCTTCAACCGTCCTTCAACCGTCCCTCAACCGTCCCTCAACCGTCCCTCAACCGTCCCTCAACCGTCCCTCAACCGTCCCTCAACCGCCCCTCAACCGTTCCTCAATCGTTCCTCATCGTTCCTCAATCGTCCCTCAACCGTCCCTCAACCGTCCCTCAACCGCCCCTCAACCGTTCCTCAATCGTTCCTCATCGTTCCTCAATCGTTCCTCAATGGTTCCTCAACGGTTCCTCAATGGTTCCTCAATCGTTCCTCAATGGTTCCTCAACGGTTCCTCAATCGTTCCTCAATGGTTCCTCAACGGTTCCTCAATCGTTCCTCAATCGTTCCTCAATCGTTCCTCAATCGTTCCTCAATCGTTCCTCAATCGTTCCTCAATCGTTCCTCAATCGTTCCTCAATCGTTCCTCAATCGTTCCTCAATCGTTCCTCAATCGTTCATCAATCGTCCCTCAACCGTCCCTCAACCGACCCTCAACCGTTCCTCAATCGTTCCTCATCGTTCCTCAATCGTTCCTCAATGGTTCCTCAACGGTTCCTCAATGGTTCCTCAATCGTTCCTCAATGGTTCCTCAACGGTTCCTCAATCGTTCCTCAATCGTTCCTCAATCGTTCCTCAATCGTTCCTCAATCGTTCCTCAATCGTTCCTCAATCGTTCCTCAATCGTTCCTCAATCGTTCCTCAATCGTTCCTCAATCGTTCCTCAATCGTTCCTCAATCGTTCCTCAATCGTTCCTCAATCGTTCCTCAATCGTTCCTCAATCGTTCCTCAACCGTCCCTCAACCGTCCCTCAACCGTCCTTCAACCGTCCTTCAACCGTCCTTCAACCGTCCCTCAACCGTCCTTCAACCGTCCTTCAACCGTCCCTCAACCGTCCCTCAACCGTCCCTCAACCGTCCCTCAACCGTCCCTCAACCGCCCCCCAACCGTTCCTCAATCGTTCCTCAATCGTTCCTCAATCGTTCCTCAATCGTTCCTCAATCGTTCCTCAATGGTTCCTCAACGGTTCCTCAATGGTTCCTCAATCGTTCCTCAATGGTTCCTCAACGGTTCCTCAATCGTTCCTCAATCGTTCCTCAATCGTTCCTCAATCGTTCCTCAATCGTTCCTCAATCGTTCCTCAATCGTTCCTCAATGGTTCCTCAACGGTTCCTCAATGGTTCCTCAATCGTTCCTCAATGGTTCCTCAACGGTTCCTCAATCGTTCCTCAATCGTTCCTCAATCGTTCCTCAATCGTTCCTTAATCGCTCCTCAATCGTTCCCCAATCGTTCCTCAATCGTTCCTCAATCGTCCTTCAACCGTCCTTCAACCGTCCCTCAACCGTCCTTCAACCGTCCTTCAACCGTCCCTCAACCGTCCCTCAACCGTCCCTCAACCGTCCCTCAACCGTCCCTCAACCGCCCCTCAACCGTTCCTCAATCGTTCCTCATCGTTCCTCAATCGTCCCTCAACCGTCCCTCAACCGTCCCTCAACCGCCCCTCAACCGTTCCTCAATCGTTCCTCATCGTTCCTCAATCGTTCCTCAATGGTTCCTCAACGGTTCCTCAATGGTTCCTCAATCGTTCCTCAATGGTTCCTCAACGGTTCCTCAATCGTTCCTCAATCGTTCCTCAATCGTTCCTCAATCGTTCCTCAATCGTTCCTCAATCGTTCCTCAATCGTTCCTCAATCGTTCCTCAATCGTTCCTCAATCGTTCCTCAATGGTTCCTCAACCGTCCCTCAACCGCCCCTCAACCGTTCCTCAATCGTTCCTCAATCGTTCCTCAATCGTTCCTCAATGGTTCCTCAACGGTTCCTCAATCGTTCCTCAATCGTTCCTCAGCCGTCCCTCAACCGTCCCTCAACCGTCCCTCAACCGTCCTTCAACCGTCCTTCAACCGTCCTTCAACCGTCCCTCAACCGTCCTTCAACCGTCCTTCAACCGTCCTTCAACCGTCCTTCAACCGTCCCTCAACCGTCCCTCAACCGTCCCTCAACCGTCCCTCAACCGTCCCTCAACCGTCCCTCAACCGTCCCTCAACCGTCCCTCAACCGTCCCTCAACCGTTCCTCAATCGTTCCTCAATCGTTCCTCAATCGTTCCTCAATCGTTCCTCAATCGTTCCTCAATCGTTCCTCAATCGTTCCTCAATCGTTCCTCAATCGTTCCTCAACGGTTCCTCAATGGTTCCTCAACGGTTCCTCAATGGTTCCTCAATCGTTCCTCAATGGTTCCTCAACGGTTCCTCAATCGTTCCTCAATGGTTCCTCAACGGTTCCTCAATCGTTCCTCAATCGTTCCCCAATCGTTCCTCAATCGTTCCTCAATCGTCCCTCAGCCGTCCCTCAACCGTCCCTCAACCGTCCCTCAACCGTCCCTCAACCGTCCTTCAACCGTCCTTCAACCGTCCCTCAACCGTCCTTCAACCGTCCTTCAACCGTCCCTCAACCGTCCCTCAACCGTCCCTCAACCGTCCCTCAACCGTCCCTCAACCGTCCCTCAACCGTCCCTCAACCGTCCCTCAACCGTCCCTCAACCGTCCCTCAACCGTCCCTCAACCGTTCCTCAATCGTTCCTTAATCGTTCCTCAATCGTTCCTCAATCGTTCCTCAATCGTTCCTCAATCGTTCCTCAATCGTTCCTCAATCGTTCCTCAATCGTTCCTCAATCGTTCCTCAATCGTTCCTCAATCGTTCCTCAATCGTTCCTCAATGGTTCCTCAACGGTTCCTCAATGGTTCCTCAACGGTTCCTCAATGGTTCCTCAATCGTTCCTCAATGGTTCCTCAACGGTTCCTCAATCGTTCCTCAATGGTT
Source organism: Thecophora atra (assembly GCA_937620795.1). Lineage (NCBI taxonomy): Eukaryota > Metazoa > Arthropoda > Insecta > Diptera > Conopidae > Thecophora > Thecophora atra. The sequence continues at coordinate 59,871,118 of OW569397.1, read as the reverse complement.
CCTCAACGGTTCCTCAATCGTTCCTCAATCGTTCCTCAATCGTTCCTCAATCGTTCCTCAATCGTTCCTCAATGGTTCCTCAACGGTTCCTCAATGGTTCCTCAATCGTTCCTCAATCGTTCCTCAATCGTTCCTCAATCGTTCCTCAACCGTCCCTCAACCGACCCTCAACCGTTCCTCAATCGTTCCTCATCGTTCCTCAATCGTTCCTCAATGGTTCCTCAACGGTTCCTCAATGGTTCCTCAATCGTTCCTCAATGGTTCCTCAATCGTTCCTCAATGGTTCCTCAACGGTTCCTCAATCGTTCCTCAATCGTTCCTCAATCGTTCCTCAATCGTTCCTCAATCGTTCCTCAATCGTTCCTCAATCGTTCCTCAATCGTTCCTCAATCGTTCCTCAACCGTCCCTCAACCGTCCCTCAACCGTCCTTCAACCGTCCTTCAACCGTCCCTCAACCGTCCTTCAACCGTCCTTCAACCGTCCCTCAACCGTCCCTCAACCGTCCCTCAACCGTCCCTCAACCGTCCCTCAACCGCCCCTCAACCGTTCCTCAATCGTTCCTCATCGTTCCTCAATCGTTCCTCAATCGTTCCTCAATCGTTCCTCAATCGTTCCTCAATCGTTCCTCAATCGTTCCTCAATCGTTCCTCAATCGTTCCTCAATGGTTCCTCAACGGTTCCTCAATGGTTCCTCAATCGTTCCTCAATGGTTCCTCAACGGTTCCTCAATCGTTCCTCAATCGTTCCTCAATCGTTCCTCAATCGTTCCTCAATCGTTCCTCAATCGTTCCTCAATGGTTCCTCAACGGTTCCTCAATGGTTCCTCAATCGTTCCTCAATGGTTCCTCAACGGTTCCTCAATCGTTCCTCAATCGTTCCTCAATCGTTCCTCAATCGTTCCTTAATCGCTCCTCAATCGTTCCCCAATCGTTCCTCAAACGTTCCTCAATCGTCCTTCAACCGTCCTTCAACCGTCCCTCAACCGTCCTTCAACCGTCCTTCAACCGTCCCTCAACCGTCCCTCAACCGTCCCTCAACCGTCCCTCAACCGTCCCTCAACCGCCCCTCAACCGTTCCTCAATCGTTCCTCATCGTTCCTCAATCGTCCCTCAACCGTCCCTCAACCGTCCCTCAACCGCCCCTCAACCGTTCCTCAATCGTTCCTCATCGTTCCTCAATCGTTCCTCAATGGTTCCTCAACGGTTCCTCAATGGTTCCTCAATCGTTCCTCAATGGTTCCTCAACGGTTCCTCAATCGTTCCTCAATGGTTCCTCAACGGTTCCTCAATCGTTCCTCAATCGTTCCTCAATCGTTCCCCAATCGTTCCTCAATCGTTCCTCAATCGTCCCTCAGCCGTCCCTCAACCGTCCCTCAACCGTCCCTCAACCGTCCTTCAACCGTCCTTCAACCGTCCCTCAACCGTCCTTCAACCGTCCTTCAACCGTCCCTCAACCGTCCCTCAACCGTCCCTCAACCGTCCCTCAACCGTCCCTCAACCGTCCCTCAACCGTCCCTCAACCGTCCCTCAACCGTCCCTCAACCGTTCCTCAATCGTTCCTTAATCGTTCCTCAATCGTTCCTCAATCGTTCCTCAATCGTTCCTCAATCGTTCCTCAATCGTTCCTCAATCGTTCCTCAATCGTTCCTCAATCGTTCCTCAATCGTTCCTCAATCGTTCCTCAATCGTTCCTCAATCGTTCCTCAATCGTTCCTCAATGGTTCCTCAACGGTTCCTCAATGGTTCCTCAACGGTTCCTCAATGGTTCCTCAATCGTTCCTCAATGGTTCCTCAACGGTTCCTCAATCGTTCCTCAATGGTTCCTCAACGGTTCCTCAATCGTTCCTCAATCGTTCCTCAATCGTTCCTCAATCGTTCCTCAATCGTTCCTCAATGGTTCCTCAACGGTTCCTCAATGGTTCCTCAATCGTTCCTCAATCGTTCCTCAATCGTTCCTCAATCGTTCCTCAACCGTCCCTCAACCGACCCTCAACCATTCCTCAATCGTTCCTCATCGTTCCTCAATCGTTCCTCAATGGTTCCTCAACGGTTCCTCAATGGTTCCTCAATCGTTCCTCAATGGTTCCTCAATCGTTCCTCAATGGTTCCTCAACGGTTCCTCAATCGTTCCTCAATCGTTCCTCAATCGTTCCTCAATCGTTCCTCAATCGTTCCTCAATCGTTCCTCAATCGTTCCTCAATCGTTCCTCAACCGTCCCTCAACCGTCCCTCAACCGTCCTTCAACCGTCCTTCAACCGTCCCTCAACCGTCCTTCAACCGTCCTTCAACCGTCCCTCAACCGTCCCTCAACCGTCCCTCAACCGTCCCTCAACCGTCCCTCAACCGCCCCTCAACCGTTCCTCAATCGTTCCTCATCGTTCCTCAATCGTTCCTCAATCGTTCCTCAATCGTTCCTCAATCGTTCCTCAATCGTTCCTCAATCGTTCCTCAATCGTTCCTCAATCGTTCCTCAATGGTTCCTCAACGGTTCCTCAATGGTTCCTCAATCGTTCCTCAATGGTTCCTCAACGGTTCCTCAATCGTTCCTCAATCGTTCCTCAATCGTTCCTCAATCGTTCCTCAATCGTTCCTCAATCGTTCCTCAATGGTTCCTCAACGGTTCCTCAATGGTTCCTCAATCGTTCCTCAATGGTTCCTCAAAGGTTCCTCAATCGTTCCTCAATCGTTCCTCAATCGTTCCTCAATCGTTCCTTAATCGCTCCTCAATCGTTCCCCAATCGTTCCTCAATCGTTCCTCAATCGTCCTTCAACCGTCCTTCAACCGTCCCTCAACCGTCCTTCAACCGTCCTTCAACCGTCCCTCAACCGTCCCTCAACCGTCCCTCAACCGTCCCTCAACCGTCCCTCAACCGCCCCTCAACCGTTCCTCAATCGTTCCTCATCGTTCCTCAATCGTCCCTCAACCGTCCCTCAACCGTCCCTCAACCGCCCCTCAACCGTTCCTCAATCGTTCCTCATCGTTCCTCAATCGTTCCTCAATGGTTCCTCAACGGTTCCTCAATGGTTCCTCAATCGTTCCTCAATGGTTCCTCAACGGTTCCTCAATCGTTCCTCAATCGTTCCTCAATCGTTCCTCAATCGTTCCTCAATCGTTCCTCAATCGTTCCTCAATCGTTCCTCAATCGTTCCTCAATGGTTCCTCAACCGTCCCTCAACCGTCCCTCAACCGCCCCTCAACCGTTCCTCAATTGTTCCTCAATGGTTCCTCAATCGTTCCTCAATGGTTCCTCAACGGTTCCTCAATCGTTCCTCAATCGTTCCTCAGCCGTCCCTCAACCGTCCCTCAACCGTCCCTCAACCGTCCCTCAACCGTCCTTCAACCGTCCTTCAACCGTCCCTCAACCGTCCTTCAACCGTCCTTCAACCGTCCCTCAACCGTCCTTCAACCGTCCTTCAACCGTCCCTCAACCGTCCCTCAACCGTCCCTCAACCGTCCCTCAACCGTCCCTCAACCGTCCCTCAACCGTCCCTCAACCGTCCCTCAACCGTCCCTCAACCGTCCCTCAACCGTCCCTCAACCGTTCCTCAATCGTTCCTCAATCGTTCCTCAATCGTTCCTCAATCGTTCCTCAATCGTTCCTCAATCGTTCCTCAATCGTTCCTCAATCGTTCCTCAATCGTTCCTCAATCGTTCCTCAATCGTTCCTCAATCGTTCCTCAATCGTTCCTCAATCTTTCCTCAATCGTTCCTCAACGGTTCCTCAATGGTTCCTCAACGGTTCCTCAATGGTTCCTCAATCGTTCCTCAATGGTTCCTCAACGGTTCCTCAATCGTTCCTCAATGGTTCCTCAACGGTTCCTCAATCGTTCCTCAATCGTTCCTCAATCGTTCCCCAATCGTTCCTCAATCGTTCCTCAATCGTCCCTCAGCCGTCCCTCAACCGTCCCTCAACCGTCCCTCAACCGTCCCTCAACCGTCCTTCAACCGTCCTTCAACCGTCCCTCAACCGTCCTTCAACCGTCCTTCAACCGTCCCTCAACCGTCCCTCAACCGTCCCTCAACCGTCCCTCAACCGTCCCTCAACCGTCCCTCAACCGTCCCTCAACCGTCCCTCAACCGTCCCTCAACCGTCCCTCAACCGTCCCTCAACCGTCCCTCAACCGTCCCTCAACCGTTCCTCAATCGTTCCTTAATCGTTCCTCAATCGTTCCTCAATCGTTCCTCAATCGTTCCTCAATCGTTCCTCAATCGTTCCTCAATCGTTCCTCAATCGTTCCTCAATCGTTCCTCAATCGTTCCTCAATCGTTCCTCAATCGTTCCTCAATGGTTCCTCAACGGTTCCTCAATGGTTCCTCAACGGTTCCTCAATGGTTCCTCAATCGTTCCTCAATGGTTCCTCAACGGTTCCTCAATCGTTCCTCAATGGTTCCTCAACGGTTCCTCAATCGTTCCTCAATCGTTCCTCAATCGTTCCTCAATCGTTCCTCAATCGTCCCTCAACCGTCCCTCAACCGTCCCTCAACCGTCCCTCAACCGACCCTCAACCGTTCCTCAATCGTTCCTCATCGTTCCTCAATCGTTCCTCAATGGTTCCTCAACGGTTCCTCAATGGTTCCTCAATCGTTCCTCAATGGTTCCTCAACGGTTCCTCAATCGTTCCTCAATCGTTCCTCAATCGTTCCTCAATCGTTCCTCAATCGTTCCTCAATCGTTCCTCAATCGTTCCTCAATCGTTCCTCAATTGTTCCTCAATCGTTCCTCAATCGTTCCTCAATCGTTCCTCAATCGTTCCTCAATCGTTCCTCAATAGTTCCTTAATCGTTCCTCAACCGTCCCTCAACCGTCCCTCAACCGTCCCTCAACCGTCCCTCAACCGTCCCTCAACCATCCCTCAACCGTCCCTCAACCGTCCCTCAACCGTCCCTTAACCGTTCCTCAATCGTTCCTCAATCGTTCCTCAATGGCTCCTCAATCGTTCCTCAATCGTTCCTCAATCGTTCCTCAATCGTTCCTCAATAGTTCCTTAATCGTTCCTTAATCGTTCCTCAATCGTTCCTCAATCGTCCCTCAACCGTCCCTCAACCGTCCCTCAACCGTCCCTCAACCGTCCTTCAACCGACCATCAACCGACCCTCAACCGTCCCTCAACCGTCCCTCAATCGTCCCTCAACCGTCCCTCAACCGTCCCTCAACCGCCCCTCAACCGTTCCTCAATCGTTCCTCATCGTTCCTCAATCGTTCCTCAATCGTTCCTCAATCGTTCCTCAATCGTTCCTCAATCGTTCCTCAATCGTTCCTCAATCGTTCCTCAATCGTTCCTCAATTGTTCCTCAATCGTTCCTCAACCGTCCTTCAACCGTCGCTCAACCGTCCTTCAACCGTCCTTCAACCGACCCTCAACCGCCCCTCAATCGTTCCTCAATCGTTCCGCAATCGTCCCTCAACCGTCCTTCAACCGTCCCTCAACCGCCCCTCAATCGTTCCTCAATCGTTCCTCAATCGTCCCTCAACCGTCCCTCAATCGTTCCTCAATCGTTCCTCAATCGTTCCTCAATCGTTCCTCAATCGTTCCTCAATCGTTCCTCAATCGTTCCTCAATCGTTCCTCAATCGTTCCTCAATCGTTCCTCAATCGTTCCTCAATCGTTCCTCAATGGTTCCTCAATCGTTCCTTAATCGTTCCTCAATCGTTCCTCAATCGTTCCTCAATCGTTCCTCAATCGTTCCTCAATCGTTCCTCAATCGTTCCTCAATCGTTCCTCAATCGTCCCTCAATCGTTCCTCAATCGTTCCTCAACCGTTCCTCAACCGTTCCTCAATCGTTCCTCAATCGTTCCTCAATCGTTCCTCAATTGTTCCTCAATCGTTCCTCAACCGTCCCTCAACCGTCCCTCAACCGTCCTTCAACCGTCCCTCAACCGTCCCTCAACCGTCCCTCAACCGTTCCTCAATCGTTCCTCATCGTTCCTCAATCGTCCCTCAACCGTCCCTCAACCGTCCCTCAACCGCCCCTCAACCGTTCCTCAATCGTTCCTCATCGTTCCTCAATCGTTCCTCAATGGTTCCTCAACGGTTCCTCAATGGTTCCTCAATCGTTCCTCAATCGTTCCTCAATCGTTCCTCAATCGTTCCTCAATCGTTCCTCAATCGTTCTCAAAACCTCAATCGTTCCTCAATCGTTCCTCAATCGTTCCTCAATCGTCCCTCAACCGTCCCTCAACCGACCCTCAACCGTTCCTCAATCGTTCCTCATCGTTCCTCAATCGTTCCTCAATGGTTCCTCAACGGTTCCTCAATGGTTCCTCAATCGTTCCTCAATGGTTCCTCAACGGTTCCTCAATCGTTCCTCAATCGTTCCTCAATCGTTCCTCAATCGTTCCTCAATCGTTCCTCAATCGTTCCTCAATCGTTCCTCAATCGTTCCTCAATCGTCCTTCAACCGTCCTTCAACCGTCCCTCAACCGTCCTTCAACCGTCCTTCAACCGTCCCTCAACCGTCCCTCAACCGTCCCTCAACCGTCCCTCAACCGTCCCTCAACCGCCCCTCAACCGTTCCTCAATCGTTCCTCATCGTTCCTCAATCGTCCCTCAACCGTCCCTCAACCGTCCCTCAACCGTCCTTCAACCGTCCTTCAACCGTCCCTCAACCGTCCCTCAACCGTCCCTCAACCGTCCCTCAACCGTCCCTCAACCGTCCCTCAACCGTCCCTCAACCGCCCCTCAACCGTTCCTCAATCGTTCCTCATCGTTCCTCAATCGTCCCTCAACCGCCCCTCAACCGTTCCTCAATCGCTCCTCATCGTTCCTCAATCGTTCCTCAACGGTTCCTCAATCGTTCCTCAATGGTTCCTCAACGGTTCCTCAATGGTTCCTCAATCGTTCCTCAATGGTTCCTCAACGGTTCCTCAATCGTTCCTCAATCGTTCCTCAATCGTTCCTCAATCGTTCCTCAATCGTTCCTCAATCGTTCCTCAATCGTCCCTCAACCGTCCCTCAACCGTCCCTCAACCGACCCTCAACCGTTCCTCAATCGTTCCTCATCGTTCCTCAATCGTTCCTCAATGGTTCCTCAACGGTTCCTCAATGGTTCCTCAATCGTTCCTCAATGGTTCCTCAACGGTTCCTCAATCGTTCCTCAATCGTTCCTCAATCGTTCCTCAATCGTTCCTCAATCGTTCCTCAATCGTTCCTCAATCGTTCCTCAATCGTTCCTCAATCGTTCCTCAATCGTTCCTCAATCGTTCCTCAATGGTTCCTCAATGGTTCCTCAACGGTTCCTCAATGGTTCCTCAATCGTTCCTCAATGGTTCCTCAACGGTTCCTCAATCGTTCCTCAATCGTTCCTCAATCGTTCCTTAATCGTTCCTCAACCGTCCCTCAACCGTCCCTCAACCGTCCTTCAACCGTCCTTCAACCGTCCCTCAACCGTCCTTCAACCGTCCTTCAACCGTCCCTCAACCGTCCCTCAACCGTCCCTCAACCGTCCCTCAACCGTCCCTCAACCGTCCCTCAACCGTCCCTCAACCGCCCCTCAACCGTTCCTCAATCGTTCCTCATCGTTCCTCAATCGTCCCTCAACCGCCCCTCAACCGTTCCTCAATCGCTCCTCATCGTTCCTCAATCGTTCCTCAACGGTTCCTCAATCGTTCCTCAATCGTTCCTCAACCGTTCCTCAATCGTTCCTCAATCGTTCCTCAATCGTTCCTCAATTGTTCCTCAATCGTTCCTCAACCGTCCCTCAACCGTCCCTCAACCGTCCTTCAACCGTCCTTCAACCGTCCCTCAACCGTCCTTCAACCGTCCTTCAACCGTCCCTCAACCGTCCCTCAACCGTCCCTCAACCGACCCTCAACCGTCCCTCAACCGCCCCTCAACCGTTCCTCAATCGTTCCTCATCGTTCCTCAATCGTTCCTCAATCGTTCCTCAATCGTTCCTCAATCGTTCCTCAATCGTTCCTCAATCGTTCCTCAATCGTTCCTCAATCGTTCCTCAATGGTTCCTCAACGGTTCCTCAATGGTTCCTCAATCGTTCCTCAATGGTTCCTCAACGGTTCCTCAATCGTTCCTCAATCGTTCCTCAATCGTTCCTCAATCGTTCCTCAATCGTTCCTCAATCGTTCCTCAATCGTTCCTCAATGGTTCCTCAACGGTTCCTCAATGGTTCCTCAATCGTTCCTCAATGGTTCCTCAACGGTTCCTCAATCGTTCCTCAATCGTTCCTCAATCGTTCCTCAATCGTTCCTTAATCGCTCCTCAATCGTTCCCCAATCGTTCCTCAATCGTTCCTCAATCGTCCTTCAACCGTCCTTCAACCGTCCCTCAACCGTCCTTCAACCGTCCTTCAACCGTCCCTCAACCGTCCCTCAACCGTCCCTCAACCGTCCCTCAACCGTCCCTCAACCGCCCCTCAACCGTTCCTCAATCGTTCCTCATCGTTCCTCAATCGTCCCTCAACCGTCCCTCAACCGTCCCTCAACCGCAACTCAACCGTTCCTCAATCGTTCCTCATCGTTCCTCAATCGTTCCTCAATGGTTCCTCAACGGTTCCTCAATGGTTCCTCAATCGTTCCTCAATGGTTCCTCAACGGTTCCTCAATCGTTCCTCAATCGTTCCTCAATCGTTCCTCAATCGTTCCTCAATCGTTCCTCAATCGTTCCTCAATCGTTCCTCAATCGTTCCTCAATGGTTCCTCAACGGTTCCTCAATGGTTCCTCAATCGTTCCTCAATGGTTCCTCAACGGTTCCTCAATCGTTCCTCAATCGTTCCTCAATCGTTCCTCAATCGTTCCTTAATCGCTCCTCAATCGTTCCCCAATCGTTCCTCAATCGTTCCTCAATCGTCCCTCAGCCGTCCCTCAACCGTCCCTCAACCGTCCCTCAACTGTCCCTCAACCGTCCTTCAACCGTCCTTCAACCGTCCCTCAACCGTCCTTCAACCGTCCTTCAACCGTCCCTCAACCGTCCCTCAACCGTCCCTCAACCGTCCCTCAACCGTCCCTCAACCGTCCCTCAACCGTCCCTCAACCGCCCCTCAACCGTTCCTCAATCGTTCCTCATCGTTCCTCAATCGTTCCTCAATCGTTCCTCAATCGTTCCTCAATCGTTCCTCAATCGTTCCTCAATCGTTCCTCAATCGTTCCTCAATGGTTCCTCAACGGTTCCTCAATGGTTCCTCAATCGTTCCTGAATGGTTCCTCAACGGTTCCTCAATCGTTCCTCAATCGTTCCTCAATGGTTCCTCAACGGTTCCTCAATGGTTCCTCAATCGTTCCTCAATGGTTCCTCAACGGTTCCTCAATCGTTCCTCAATCGTTCCTCAATCGTTCCTCAATCGTTCCTCAATCGTTCCTCAATCGTTCCTCAATCGTTCCTCAATCGTTCCTCAATCGTCCCTCAACCGTCCCTCAACCGTCCCTCAACCGACCCTCAACCGTTCCTCAATCGTTCCTCATCGTTCCTCAATCGTTCCTCAATGGTTCCTCAACGGTTCCTCAATGGTTCCTCAATCGTTCCTCAATGGTTCCTCAACGGTTCCTCAATCGTTCCTCAATCGTTCCTCAATCGTTCCTCAATCGTTCCTCAATCGTTCCTCAATCGTTCCTCAATCGTTCCTCAATCGTTCCTCAATCGTTCCTCAATCGTTCCTCAATCGTTCCTCAATCGTTCCTCAATCGTTCCTCAATCGTTCCTCAATCGTTCCTCAATCGTTCCTCAATCGTTCCTCAATCGTTCCTCAATCGTTCCTCAATCGTTCCTCAATCGTTCCTCAATCGTTCCTCAATCGTTCCTCAATCGTTCCTCAATAGTTCCTCAATAGTTCCTTAATCGTTCCTCAACCGTCCCTCAACCGTCCCTCAACCGTCCCTCAACCGTCCCTCAACCGTCCCTCAACCGTCCCTCAACCGTTCCTCAATCGTTCCTCAATCGTTCCTCAATCGTTCCTCAATCGTTCCTCAATCGTTCCTCAATCGTTCCTCAATCGTTCCTCAATCGTTCCTCAATCGTTCCTCAATCGTTCCTCAATCGTTCCTCAATGGTTCCTCAACGGTTCCTCAATGGTTCCTCAATCGTTCCTCAATGGTTCCTCAACGGTTCCTCAATCGTTCCTCAATCGTTCCTCAATGGTTCCTCAACGGTTCCTCAATGGTTCCTCAATCGTTCCTCAATGGTTCCTCAACGGTTCCTCAATCGTTCCTCAATCGTTCCTCAATCGTTCCTCAATCGTTCCTCAATCGTTCCTCAATCGTTCCTCAATCGTTCCTCAATCGTCCCTCAACCGTCCCTCAACCGTCCCTCAACCGACCCTCAACCGTTCCTCAATCGTTCCTCATCGTTCCTCAATCGTTCCTCAATGGTTCCTCAACCGTTCCTCAATCGTTCCTCATCGTTCCTCAATCGTTCCTCAATGGTTCCTCAACGGTTCCTCAATGGTTCCTCAATCGTTCCTCAATGGTTCCTCAATCGTTCCTCAATGGTTCCTCAACGGTTCCTCAATCGTTCCTCAATCGTTCCTCAATCGTTCCTCAATCGTTCCTCAATCGTTCCTCAATCGTTCCTCAATCGTTCCTCAATCGTTCCTCAATCGTTCCTCAACCGTCCCTCAACCGTCCCTCAACCGTCCTTCAACCGTCCTTCAACCGTCCCTCAACCGTCCTTCAACCGTCCTTCAACCGTCCCTCAACCGTCCCTCAACCGTCCCTCAACCGTCCCTCAACCGTCCCTCAACCGCCCCTCAACCGTTCCTCAATCGTTCCTCATCGTTCCTCAATCGTTCCTCAATCGTTCCTCAATCGTTCCTCAATCGTTCCTCAATCGTTCCTCAATCGTTCCTCAATCGTTCCTCAATCGTTCCTCAATGGTTCCTCAACGGTTCCTCAATGGTTCCTCAATCGTTCCTCAATGGTTCCTCAACGGTTCCTCAATCGTTCCTCAATCGTTCCTCAATCGTTCCTCAATCGTTCCTCAATCGTTCCTCAATCGTTCCTCAATGGTTCCTCAACGGTTCCTCAATGGTTCCTCAATCGTTCCTCAATGGTTCCTCAACGGTTCCTCAATCGTTCCTCAATCGTTCCTCAATCGTTCCTCAATCGTTCCTTAATCGCTCCTCAATCGTTCCCCAATCGTTCCTCAATCGTTCCTCAATCGTCCTTCAACCGTCCTTCAACCGTCCCTCAACCGTCCTTCAACCGTCCTTCAACCGTCCCTCAACCGTCCCTCAACCGTCCCTCAACCGTCCCTCAACCGTCCCTCAACCGCCCCTCAACCGTTCCTCAATCGTTCCTCATCGTTCCTCAATCGTCCCTCAACCGTCCCTCAACCGTCCCTCAACCGCCCCTCAACCGTTCCTCAATCGTTCCTCATCGTTCCTCAATCGTTCCTCAATGGTTCCTCAACGGTTCCTCAATGGTTCCTCAATCGTTCCTCAATGGTTCCTCAACGGTTCCTCAATCGTTCCTCAATGGTTCCTCAACGGTTCCTCAATCGTTCCTCAATCGTTCCTCAATCGTTCCCCAATCGTTCCTCAATCGTTCCTCAATCGTCCCTCAGCCGTCCCTCAACCGTCCCTCAACCGTCCCTCAACCGTCCTTCAACCGTCCTTCAACCGTCCCTCAACCGTCCTTCAACCGTCCTTCAACCGTCCCTCAACCGTCCCTCAACCGTCCCTCAACCGTCCCTCAACCGTCCCTCAACCGTCCCTCAACCGTCCCTCAACCGTCCCTCAACCGTCCCTCAACCGTTCCTCAATCGTTCCTTAATCGTTCCTCAATCGTTCCTCAATCGTTCCTCAATCGTTCCTCAATCGTTCCTCAATCGTTCCTCAATCGTTCCTCAATCGTTCCTCAATCGTTCCTCAATCGTTCCTCAATCGTTCCTCAATCGTTCCTCAATCGTTCCTCAATCGTTCCTCAATGGTTCCTCAACGGTTCCTCAATGGTTCCTCAACGGTTCCTCAATGGTTCCTCAATCGTTCCTCAATGGTTCCTCAACGGTTCCTCAATCGTTCCTCAATGGTTCCTCAACGGTTCCTCAATCGTTCCTCAATCGTTCCTCAATCGTTCCTCAATCGTTCCTCAATCGTTCCTCAATGGTTCCTCAACGGTTCCTCAATGGTTCCTCAATCGTTCCTCAATCGTTCCTCAATCGTTCCTCAATCGTTCCTCAACCGTCCCTCAACCGACCCTCAACCATTCCTCAATCGTTCCTCATCGTTCCTCAATCGTTCCTCAATGGTTCCTCAACGGTTCCTCAATGGTTCCTCAATCGTTCCTCAATGGTTCCTCAATCGTTCCTCAATGGTTCCTCAACGGTTCCTCAATCGTTCCTCAATCGTTCCTCAATCGTTCCTCAATCGTTCCTCAATCGTTCCTCAATCGTTCCTCAATCGTTCCTCAATCGTTCCTCAACCGTCCCTCAACCGTCCCTCAACCGTCCTTCAACCGTCCTTCAACCGTCCCTCAACCGTCCTTCAACCGTCCTTCAACCGTCCCTCAACCGTCCCTCAACCGTCCCTCAACCGTCCCTCAACCGTCCCTCAACCGCCCCTCAACCGTTCCTCAATCGTTCCTCATCGTTCCTCAATCGTTCCTCAATCGTTCCTCAATCGTTCCTCAATCGTTCCTCAATCGTTCCTCAATCGTTCCTCAATCGTTCCTCAATCGTTCCTCAATGGTTCCTCAACGGTTCCTCAATGGTTCCTCAATCGTTCCTCAATGGTTCCTCAACGGTTCCTCAATCGTTCCTCAATCGTTCCTCAATCGTTCCTCAATCGTTCCTCAATCGTTCCTCAATCGTTCCTCAATGGTTCCTCAACGGTTCCTCAATGGTTCCTCAATCGTTCCTCAATGGTTCCTCAAAGGTTCCTCAATCGTTCCTCAATCGTTCCTCAATCGTTCCTCAATCGTTCCTTAATCGCTCCTCAATCGTTCCCCAATCGTTCCTCAATCGTTCCTCAATCGTCCTTCAACCGTCCTTCAACCGTCCCTCAACCGTCCTTCAACCGTCCTTCAACCGTCCCTCAACCGTCCCTCAACCGTCCCTCAACCGTCCCTCAACCGTCCCTCAACCGCCCCTCAACCGTTCCTCAATCGTTCCTCATCGTTCCTCAATCGTCCCTCAACCGTCCCTCAACCGTCCCTCAACCGCCCCTCAACCGTTCCTCAATCGTTCCTCATCGTTCCTCAATCGTTCCTCAATGGTTCCTCAACGGTTCCTCAATGGTTCCTCAATCGTTCCTCAATGGTTCCTCAACGGTTCCTCAATCGTTCCTCAATCGTTCCTCAATCGTTCCTCAATCGTTCCTCAATCGTTCCTCAATCGTTCCTCAATCGTTCCTCAATCGTTCCTCAATGGTTCCTCAACCGTCCCTCAACCGTCCCTCAACCGCCCCTCAACCGTTCCTCAATTGTTCCTCAATGGTTCCTCAATCGTTCCTCAATGGTTCCTCAACGGTTCCTCAATCGTTCCTCAATCGTTCCTCAGCCGTCCCTCAACCGTCCCTCAACCGTCCCTCAACCGTCCCTCAACCGTCCTTCAACCGTCCTTCAACCGTCCCTCAACCGTCCTTCAACCGTCCTTCAACCGTCCCTCAACCGTCCTTCAACCGTCCTTCAACCGTCCCTCAACCGTCCCTCAACCGTCCCTCAACCGTCCCTCAACCGTCCCTCAACCGTCCCTCAACCGTCCCTCAACCGTCCCTCAACCGTCCCTCAACCGTCCCTCAACCGTCCCTCAACCGTTCCTCAATCGTTCCTCAATCGTTCCTCAATCGTTCCTCAATCGTTCCTCAATCGTTCCTCAATCGTTCCTCAATCGTTCCTCAATCGTTCCTCAATCGTTCCTCAATCGTTCCTCAATCGTTCCTCAATCGTTCCTCAATCTTTCCTCAATCGTTCCTCAACGGTTCCTCAATGGTTCCTCAACGGTTCCTCAATGGTTCCTCAATCGTTCCTCAATGGTTCCTCAACGGTTCCTCAATCGTTCCTCAATGGTTCCTCAACGGTTCCTCAATCGTTCCTCAATCGTTCCTCAATCGTTCCCCAATCGTTCCTCAATCGTTCCTCAATCGTCCCTCAGCCGTCCCTCAACCGTCCCTCAACCGTCCCTCAACCGTCCCTCAACCGTCCTTCAACCGTCCTTCAACCGTCCCTCAACCGTCCTTCAACCGTCCTTCAACCGTCCCTCAACCGTCCCTCAACCGTCCCTCAACCGTCCCTCAACCGTCCCTCAACCGTCCCTCAACCGTCCCTCAACCGTCCCTCAACCGTCCCTCAACCGTCCCTCAACCGTCCCTCAACCGTCCCTCAACCGTCCCTCAACCGTTCCTCAATCGTTCCTTAATCGTTCCTCAATCGTTCCTCAATCGTTCCTCAATCGTTCCTCAATCGTTCCTCAATCGTTCCTCAATCGTTCCTCAATCGTTCCTCAATCGTTCCTCAATCGTTCCTCAATCGTTCCTCAATCGTTCCTCAATGGTTCCTCAACGGTTCCTCAATGGTTCCTCAACGGTTCCTCAATGGTTCCTCAATCGTTCCTCAATGGTTCCTCAACGGTTCCTCAATCGTTCCTCAATGGTTCCTCAACGGTTCCTCAATCGTTCCTCAATCGTTCCTCAATCGTTCCTCAATCGTTCCTCAATCGTCCCTCAACCGTCCCTCAACCGTCCCTCAACCGTCCCTCAACCGACCCTCAACCGTTCCTCAATCGTTCCTCATCGTTCCTCAATCGTTCCTCAATGGTTCCTCAACGGTTCCTCAATGGTTCCTCAATCGTTCCTCAATGGTTCCTCAACGGTTCCTCAATCGTTCCTCAATCGTTCCTCAATCGTTCCTCAATCGTTCCTCAATCGTTCCTCAATCGTTCCTCAATCGTTCCTCAATCGTTCCTCAATTGTTCCTCAATCGTTCCTCAATCGTTCCTCAATCGTTCCTCAATCGTTCCTCAATCGTTCCTCAATAGTTCCTTAATCGTTCCTCAACCGTCCCTCAACCGTCCCTCAACCGTCCCTCAACCGTCCCTCAACCGTCCCTCAACCATCCCTCAACCGTCCCTCAACCGTCCCTCAACCGTCCCTTAACCGTTCCTCAATCGTTCCTCAATCGTTCCTCAATGGCTCCTCAATCGTTCCTCAATCGTTCCTCAATCGTTCCTCAATCGTTCCTCAATAGTTCCTTAATCGTTCCTTAATCGTTCCTCAATCGTTCCTCAATCGTCCCTCAACCGTCCCTCAACCGTCCCTCAACCGTCCCTCAACCGTCCTTCAACCGACCATCAACCGACCCTCAACCGTCCCTCAACCGTCCCTCAATCGTCCCTCAACCGTCCCTCAACCGTCCCTCAACCGCCCCTCAACCGTTCCTCAATCGTTCCTCATCGTTCCTCAATCGTTCCTCAATCGTTCCTCAATCGTTCCTCAATCGTTCCTCAATCGTTCCTCAATCGTTCCTCAATCGTTCCTCAATCGTTCCTCAATCGTTCCTCAATTGTTCCTCAATCGTTCCTCAACCGTCCTTCAACCGTCGCTCAACCGTCCTTCAACCGTCCTTCAACCGACCCTCAACCGCCCCTCAATCGTTCCTCAATCGTTCCTCAATCGTCCCTCAACCGTCCTTCAACCGTCCCTCAACCGCCCCTCAATCGTTCCTCAATCGTTCCTCAATCGTCCCTCAACCGTCCCTCAATCGTTCCTCAATCGTTCCTCAATCGTTCCTCAATCGTTCCTCAATCGTTCCTCAATCGTTCCTCAATCGTTCCTCAATCGTTCCTCAATCGTTCCTCAATCGTTCCTCAATCGTTCCTCAATCGTTCCTCAATGGTTCCTCAATCGTTCCTCAATCGTTCCTCAATCGTTCCTCAATCGTTCCTCAATCGTTCCTCAATCGTTCCTCAATCGTTCCTCAATCGTTCCTCAATCGTTCCTCAATCGTCCCTCAATCGTTCCTCAATCGTTCCTCAACCGTTCCTCAACCGTTCCTCAATCGTTCCTCAATCGTTCCTCAATCGTTCCTCAATTGTTCCTCAATCGTTCCTCAACCGTCCCTCAACCGTCCCTCAACCGTCCTTCAACCGTCCCTCAACCGTCCCTCAACCGTCCCTCAACCGTTCCTCAATCGTTCCTCATCGTTCCTCAATCGTCCCTCAACCGTCCCTCAACCGTCCCTCAACCGCCCCTCAACCGTTCCTCAATCGTTCCTCATCGTTCCTCAATCGTTCCTCAATGGTTCCTCAACGGTTCCTCAATGGTTCCTCAATCGTTCCTCAATCGTTCCTCAATCGTTCCTCAATCGTTCCTCAATCGTTCCTCAATCGTTCTCAAAACCTCAATCGTTCCTCAATCGTTCCTCAATCGTTCCTCAATCGTCCCTCAACCGTCCCTCAACCGACCCTCAACCGTTCCTCAATCGTTCCTCATCGTTCCTCAATCGTTCCTCAATGGTTCCTCAACGGTTCCTCAATGGTTCCTCAATCGTTCCTCAATGGTTCCTCAACGGTTCCTCAATCGTTCCTCAATCGTTCCTCAATCGTTCCTCAATCGTTCCTCAATCGTTCCTCAATCGTTCCTCAATCGTTCCTCAATCGTTCCTCAATCGTCCTTCAACCGTCCTTCAACCGTCCCTCAACCGTCCTTCAACCGTCCTTCAACCGTCCCTCAACCGTCCCTCAACCGTCCCTCAACCGTCCCTCAACCGTCCCTCAACCGCCCCTCAACCGTTCCTCAATCGTTCCTCATCGTTCCTCAATCGTCCCTCAACCGTCCCTCAACCGTCCCTCAACCGTCCTTCAACCGTCCTTCAACCGTCCCTCAACCGTCCCTCAACCGTCCCTCAACCGTCCCTCAACCGTCCCTCAACCGTCCCTCAACCGTCCCTCAACCGCCCCTCAACCGTTCCTCAATCGTTCCTCATCGTTCCTCAATCGTCCCTCAACCGCCCCTCAACCGTTCCTCAATCGCTCCTCATCGTTCCTCAATCGTTCCTCAACGGTTCCTCAATCGTTCCTCAATGGTTCCTCAACGGTTCCTCAATGGTTCCTCAATCGTTCCTCAATGGTTCCTCAACGGTTCCTCAATCGTTCCTCAATCGTTCCTCAATCGTTCCTCAATCGTTCCTCAATCGTTCCTCAATCGTTCCTCAATCGTCCCTCAACCGTCCCTCAACCGTCCCTCAACCGACCCTCAACCGTTCCTCAATCGTTCCTCATCGTTCCTCAATCGTTCCTCAATGGTTCCTCAACGGTTCCTCAATGGTTCCTCAATCGTTCCTCAATGGTTCCTCAACGGTTCCTCAATCGTTCCTCAATCGTTCCTCAATCGTTCCTCAATCGTTCCTCAATCGTTCCTCAATCGTTCCTCAATCGTTCCTCAATCGTTCCTCAATCGTTCCTCAATCGTTCCTCAATGGTTCCTCAATGGTTCCTCAACGGTTCCTCAATGGTTCCTCAATCGTTCCTCAATGGTTCCTCAACGGTTCCTCAATCGTTCCTCAATCGTTCCTCAATCGTTCCTTAATCGTTCCTCAACCGTCCCTCAACCGTCCCTCAACCGTCCTTCAACCGTCCTTCAACCGTCCCTCAACCGTCCTTCAACCGTCCTTCAACCGTCCCTCAACCGTCCCTCAACCGTCCCTCAACCGTCCCTCAACCGTCCCTCAACCGTCCCTCAACCGTCCCTCAACCGCCCCTCAACCGTTCCTCAATCGTTCCTCATCGTTCCTCAATCGTCCCTCAACCGCCCCTCAACCGTTCCTCAATCGCTCCTCATCGTTCCTCAATCGTTCCTCAACGGTTCCTCAATCGTTCCTCAATCGTTCCTCAACCGTTCCTCAATCGTTCCTCAATCGTTCCTCAATCGTTCCTCAATTGTTCCTCAATCGTTCCTCAACCGTCCCTCAACCGTCCCTCAACCGTCCTTCAACCGTCCTTCAACCGTCCCTCAACCGTCCTTCAACCGTCCTTCAACCGTCCCTCAACCGTCCCTCAACCGTCCCTCAACCGACCCTCAACCGTCCCTCAACCGCCCCTCAACCGTTCCTCAATCGTTCCTCATCGTTCCTCAATCGTTCCTCAATCGTTCCTCAATCGTTCCTCAATCGTTCCTCAATCGTTCCTCAATCGTTCCTCAATCGTTCCTCAATCGTTCCTCAATGGTTCCTCAACGGTTCCTCAATGGTTCCTCAATCGTTCCTCAATGGTTCCTCAACGGTTCCTCAATCGTTCCTCAATCGTTCCTCAATCGTTCCTCAATCGTTCCTCAATCGTTCCTCAATCGTTCCTCAATCGTTCCTCAATGGTTCCTCAACGGTTCCTCAATGGTTCCTCAATCGTTCCTCAATGGTTCCTCAACGGTTCCTCAATCGTTCCTCAATCGTTCCTCAATCGTTCCTCAATCGTTCCTTAATCGCTCCTCAATCGTTCCCCAATCGTTCCTCAATCGTTCCTCAATCGTCCTTCAACCGTCCTTCAACCGTCCCTCAACCGTCCTTCAACCGTCCTTCAACCGTCCCTCAACCGTCCCTCAACCGTCCCTCAACCGTCCCTCAACCGTCCCTCAACCGCCCCTCAACCGTTCCTCAATCGTTCCTCATCGTTCCTCAATCGTCCCTCAACCGTCCCTCAACCGTCCCTCAACCGTCCCTCAACCGCAACTCAACCGTTCCTCAATCGTTCCTCATCGTTCCTCAATCGTTCCTCAATGGTTCCTCAACGGTTCCTCAATGGTTCCTCAATCGTTCCTCAATGGTTCCTCAACGGTTCCTCAATCGTTCCTCAATCGTTCCTCAATCGTTCCTCAATCGTTCCTCAATCGTTCCTCAATCGTTCCTCAATCGTTCCTCAATCGTTCCTCAATGGTTCCTCAACGGTTCCTCAATGGTTCCTCAATCGTTCCTCAATGGTTCCTCAACGGTTCCTCAATCGTTCCTCAATCGTTCCTCAATCGTTCCTCAATCGTTCCTTAATCGCTCCTCAATCGTTCCCCAATCGTTCCTCAATCGTTCCTCAATCGTCCCTCAGCCGTCCCTCAACCGTCCCTCAACCGTCCCTCAACTGTCCCTCAACCGTCCTTCAACCGTCCTTCAACCGTCCCTCAACCGTCCTTCAACCGTCCTTCAACCGTCCCTCAACCGTCCCTCAACCGTCCCTCAACCGTCCCTCAACCGTCCCTCAACCGTCCCTCAACCGTCCCTCAACCGCCCCTCAACCGTTCCTCAATCGTTCCTCATCGTTCCTCAATCGTTCCTCAATCGTTCCTCAATCGTTCCTCAATCGTTCCTCAATCGTTCCTCAATCGTTCCTCAATCGTTCCTCAATGGTTCCTCAACGGTTCCTCAATGGTTCCTCAATCGTTCCTGAATGGTTCCTCAACGGTTCCTCAATCGTTCCTCAATCGTTCCTCAATGGTTCCTCAACGGTTCCTCAATGGTTCCTCAATCGTTCCTCAATGGTTCCTCAACGGTTCCTCAATCGTTCCTCAATCGTTCCTCAATCGTTCCTCAATCGTTCCTCAATCGTTCCTCAATCGTTCCTCAATCGTTCCTCAATCGTTCCTCAATCGTCCCTCAACCGTCCCTCAACCGTCCCTCAACCGACCCTCAACCGTTCCTCAATCGTTCCTCATCGTTCCTCAATCGTTCCTCAATGGTTCCTCAACGGTTCCTCAATGGTTCCTCAATCGTTCCTCAATGGTTCCTCAACGGTTCCTCAATCGTTCCTCAATCGTTCCTCAATCGTTCCTCAATCGTTCCTCAATCGTTCCTCAATCGTTCCTCAATCGTTCCTCAATCGTTCCTCAATCGTTCCTCAATCGTTCCTCAATCGTTCCTCAATCGTTCCTCAATCGTTCCTCAATCGTTCCTCAATCGTTCCTCAATCGTTCCTCAATCGTTCCTCAATCGTTCCTCAATCGTTCCTCAATCGTTCCTCAATCGTTCCTCAATCGTTCCTCAATCGTTCCTCAATCGTTCCTCAATAGTTCCTCAATAGTTCCTTAATCGTTCCTCAACCGTCCCTCAACCGTCCCTCAACCGTCCCTCAACCGTCCCTCAACCGTCCCTCAACCGTCCCTCAACCGTTCCTCAATCGTTCCTCAATCGTTCCTCAATCGTTCCTCAATCGTTCCTCAATCGTTCCTCAATCGTTCCTCAATCGTTCCTCAATCGTTCCTCAATCGTTCCTCAATCGTTCCTCAATCGTTCCTCAATGGTTCCTCAACGGTTCCTCAATGGTTCCTCAATCGTTCCTCAATGGTTCCTCAACGGTTCCTCAATCGTTCCTCAATCGTTCCTCAATGGTTCCTCAACGGTTCCTCAATGGTTCCTCAATCGTTCCTCAATGGTTCCTCAACGGTTCCTCAATCGTTCCTCAATCGTTCCTCAATCGTTCCTCAATCGTTCCTCAATCGTTCCTCAATCGTTCCTCAATCGTTCCTCAATCGTCCCTCAACCGTCCCTCAACCGTCCCTCAACCGACCCTCAACCGTTCCTCAATCGTTCCTCATCGTTCCTCAATCGTTCCTCAATGGTTCCTCAACGGTTCCTCAATGGTTCCTCAATCGTTCCTCAATGGTTCCTCAACGGTTCCTCAATCGTTCCTCAATCGTTCCTCAATCGTTCCTCAATCGTTCCTCAATCGTTCCTCAATCGTTCCTCAATCGTTCCTCAATCGTTCCTCAATCGTTCCTCAATCGTTCCTCAATCGTTCCTCAATCGTTCCTCAATCGTTCCTCAATCGTTCCTCAATCGTTCCTCAATCGTTCCTCAATCGTTCCTCAATCGTTCCTCAATCGTTCCTCAATCGTTCCTCAATCGTTCCTCAATCGTTCCTCAATCGTTCCTCAATAGTTCCTTAATCGTTCCTCAACCGTCCCTCAACCGTCCCTCAACCGTCCCTCAACCGTCCCTCAACCGTCCCTCAACCGTCCCTCAACCGTCCCTCAACCGTCCCTCAACCGTCCCTCAACCGTCCCTCAACCGTCCCTCAACCGTCCCTTAACCGTTCCTCAATCGTTCCTCAATCGTTCCTCAATGGCTCCTCAATCGTTCCTCAATCGTTCCTCAATCGTTCCTCAATCGTTCCTCAATCGTTCCTCAATCGTTCCTCAATAGTTCCTTAATCGTTCCTTAATCGTTCCTCAATCGTTCCTCAATCGTCCCTCAACCGTCCCTCAACCGTCCCTCAACCGTCCCTCAACCGTATTTCAACCGACCATCAACCGACCCTCAACCGTCCCTCAACCGTCCCTCAACCGTCCCTCAATCGTTCCTCAATCGTTCCTCAACCGTTCCTCAACCGTTCCTCAATCGTTCCTCAATCGTTCCTCAATCGTTCCTCAATCGTTCCTCAATTGTTCCTCAATCGTTCCTCAATCGTTCCTCAATCGTTCCTCAATCGTTCCTCAATCGTTCCTCAATCATTCCTCAATCGTTCCTCAATCGTTCCTCAATCGTTCCTCAATCTTTCCTCAATCGTTCCTCAATCGTTCCTCAATGGTTCCTCAATGGTTCCTCAATCGTTCCTCAATCGTTCCTCAATCGTTCCTCAATCGTTCCTCAACCGTCCCTCAACCGTCCTTCAACCGTCCTTCAACCGTCCCTCAACCGTCCTTCAACCGACCCTCAACCGCCCCTCAATCGTTCCTCAATCGTTCCTCAATCGTTCCTCAATCGTCCCTCAACCGTCCCTCAACCGTCCCTCAACCGTCCCTCAACCGTCCTTCAACCGTCCCTCAACCGCCCCTCAACCGTTCCACAATCGTTCCTCATCGTTCCTCAATCGTTCTTCAATCGTTCCTCAATCGTTCCTCAATCGTTCCTCAATCGTTCCTCAATCGTTCCTCAATCGTTCCTCAATCGTTCCTCAACCGTCCCTCAACCGTCCCTCAACCGTCCCTCAACCGTCCCTCAACCGTCCTTCAACCGTTCTTCAACCGTCCCTCAATCGTCCCTCAACCGTCCCTCAACCATCCCTCAACCGACCCTCAACCGTTCCTCAATCGTTCCTCAATCGTTCCTCAATCGTTCCTCAATCGTTCCTCAATCGTTCCTCAATCGTTCCTCAATCGTTCCTCAACCGTCCCTCAACCGTCCATCAACCGTCCCTCAACCGTCCCTCAACCGTCCCTCAACCGTCCCTCAACCGTCCCTCAACCGTCCCTCAACCGTACCCTCAACCGTCCCTCAACCGTCCCTTAACCGTCCCTCAACCGTCCCTCAACCGTCCCTCAACCGTCCCTCAACCGTCCCTCAACCGTCCCTCAACCGTTCCTCAATCGTTCCTCAATCGTTCCTCAATCGTTCCTCAATCGTCCCTCAACCGTCCCTCAACCGTCCCTCAACCGTCCCTCAACCGTCCTTCAACCGACCATCAACCGACCCTCAACCGTCCCTCAACCGTCCCTCAACCGTCCCTCAATCGTTCCTCAATCGTTCCTCAACCGTTCCTCAACCGTTCCTCAATAGTTCCTCAATCGTTCCTCAATCGTTCCTCAATCGTTCCTCAATCGTTCCTCAATCGTTCCTCAATCGTTCCTCAATCGTTCCTCAATCGTTCCTCAATCGTTCCTCAATCGTTCCTCAATCGTTCCTCAACCGTCCTTCAACCGTCGCTCAACCGTCCTTCAACCGTCCTTCAACCGACCCTCAACCGCCCCTCAATCGTTCCTCAATCGTTCCTCAATCGTCCCTCAACCGTCCTTCAACCGTCCCTCAACCGCCCCTCAATCGTTCCTCAATCGTTCCTCAATGGTTCCTCAACGGTTCCTCAATCGTTCCTCAATCGTTCCTCAATCGTTCCTCAATCGTTCCTCAATCGTTCCTCAATCGTTCCTCAATCGTTCCTCAATCGTCCCTCAACCGTCCCTCAACCGTCCCTCAACCGACCCTCAACCGTTCCTCAATCGTTCCTCATCGTTCCTCAATCGTTCCTCAATGGTTCCTCAACGGTTCCTCAATGGTTCCTCAATCGTTCCTCAATGGTTCCTCAACGGTTCCTCAATCGTTCCTCAATCGTTCCTCAATCGTTCCTCAATCGTTCCTCAATCGTTCCTCAATCGTTCCTCAATCGTTCCTCAATCGTTCCTCAATCGTTCCTCAATCGTTCCTCAATCGTTCCTCAATCGTTCCTCAATCGTTCCTCAATCGTTCCTCAATCGTTCCTCAATCGTTCCTCAATCGTTCCTCAATCGTTCCTCAATCGTTCCTCAATCGTTCCTCAATCGTTCCTCAATCGTTCCTCAATCGTTCCTCAATAGTTCCTTAATCGTTCCTCAACCGTCCCTCAACCGTCCCTCAACCGTCCCTCAACCGTCCCTCAACCGTCCCTCAACCGTCCCTCAACCGTCCCTCAACCGTCCCTCAACCGTCCCTCAACCGTCCCTCAACCGTCCCTCAACCGTCCCTTAACCGTTCCTCAATCGTTCCTCAATCGTTCCTCAATGGCTCCTCAATCGTTCCTCAATCGTTCCTCAATCGTTCCTCAATCGTTCCTCAATCGTTCCTCAATCGTTCCTCAATAGTTCCTTAATCGTTCCTTAATCGTTCCTCAATCGTTCCTCAATCGTCCCTCAACCGTCCCTCAACCGTCCCTCAACCGTCCCTCAACCGTATTTCAACCGACCATCAACCGACCCTCAACCGTCCCTCAACCGTCCCTCAACCGTCCCTCAATCGTTCCTCAATCGTTCCTCAACCGTTCCTCAACCGTTCCTCAATCGTTCCTCAATCGTTCCTCAATCGTTCCTCAATCGTTCCTCAATTGTTCCTCAATCGTTCCTCAATCGTTCCTCAATCGTTCCTCAATCGTTCCTCAATCGTTCCTCAATCATTCCTCAATCGTTCCTCAATCGTTCCTCAATCGTTCCTCAATCTTTCCTCAATCGTTCCTCAATCGTTCCTCAATGGTTCCTCAATGGTTCCTCAATCGTTCCTCAATCGTTCCTCAATCGTTCCTCAATCGTTCCTCAACCGTCCCTCAACCGTCCTTCAACCGTCCTTCAACCGTCCCTCAACCGTCCTTCAACCGACCCTCAACCGCCCCTCAATCGTTCCTCAATCGTTCCTCAATCGTTCCTCAATCGTCCCTCAACCGTCCCTCAACCGTCCCTCAACCGTCCCTCAACCGTCCTTCAACCGTCCCTCAACCGCCCCTCAACCGTTCCACAATCGTTCCTCATCGTTCCTCAATCGTTCTTCAATCGTTCCTCAATCGTTCCTCAATCGTTCCTCAATCGTTCCTCAATCGTTCCTCAATCGTTCCTCAATCGTTCCTCAACCGTCCCTCAACCGTCCCTCAACCGTCCCTCAACCGTCCCTCAACCGTCCTTCAACCGTTCTTCAACCGTCCCTCAATCGTCCCTCAACCGTCCCTCAACCATCCCTCAACCGACCCTCAACCGTTCCTCAATCGTTCCTCAATCGTTCCTCAATCGTTCCTCAATCGTTCCTCAATCGTTCCTCAATCGTTCCTCAATCGTTCCTCAACCGTCCCTCAACCGTCCATCAACCGTCCCTCAACCGTCCCTCAACCGTCCCTCAACCGTCCCTCAACCGTCCCTCAACCGTCCCTCAACCGTACCCTCAACCGTCCCTCAACCGTCCCTTAACCGTCCCTCAACCGTCCCTCAACCGTCCCTCAACCGTCCCTCAACCGTCCCTCAACCGTCCCTCAACCGTTCCTCAATCGTTCCTCAATCGTTCCTCAATCGTTCCTCAATCGTCCCTCAACCGTCCCTCAACCGTCCCTCAACCGTCCCTCAACCGTCCTTCAACCGACCATCAACCGACCCTCAACCGTCCCTCAACCGTCCCTCAACCGTCCCTCAATCGTTCCTCAATCGTTCCTCAACCGTTCCTCAACCGTTCCTCAATAGTTCCTCAATCGTTCCTCAATCGTTCCTCAATCGTTCCTCAATCGTTCCTCAATCGTTCCTCAATCGTTCCTCAATCGTTCCTCAATCGTTCCTCAATCGTTCCTCAATCGTTCCTCAATCGTTCCTCAACCGTCCTTCAACCGTCGCTCAACCGTCCTTCAACCGTCCTTCAACCGACCCTCAACCGCCCCTCAATCGTTCCTCAATCGTTCCTCAATCGTCCCTCAACCGTCCTTCAACCGTCCCTCAACCGCCCCTCAATCGTTCCTCAATCGTTCCTCAATCGTTCCTCAATCGTTCCTCAATCGTTCCTCAATCGTTCCTCAATCGTTCCTCAATCGTTCCTCAATCGTTCCTCAATCGTTCCTCAACCGTCCCTCAACCGTCCCTCAACCGTCCCTCAACCGTCCCTCAACCGTCCTTCAACCGTTCTTCAACCGTCCCTCAATCGTCCCTCAACCGTCCCTCAACCATCCCTCAACCGACCCTCAACCGTTCCTCAATCGTTCCTCAATCGTTCCTCAATCGTTCCTCAATCGTTCCTCAATCGTTCCTCAATCGTTCCTCAATCGTTCCTCAATCGTTCCTCAACCGTCCCTCAACCGTCCATCAACCGTCCCTCAACCGTCCCTCAACCGTCCCTCAACCGTCCCTCAACCGTCCCTCAACCGTCCCTCAACCGTCCCTCAACCGTACCCTCAACCGTCCCTCAACCGTCCCTTAACCGTCCCTCAACCGTCCCTCAACCGTCCCTCAACCGTCCCTCAACCGTCCCTCAACCGTCCCTCAACCGTCCCTCAACCGTCCCTCAACCGTTCCTCAATCGTTCCTCAATCGTTCCTCAATCGTTCCTCAATCGTCCCTCAACCGTCCCTCAACCGTCCCTCAACCGTCCCTCAACCGTCCTTCAACCGACCATCAACCGACCCTCAACCGTCCCTCAACCGTCCCTCAACCGTCCCTCAATCGTTCCTCAATCGTTCCTCAACCGTTCCTCAACCGTTCCTCAATCGTTCCTCAATCGTTCCTCAATCGTTCCTCAATCGTTCCTCAATCGTTCCTCAATCGTTCCTCAATCGTTCCTCAATCGTTCCTCAATCGTTCCTCAATCGTTCCTCAATCGTTCCTCAACCGTCCTTCAACCGTCGCTCAACCGTCCTTCAACCGTCCTTCAACCGACCCTCAACCGCCCCTCAATCGTTCCTCAATCGTTCCTCGATCGTCCCTCAACCGTCCTTCAACCGTCCCTCAACCGCCCCTCAATCGTTCCTCAATCGTTCCTCAATCGTTCCTCAATCGTTCCTCAATCGTTCCTCAATCGTTCCTCAATCGTTCCTCAATCGTTCCTCAATCGTTCCTCAACCGTCCCTCAACCGTCCCTCAACCGTCCTTCAACCGACCATCAACCGACCCTCAACCGTCCCTCAACCGTCCCTCAACCGTCCCTCAATCGTTCCTCAATCGTTCCTCAACCGTTCCTCAACCGTTCCTCAATCGTTCCTCAATCGTTCCTCAATCGTTCCTCAATCGTTCCTCAATCGTTCCTCAATCGTTCCTCAATCGTACCTCAATCGTTCCTCAATCGTTCCTCAATCGTTCCTCAATCGTTCCTCAATCGTTTCTCAATCGTTCCTCAATCGTTCCTCAACCGTCCTTCAACCGTCGCTCAACCGTCCTTCAACCGTCCTTCAACCGACCCTCAACCGCCCCTCAATCGTTCCTCAATCGTTCCTCAATCGTCCCTCAACCGTCCTTCAACCGTCCCTCAACCAATGGTTCCTCAACGGTTCCTCAATGGTTCCTCAATCGTTCCTCAATGGTTCCTCAACGGTTCCTCAATCGTTCCTCAATCGTTCCTCAATCGTTCCTCAATCGTTCCTCAATCGTTCCTCAATCGTTCCTCAATCGTTCCTCAATCGTTCCTCAATCGTTCCTCAATCGTCCCTCAATCGTTCCTCAACCGTTCCTCAACCGTTCCTCAATCGTTCCTCAATCGTTCCTCAATCGTTCCTCAATCGTTCCTCAATCGTTCCTCAATCGTTCCTCAACCGTCCCTCAACCGTCCCTCAACCGTCCTTCAACCGTCCTTCAACCGTCCCTCAACCGTCCTTCAACCGTCCTTCAACCGTCCCTCAACCGTCCCTCAACCGTCCCTCAACCGTCCCTCAACCGTCCCTCAACCGCCCCTCAACCGTTCCTCAATCGTTCCTCATCGTTCCTCAATCGTTCCTCAATCGTTCCTCAATCGTTCCTCAATCGTTCCTCAATCGTTCCTCAATCGTTCCTCAATCGTTCCTCAATGGTTCCTCAACGGTTCCTCAATGGTTCCTCAATCGTTCCTCAATGGTTCCTCAATGGTTCCTCAACGGTTCCTCAATCGTTCCTCAATCGTTCCTCAATCGTTCCTCAATCGTTCCTCAATCGTTCCTCAATCGTTCCTCAATCGTTCCTCAATCGTCCCTCAATCGTTCCTCAACCGTTCCTCAACCGTTCCTTAATCGTTCCTCAACCGTTCCTTAATCGTTCCTCAATCGTTCCTCAATCGTTCCTCAATCGTTCCTCAATCGTTCCTCAATCGTTCCTCAATCGTCCCTCAATCGTTCCTCAACCGTTCCTCAACCGTTCCTCAATCGTTCCTCAATCGTTCCTCAATCGTTCCTCAATCGTTCCTCAATCGTTCCTCAACCGTCCCTCAACCGTCCCTCAACCGTCCTTCAACCGTCCTTCAACCGTCCCTCAACCGTTCTTCAACCGTCCTTCAACCGTCCCTCAACCGTCCCTCAACCGTCCCTCAACCGTCCCTCAACCGTCCCTCAACCGTCCCTCAACCGCCCCTCAACCGTTCCTCAATCGTTCCTCATCGTTCCTCAATCGTTCCTCAATCGTTCCTCAATCGTTCCTCAATCGTTCCTCAATCGTTCCTCAATCGTTCCTCAATGGTTCCTCAACGGTTCCTCAATGGTTCCTCAATCGTTCCTCAATGGTTCCTCAACGGTTCCTCAATCGTTCCTCAATCGTTCCTCAATCGTTCCTCAATCGTTCCTCAATCGTTCCTCAATCGTTCCTCAATCGTTCCTCAATCGTTCCTCAATCGTTCCTCAATCGTTCCTCAATCGTTCCTCAATCGTTCCTCAATCGTTCCTCAATCGTCCCTCAATCGTTCCTCAACCGTTCCTCAACCGTTCCTCAATCGTTCCTCAATCGTTCCTCAATCGTTCCTCAATCGTTCCTCAATCGTTCCTCAATCGTTCCTCAACCGTCCCTCAACCGTCCCTCAACCGTCCTTCAACCGTCCTTCAACCGTCCCTCAACCGTCCCTCAACCGACCCTCAACCGTCCCTCAACCGTCCCTCAACCGTCCCTCAACCGTCCCTCAACCGCCCCTCAACCGTTCCTCAATCGTTCCTCATCGTTCCTCAATCGTTCCTCAATCGTTCCTCAATCGTTCCTCAATCGTTCCTCAATCGTTCCTCAATCGTTCCTCAATCGTTCCTCAATGGTTCCTCAACGGTTCCTCAATGGTTCCTCAATCGTTCCTCAATGGTTCCTCAACGG
Source organism: Thecophora atra (assembly GCA_937620795.1). Lineage (NCBI taxonomy): Eukaryota > Metazoa > Arthropoda > Insecta > Diptera > Conopidae > Thecophora > Thecophora atra. The sequence continues at coordinate 59,842,742 of OW569397.1, read as the reverse complement.
TTCCTCAATCGTTCCTCAATCGTTCCTCAATCGTTCCTCAATCGTTCCTCAATCGTTCCTCAATCGTTCCTCAATCGTTCCTCAATCGTTCCTCAGTGGTTCCTCAACGGTTCCTCAATGGTTCCTCAATCGTTCCTCAATGGTTCCTCAACCGGACCTCAACCGTCCCTCAACCGTCCCTCAACCGTCCCTCAACCGTCCCTCAACCGTCCCTCAACCGTCCCTCAACCGTCCCTCAACCGTCCCTCAACCGTCCCTCAACCGTCCCTCAACCGTCCCTCAACCGTCCCTCAACCGTCCCTCAACCGTCCCTCAACCGTCCCTCAACCGTCCCTCAACCGTTCCTCAATCGTTCCCCAATGGTTCCTCAATCGTTCCTCAATCGTTCCTCAATCGTTCCTCAATAGTTCCTTAATCGTTCCTCAATCGTTCCTCAATCGTCCCTCAACCGTCCCTCAACCGTCCCTCAACCGTCCCTCAACCGACCCTCAACCGTTCCTCAATCGTTCCTCAATGGTTCCTCAATCGTTCCTCAATCGTTCCTCAATCGTTCCTCAATCGTTCCTCAATCGTTCCTCAATCGTTCCTCAATAGTTCCTTAATCGTTCCTCAATCGTTCCTCAATCGTCCCTCAACCGTCCCTCAACCGTCCCTCAACCGTCCCTCAACCGTCCCTCAACCGTCCTTCAACCGACCATCAACCGACCCTCAACCGTCCCTCAATCGTTCCTCAATCGTTCCTCAATCGTCCCTCAACCGTCCTTCAACCGTCCCTAAACCGTCCCTCAACCGCCCCTCAATCGTTCCTCAATCGTCCCTCAACCGTCCTTCAACCGTCCCTCAACCGCCCCTCAACCGTTCCTCAATCGTTCCTCATCGTTCCTCAATCGTTCCTCAATCGTTCCTCAATCGTTCCTCAATCGTTCCTCAATCGTTCCTCAATCGTTCCTCAATCGTTCCTCAATCGTTCCTCAATCGTTCCTCAATAGTTCCTTAATCGTTCCTTAATCGTTCCTCAATCGTTCCTCAATCGTCCCTCAACCGTCCCTCAACCGTCCCTCAACCGTCCCTCAACCGTCCCTCAACCGTCCTTCAACCGACCATCAACCGACCCTCAACCGTCCCTCAATCGTTCCTCAATCGTTCCTCAATCGTCCCTCAACCGTCCTTCAACCGTCCCTAAACCGTCCCTCAACCGTCCCTCAACCGTCCCTCAACCGTCCCTCAACCGTCCCTCAATCGTTCCTCAATCGTTCCTCAATCGTCCCTCAACCGTCCTTCAGCCGTCCCTCAACCGCCCCTCAATCGTTCCTCAATCGTTCCTCAATCGTTCCTCAATCGTTCCTCAATCGTTCCTCAATCGTTCCTCAATCGTTCCTCAATCGTTCCTCAATCGTTCCTCAATCGTTCCTCAATCGTTCCTCAATCGTTCCTCAACCGTCCCTCAACCGTCCCTCAACCGTCCTTCAACCGACCATCAACCGACCCTCAACCGTCCCTCAACCGTCCCTCAACCGTCCCTCAATCGTTCCTCAATCGTTCCTCAATCGTTCCTCAATCGTTCCTCAATCGTTCCTCAATCGTTCCTCAATCGTTCCTCAATCGTTCCTCAATCGTTCCTCAACCGTCCTTCAACCGTCGCTCAACCGTCCTTCAACCGTCCTTCAACCGACCCTCAACCGCCCCTCAATCGTTCCTCAATCGTTCCTCAATCGTCCCTCAACCGTCCTTCAACCGTCCCTCAACCAATGGTTCCTCAACGGTTCCTCAATGGTTCCTCAATCGTTCCTCAATGGTTCCTCAACGGTTCCTCAATCGTTCCTCAATCGTTCCTCAATCGTTCCTCAATCGTTCCTCAATCGTTCCTCAATCGTTCCTCAATCGTTCCTCAATCGTTCCTCAATCGTCCCTCAATCGTTCCTCAACCGTTCCTCAACCGTTCCTCAATCGTTCCTCAATCGTTCCTCAATCGTTCCTCAATCGTTCCTCAATCGTTCCTCAATCGTTCCTCAACCGTCCCTCAACCGTCCCTCAACCGTCCTTCAACCGTCCTTCAACCGTCCCTCAACCGTCCTTCAACCGTCCTTCAACCGTCCCTCAACCGTCCCTCAACCGTCCCTCAACCGTCCCTCAACCGTCCCTCAACCGTCCCTCAACCGCCCCTCAACCGTTCCTCAATCGTTCCTCATCGTTCCTCAATCGTTCCTCAATCGTTCCTCAATCGTTCCTCAATCGTTCCTCAATCGTTCCTCAATCGTTCCTCAATCGTTCCTCAATGGTTCCTCAACGGTTCCTCAATGGTTCCTCAATCGTTCCTCAATGGTTCCTCAATGGTTCCTCAACGGTTCCTCAATCGTTCCTCAATCGTTCCTCAATCGTTCCTCAATCGTTCCTCAATCGTTCCTCAATCGTTCCTCAATCGTTCCTCAATCGTCCCTCAATCGTTCCTCAACCGTTCCTCAACCGTTCCTTAATCGTTCCTCAATCGTTCCTCAATCGTTCCTCAATCGTTCCTCAATCGTTCCTCAATCGTTCCTCAATCGTTCCTCAATCGTTCCTCAATCGTCCCTCAATCGTTCCTCAACCGTTCCTCAACCGTTCCTCAATCGTTCCTCAATCGTTCCTCAATCATTCCTCAATCGTTCCTCAATCGTTCCTCAACCGTCCCTCAACCGTCCCTCAACCGTCCTTCAACCGTCCTTCAACCGTCCCTCAACCGTTCTTCAACCGTCCTTCAACCGTCCCTCAACCGTCCCTCAACCGTCCCTCAACCGTCCCTCAACCGTCCCTCAACCGTCCCTCAACCGCCCCTCAACCGTTCCTCAATCGTTCCTCATCGTTCCTCAATCGTTCCTCAATCGTTCCTCAATCGTTCCTCAATCGTTCCTCAATCGTTCCTCAATCGTTCCTCAATGGTTCCTCAACGGTTCCTCAATGGTTCCTCAATCGTTCCTCAATGGTTCCTCAACGGTTCCTCAATCGTTCCTCAATCGTTCCTCAATCGTTCCTCAATCGTTCCTCAATCGTTCCTCAATCGTTCCTCAATCGTTCCTCAATCGTTCCTCAATCGTTCCTCAATCGTTCCTCAATCGTTCCTCAATCGTTCCTCAATCGTTCCTCAATCGTCCCTCAATCGTTCCTCAACCGTTCCTCAACCGTTCCTCAATCGTTCCTCAATCGTTCCTCAATCGTTCCTCAATCGTTCCTCAATCGTTCCTCAACCGTCCCTCAACCGTCCCTCAACCGTCCTTCAACCGTCCTTCAACCGTCCCTCAACCGTCCCTCAACCGACCCTCAACCGTCCCTCAACCGTCCCTCAACCGTCCCTCAACCGTCCCTCAACCGTCCCTCAACCGCCCCTCAACCGTTCCTCAATCGTTCCTCATCGTTCCTCAATCGTTCCTCAATCGTTCCTCAATCGTTCCTCAATCGTTCCTCAATCGTTCCTCAATCGTTCCTCAATCGTTCCTCAATGGTTCCTCAACGGTTCCTTAATGGTTCCTCAATCGTTCCTCAATGGTTCCTCAACGGTTCCTCAATCGTTCCTCAATCGTTCCTCAATCGTTCCTCAATCGTTCCTCAATCGTTCCTCAATCGTTCCTCAATCGTTCCTCAGTGGTTCCTCAACGGTTCCTCAATGGTTCCTCAATGGTTCCTCAATGGTTCCTCAATGGTTCCTCAACCGTCCCTCAACCGTCCCTCAACCGTCCCTCAACCGTCCCTCAACCGTCCCTCAACCGTCCCTCAACCGTCCCTCAACCGTCCCTCAACCGTCCCTCAACCGTCCCTCAACCGTCCCTCAACCGTCCCTCAACCGTCCCTCAACCGTCCCTCAACCGTCCCTCAACCGTTCCTCAATCGTTCCCCAATGGTTCCTCAATCGTTCCTCAATCGTTCCTCAATCGTTCCTCAATAGTTCCTTAATCGTTCCTTAATCGTTCCTCAATCGTTCCTCAATCGTCCCTCAACCGTCCCTCAACCGTCCCTCAACCGTCCCTCAACCGACCCTCAACCGTTCCTCAATCGTTCCTCAATGGTTCCTCAATCGTTCCTCAATCGTTCCTCAATCGTTCCTCAATCGTTCCTCAATAGTTCCTTAATCATTCCTTAATCGTTCCTCAATCGTTCCTCAATCGTCCCTCAACCGTCCCTCAACCGTCCCTCAACCGTCCCTCAACCGTCCCTCAACCGTCCTTCAACCGACCATCAACCGACCCTCAACCGTCCCTCAATCGTTCCTCAATCGTTCCTCAATCGTCCCTCAACCGTCCTTCAACCGTCCCTAAACCGTCCCTCAACCGCCCCTCAATCGTTCCTCAATCGTCCCTCAACCGTCCTTCAACCGTCCCTCAACCGTCCCTCAACCGCCCCTCAATCGTTCCTCAATCGTTCCTCAATCGTTCCTCAATCGTTCCTCAATCGTTCCTCAATCGTTCCTCAATCGTTCCTCAACCGTCCTTCAACCGTCGCTCAACCGTCCTTCAACCGTCCTTCAACCGACCCTCAACCGCCCCTCAATCGTTCCTCAATCGTTCCTCAATCGTCCCTCAACCGTCCTTCAACCGTCCCTCAATCGTTCCTCAACCGCCCCTCAATCGTTCCTCAATCGTTCCTCAATCGTTCCTCAATCGTTCCTCAATCGTTCCTCAATCGTTCCTCAATCGTTCCTCAATGGTTCCTCAACGGTTCCTCAATGGTTCCTCAATCGTTCCTCAATGGTTCCTCAACGGTTCCTCAATCGTTCCTCAATCGTTCCTCAATCGTTCCTCAATCGTTCCTCAATCGTTCCTCAATCGTTCCTCAATCGTTCCTCAATCGTTCCTCAATCGTCCCTCAACCGTCCCTCAACCGTCCCTCAACCGCCCCTCAACCGTTCCTCAACCGCCCCTCAATCGTTCCTCAATCGTTCCTCAATCGTTCCTCAATCGTTCCTCAATCGTTCCTCAATCGTTCCTCAATCGTTCCTCAATCGTCCCTCAACCGTCCCTCAACCGTCCCTCAACCGTCCCTCAACCGTCCCTCAACCGTCCTTCAACCGACCATCAACCGACCCTCAACCGTCCCTCAATCGTTCCTCAATCGTTCCTCAATCGTCCCTCAACCGTCCTTCAACCGTCCCTCAACCGTCCCTCAACCGCCCCTCAATCGTTCCTCAATCGTTCCTCAATCGTCCCTCAACCGTCCTTCAACCGTCCCTCAACCGTCCCTCAACCGCCCCTCAATCGTTCCTCAATCGTTCCTCAATCGTTCCTCAATCGTTCCTCAATCGTTCCTCAATCGTTCCTCAATCGTTCCTCAATCGTTCCTCAACCGTCCTTCAACCGTCGCTCAACCGTCCTTCAACCGTCCTTCAACCGACCCTCAACCGCCCCTCAATCGTTCCTCAATCGTTCCTCAATCGTCCCTCAACCGTCCTTCAACCGTCCCTCAACCGTCCCTCAACCGCCCCTCAATCGTTCCTCAATCGTTCCTCAATCGTTCCTCAATCGTTCCTCAATCGTTCCTCAATCGTTCCTCAATCGTTCCTAAATCGTTCCTCAACCGTCCTTCAACCGTCGCTCAACCGTCCTTCAACCGTCCTTCAACCGACCCTCAACCGCCCCTCAATCGTTCCTCAATCGTTCCTCAATCGTCCCTCAACCGTCCTTCAACCGTCCCTCAACCGTCCCTCAACCGCCCCTCAATCGTTCCTCAATCGTTCCTCAATCGTTCCTCAATCGTTCCTCAATCGTTCCTCAATCGTTCCTCAATCGTTCCTCAACCGTTCCTCAACCGTTCCTCAATCGTTCCTCAATCGTTCCTCAACCGTTCCTCAACCGTTCCTCAATCGTTCCTCAATCGTTCCTCAATCGTTCCTCAATCGTTCCTCAATCGTTCCTCAATCGTTCCTCAATCGTTCCTCAATCGTTCCTCAACCGTCCTTCAACCGTCGCTCAACCGTCCTTCAACCGTCCTTCAACCGACCCTCAACCGCCCCTCAATCGTTCCTCAATCGTTCCTCAATCGTCCCTCAACCGTCCTTCAACCGTCCCTCAACCGCCCCTCAATCGTTCCTCAATCGTTCCTCAATCGTTCCTCAATCGCTCCTCAATCGTTCCTCAATCGTTCCTCAATGGTTCCTCAACGGTTCCTCAATGGTTCCTCAATCGTTCCTCAATGGTTCCTCAACGGTTCCTCAATCGTTCCTCAATCGTTCCTCAATCGTTCCTCAATCGTTCCTCAATCGTTCCTCAATCGTTCCTCAATCGTTCCTCAACCGTCCTTCAACCGTCGCTCAACCGTCCTTCAACCGTCCTTCAACCGACCCTCAACCGCCCCTCAATCGTTCCTCAATCGTTCCTCAATCGTCCCTCAACCGTCCTTCAACCGTCCCTCAACCGTCCCTCAACCGCCCCTCAATCGTTCCTCAATGGTTCCTCAACGGTTCCTCAATGGTTCCTCAATCGTTCCTCAATGGTTCCTCAACGGTTCCTCAATCGTTCCTCAATCGTTCCTCAATCGTTCCTCAATCGTTCCTCAATCGTTCCTCAATCGTTCCTCAATCGTTCCTCAATCGTTCCTCAATCGTTCCTCAATCGTTCCTCAATCGTTCCTCAGTGGTTCCTCAACGGTTCCTCAATGGTTCCTCAATCGTTCCTCAATGGTTCCTCAACCGTCCCTCAACCGTCCCTCAACCGTCCCTCAACCGTCCCTCAACCGTCCCTCAACCGTCCCTCAACCGTTCCTCAATCGTTCCCCAATGGTTCCTCAATCGTTCCTCAATCGTTCCTCAATCGTTCCTCAATAGTTCCTTAATCGTTCCTTAATCGTTCCTCAATCGTTCCTCAACCGTCCCTCAACCGTCCCTCAACCGTCCCTCAACCGTCCCTCAACCGTCCCTCAACCGTCCCTCAACCGTTCCTCAATCGTTCCTCAATGGTTCCTCAATCGTTCCTCAATCGTTCCTCAATCCTTCCTCAATCGTTCCTCAATAGTTCCTTAATCGTTCCTTAATCGTTCCTCAATCGTTCCTCAATCGTTCCTCAATCGTCCCTCAACCGTCCCTCAACCGTCCCTCAACCGTCCCTCAACCGTCCCTCAACCGTCCTTCAACCGACCATCAACCGACCCTCAACCGTCCCTCAATCGTTCCTCAATCGTCCCTCAACCGTCCTTCAACCGTCCCTCAACCGTCCCTCAACCGCCCCTCAATCGTTCCTCAATCGTTCCTCAATCGTCCCTCAACCGTCCTTCAACCGTCCCTCAACCGTCCCTCAACCGCCCCTCAATCGTTCCTCAATCGTTCCTCAATCGTTCCTCAATCGTTCCTCAATCGTTCCTCAATCGTTCCTCAACCGTCCTTCAACCGTCGCTCAACCGTCCTTCAACCGTCCTTCAACCGACCCTCAACCGCCCCTCAATCGTTCCTCAATCGTTCCTCAATCGTCCCTCAACCGTCCTTCAACCGTCCCTCAACCGTCCCTCAACCGGCCCTCAATCGTTCCTCAATCGTTCCTCAATCGTTCCTCAATCGTTCCTCAATCGTTCCTCAACCGTCCTTCAACCGTCGCTCAACCGTCCTTCAACCGTCCTTCAACCGACCCTCAACCGCCCCTCAATCGTTCCTCAATCGTTCCTCAATCGTCCCTCAACCGTCCTTCAACCGTCCCTCAACCGTCCCTCAACCGCCCCTCAATCGTTCCTCAATCGTTCCTCAATCGTTCCTCAATCGTTCCTCAATCGTTCCTCAATCGTTCCTCAATCGTTCCTCAATGGTTCCTCAACGGTTCCTCAATCGTTCCTCAACCGTTCCTCAACCGTTCCTCAATCGTTCCTCAATCGTTCCTCAATCGTTCCTCAATCGTTCCTCAATCGTTCCTCAATCGTTCCTCAATCGTTCCTCAATCGTTCCTCAATCGTTCCTCAATCGTTCCTCAATCGTTCCTCAATCGTTCCTCAATCGTTCCTCAATCGTTCCTCAATCGTTCCTCAATCGTTCCTCAATCGTTCCTCAATCGTTCCTCAATCGTTCCTCAACTGTCCCTCAACCGTCCCTCAACCGTCCTTCAACCGTCCTTCAACCGTCCCTCAACCGTCCTTCAACCGTCCTTCAACCGTCCCTCAACCGTCCCTCAACCGTCCCTCAACCGTCCCTCAACCGTTCCTCAACCGTCCCTCAACCGCCCCTCAACCGTTCCTCAATCGTTCCTCATCGTTCCTCAATCGTTCCTCAATCGTTCCTTAATCGTTCCTCAATCGTTCCTCAATCGTTCCTCAATCGTTCCTCAATGGTTCCTCAACGGTTCCTCAATGGTTCCTCAATCGTTCCTCAATGGTTCCTCAACGGTTCCTCAATCGTTCCTCAATCGTTCCTCAATCGTTCCTCAATCGTTCCTCAATCGTTCCTCAATCGTTCCTCAATCGTTCCTCAGTGGTTCCTCAATCGTTCCTCAATCGTTCCTCAGTGGTTCCTCAACGGTTCCTCAATGGTTCCTCAATCGTTCCTCAATGGTTCCTCAACGGTTCCTCAATCGTTCCTCAATCGTTCCTCAATGGTTCCTCAACGGTTCCTTAATCGCTCCTCAATCGTTCCTCAATCGTTCCTCAATCGTTCCTTAATCGCTCCTCAATCGTTCCCCAATCGTTCCTCAATCGTTCCTCAATCGTTCCTCAGTGGTTCCTCAACGGTTCCTCAATGGTTCCTCAATCGTTCCTCAATGGTTCCTCAACGGTTCCTCAATCGTTCCTCAATCGTTCCTCAATCGTTCCTCAATCGTTCCTTAATCGCTCCTCAATCGTTCCCCAATCGTTCCTCAATCGTTCCTCAATCGTCCTTCAACCGTCCTTCAACCGTCCCTCAACCGTCCTTCAACCGTCATTCAACCGTCCCTCAACCGTCCCTCAACCGTCCCTCAACCGTCCCTCAACCGTCCCTCAACCGTCCCTCAACCGCCCCTCAACCGTTCCTCAATCGTTCCTCATCGTTCCTCAATCGTCCCTCAACCGTCCCTCAACCGTCCCTCAACCGTCCCTCAACCGTCCCTCAACCGTCCCTCAACCGTCCCTCAACCGTCCCTCAACCGTCCCTCAACCGTCCCTCAACCGTCCCTCAACCGTCCCTCAACCGTCCCTCAACCGTCCCTCAACCGTCCCTCAACCGTCCCTCAACCGTCCCTCAACCGTCCCTCAACCGTCCCTCAACCGTTCCTCAATCGTTCCCCAATGGTTCCTCAATCGTTCCTCAATCGTTCCTCAATCGTTCCTCAATAGTTCCTTAATCGTTCCTTAATCGTTCCTCAATCGTTCCTCAATCGTCCCTCAACCGTCCCTCAACCGTCCCTCAACCGTCCCTCAACCGTCCCTCAACCGTCCCTCAACCGTTCCTCAATCGTTCCTCAATGGTTCCTCAATCGTTCCTCAATCGTTCCTCAATCGTTCCTCAATCGTTCCTCAATAGTTCCTTAATCGTTCCTTAATCGTTCCTTAATCGTTCCTCAATCGTTCCTCAATCGTCCCTCAACCGTCCCTCAACCGTCCCTCAACCGTCCCTCAACCGTCCTTCAACCGACCATCAACCGACCCTCAACCGTCCCTCAACCGTCCCTCAACCGTCCCTCAATCGTTCCTCAATCGTTCCTCAACCGTTCCTCAACCGTTCCTCAATCGTTCCTCAATCGTTCCTCAATCGTTCCTCAATCGTTCCTCAATCGTTCCTCAATCGTTCCTCAATCGTTCCTCAATCGTTCCTCAATCGTTCCTCAATCGTTCCTCAATCGTTCCTCAACCGTCCCTCAACCGTCCTTCAACCGTCGCTCAACCGTCCTTCAACCGTCCTTCAACCGACCCTCAACCGCCCCTCAATCGTTCCTCAATCGTTCCTCAATCGTCCCTCAACCGTTCCTCAATCGTTCCTCAATCGTTCCTCAATCGTTCCTCAATCGTTCCTCAATCGTTCCTCAATCGTTCCTCAATCGTTCCTCAACCGTCCTTCAACCGTCGCTCAACCGTTCTTCAACCGTCCTTCAACTGACCCTCAACCGCCCCTCAATCGTTCCTCAATCGTCCCTCAACCGTCCTTCAACCGTCCCTCAACCGCCCCTCAATCGTTCCTCAATCGTTCCTCAATCGTTCCTCAATCGTTCCTCAATCGTTCCTCAATCGTTCCTCAATCGTTCCTCAATCGTTCCTCAATCGTTCCTCAATCGTTCCTCAATGGTTCCTCAACGGTTCCTCAATGGTTCCTCAATCGTTCCTCAATGGTTCCTCAACGGTTCCTCAATCGTTCCTCAATCGTTCCTCAATCGTTCCTCAATCGTTCCTCAATCGTTCCTCAATGGTTCCTCAACGGTTCCTCAATGGTTCCTCAATCGTTCCTCAATGGTTCCTCAACGGTTCCTCAATCGTTCCTCAATCGTTCCTCAATCGTTCCTCAATCGTTCCTCAATCGTTCCTCAATGGTTCCTCAACGGTTCCTCAATGGTTCCTCAATGGTTCCTTAACAGTTCCTCAATCGTTCCTCAATCGTTCCTTAATCGCTCCTCAATCGTTCCTCAATCGTTCCTCAATCGTCCCTCAACCGTCCTTCAACCGTCCCTCAACCGCCCCTCAATCGTTCCTCAATCGTTCCTCAATCGTTCCTCAATCGTTCCTCAATCGTTCCTCAATCGTTCCTCAATCGTTCCTCAATCGTTCCTCAATCGTTCCTCAATGGTTCCTCAACGGTTCCTCAATGGTTCCTCAATCGTTCCTCAATGGTTCCTCAACGGTTCCTCAATCGTTCCTCAATCGTTCCTCAATCGTTCCTCAATCGTTCCTCAATCGTTCCTCAATCGTTCCTCAATCGTTCCTCAATCGTTCCTCAATCGTTCCTCAATCGTTCCTCAATCGTTCCTCAATCGTTCCTCAATCGTTCCTCAATCGTTCCTCAATCGTTCCTCAATCGTTCCTCAATCGTTCCTCAATCGTTCCTCAATCGTTCCTTAATCGCTCCTCAATCGTTCCTCAATCGTTCCTCAATCGTCCCTCAACCGTCCTTCAACCGTCCCTCAACCGCCCCTCAATCGTTCCTCAATCGTTCCTCAATCGTTCCTCAATCGTTCCTCAATCGTTCCTCAATCGTTCCTCAATCGTTCCTCAATCGTTCCTCAATCGTTCCTCAATCGTTCCTCAATGGTTCCTCAACGGTTCCTCAATGGTTCCTCAATCGTTCCTCAATGGTTCCTCAACGGTTCCTCAATCGTTCCTCAATCGTTCCTCAATCGTTCCTCAATCGTTCCTCAATCGTTCCTCAATCGTTCCTCAATCGTTCCTCAATCGTTCCTCAATCGTTCCTCAATCGTCCCTCAACCGTCCCTCAACCGTCCCTCAACCACCCCTCAACCGTTCCTCAATCGTTCCTCATCGTTCCTCAATCGTTCCTCAATGGTTCCTCAACGGTTCCTCAATGGTTCCTCAATCGTTCCTCAATGGTTCCTCAACGGTTCCTCAATCGTTCCTCAATCGTTCCTCATCGTTCCTCAATCGTTCCTCAATGGTTCCTCAACGGTTCCTCAATGGTTCCTCAATCGTTCCTCAATGGTTCCTCAACGGTTCCTCAATCGTTCCTCAATCGTTCCTCAATCGTTCCTCAATCGTTCCTCAATGGTTCCTCAACGGTTCCTCAATGGTTCCTCAACGGTTCCTCAATCGTTCCTCAATCGTTCCTTAATCGCGTCTCAATCGTTCCCCAATCGTTCCTCAATCGTTCCTCAATCGTCCCTCAGCCGTCCCTCAACCGTCCCTCAACCGTCCCTCAACCGTCCCTCAACCGTCCCTCAACCGTTCCTCAATCGTTCCTCAATCGTTCCTCAATCGTTCCTCAATCGTTCCTCAATCGTTCCTCAATCGTTCCTCAATGGTTCCTCAACGGTTCCTCAATGGTTCCTCAATCGTTCCTCAATGGTTCCTCAACGGTTCCTCAATCGTTCCTCAATCGTTCCTCAATCGTTCCGCAATCGTTCCTCAATCGTTCCTCAATCGTTCCTCAATCGTTCCTCAATCGTCCCTCAACCGTCCCTCAAACGTCCCTCAACCGTCCCTCAACCGTTCCTCAATCGTTCCTCAATCGTTCCTCAATCGTTCCTCAATCGTTCCTCAATCGTTCCTCAACCGTCCCTCAACCGTCCCTCAACCGTTCCTCAATCGTTCCTCAATGGTTCCTCAATCGTTCCTCAATCGTTCCTCAACCGTTCCTCAACCGTTCCTCAATCGTTCCTCAATCGTTCCTCAATCGTTCCTCAATCGTTCCTCAATCGTTCCTCAATCGTTCCTCAATGGTTCCTCAACGGTTCCTCAATGGTTCCTCAATCGTTCCTCAATGGTTCCTCAACGGTTCCTCAATCGTTCCTCAATCCTTCCTCAATCGTTCCTCAATCGTTCCTCAATCGTTCCTCAATCGTTCCTCAATCGTTCCTCAATCGTTCCTCAATCGTCCCTCAACCGTCCCTCAACCGTCCCTCAACCGTCCCTCAACCGTTCCTCAATCGTTCCTCATCGTTCCTCAATCGTTCCTCAATGGTTCCTCAACGGTTCCTCAATGGTTCCTCAATCGTTCCTCAATCGTTCCTCAATCGTTCCTCAATCGTTCCTCAATCGTTACTCAATCGTTCCTCAATCGTTCCTCAATCGTTCCTCAACCGTCCCTCAACCGTCCCTCAACCGTCCCTCAACCGTCCCTCAACCGTCCCTCAACCGTCCCTCAACCGTCCCTCAACCGTCCCTCAACCGTCCCTCAACCGTTCCTCAATCGTTCCTCAATGGTTCCTCAATCGTTCCTCAATCGTTCCTCAATCGTTCCTCAATCGTTCCTCAATAGTTCCTTAATTGTTCCTTAATCGTTCCTCAATCGTTCCTCAATCGTCCCTCAACCGTCCCTCAACCGTCCCTCAACCGTCCCTCAACCGTCCCTCAACCGTCCCTCAACCGTCCTTCAACCGACCATCAACCGACCCTCAACCGTCCCTCAACCGTCCCTCAACCGTCCCTCAACCGTCCCTCAACCGTTCCTCAATCGTTCCTCAACCGTTCCTCAATCGTTCCTCAATGGTTCCTCAACGGTTCCTCAATGGTTCCTCAATCGTTCCTCAATCGTTCCTCAATCGTTCCTCAATCGTTCCTCAATCGTTCCTCAATCGTTCCTCAATCGTTCCTCAATCGTTCCTCAACCGTCCCTCAACCGTCCCTCAACAGTCCCTCAACCGTCCCTCAACCGTCCCTCAACCGTCCCTCAACCGTCCCTCAACCGTCCCTCAACCGTCCCTCAACCGTCCCTCAACCGTTCCTCAATCGTTCCTCAATCGTTCCTCAATCGTTCCTCAATCGTTCCTCAATGGTTCCTCAATCGTTCCTCAATCGTTCCTCAATCGTTCCTCAATCGTTCCTCAATAGTTCCTTAATCGTTCCTTAATCGTTCCTCAATCGTTCCTCAATCGTCCCTCAACCGTCCCTCAACCGTCCCTCAACCGTCCCTCAACCGTCCCTCAACCGTCCTTCAACCGACCATCAACCGACCCTCAACCGTCCCTCAACCGTCCCTCAACCGTCCCTCAATCGTTCCTCAATCGTTCCTCAATCGTTCCTCAATCGTTCCTCAATCGTTCCTCAATCGTTCCTCAATCGTTCCTCAATCGTTCCTCAATCGTCCCTCAACCGTCCCTCAACCGTCCCTCAACCGTCCCTCAACCGTTCCTCAATCGTTCCTCAATCGTTCCTCAATCGTTCCTCAATCGTTCCTCAATCGTTCCTCAACCGTCCCTCAACCGTCCCTCAACCGTTCCTCAATCGTTCCTCAATGGTTCCTCAATCGTTCCTCAATCGTTCCTCAACCGTTCCTCAACCGTTCCTCAATCGTTCCTCAATCGTTCCTCAATCGTTCCTCAATCGTTCCTCAATCGTTCCTCAATCGTTCCTCAATGGTTCCTCAACGGTTCCTCAATGGTTCCTCAATCGTTCCTCAATGGTTCCTCAACGGTTCCTCAATCGTTCCTCAATCGTTCCTCAATCGTTCCTCAATCGTTCCTCAATCGTTCCTCAATGGTTCCTCAACGGTTCCTCAATGGTTCCTCAATGGTTCCTCAACGGTTCCTCAATCGTTCCTCAATCGTTCCTTAATCGCTCCTCAATCGTTCCTCAATCGTCCCTCAACCGTCCTTCAACCGTCCCTCAACCGCCCCTCAATCGTTCCTCAATCGTTCCTCAATCGTTCCTCAATCGTTCCTCAATCGTTCCTCAATCGTTCCTCAATCGTTCCTCAATCGTTCCTCAATGGTTCCTCAACGGTTCCTCAATGGTTCCTCAATCGTTCCTCAATGGTTCCTCAACGGTTCCTCAATCGTTCCTCAATCGTTCCTCAATCGTTCCTCAATCGTTCCTCAATCGTTCCTCAATCGTTCCTCAATCGTTCCTCAATCGTTCCTCAATCGTTCCTCAATCGTCCCTCAACCGTCCCTCAACCGTCCCTCAACCACACCTCAACCGTTCCTCAATCGTTCCCCATCGTTCCTCAATCGTTCCTCAATGGTTCCTCAACGGTTCCTCAATGGTTCCTCAATCGTTCCTCAATGGTTCCTCAACGGTTCCTCAATCGTTCCTCAATCGTTCCTCATCGTTCCTCAATCGTTCCTCAATGGTTCCTCAACGGTTCCTCAATGGTTCCTCAATCGTTCCTCAATGGTTCCTCAACGGTTCCTCAATCGTTCCTCAATCGTTCCTCAATCGTTCCTCAATCGTTCCTCAATCGTTCCTCAATGGTTCCTCAACGGTTCCTCAATGGTTCCTCAATGGTTCCTCAACGGTTCCTCAATCGTTCCTCAATCGTTCCTTAATCGCTCCTCAATCGTTCCCCAATCGTTCATCAATCGTTCCTCAATCGTCCCTCAGCCGTCCCTCAACCGTCCCTCAACCGTCCCTCAACCGTCCCTCAACCGTCCCTCAACCGTTCCTCAATCGTTCCTCAATCGTTCCTCAATCGTTCCTCAATCGTTCCTCAATCGTTCCTCAATCGTTCCTCAATGGTTCCTCAACGGTTCCTCAATGGTTCCTCAATCGTTCCTCAATGGTTCCTCAACGGTTCCTCAATCGTTCCTCAATCGTTCCTCAATCGTTCCGCAATCGTTCCTCAATCGTTCCTCAATCGTTCCTCAATCGTTCCTCAATCGTCCCTCAACCGTCCCTCAACCGTCCCTCAACCGTCCCTCAACCGTTCCGCAATCGTTCCTCAATCGTTCCTCAATCGTTCCTCAATCGTTCCTCAATCGTTCCTCAACCGTCCCTCAACCGTCCCTCAACCGTTCCTCAATCGTTCTTCAATGGTTCCTCAATCGTTCCTCAATCGTTCCTCAACCGTTCCTCAACCGTTCCTCAATCGTTCCTCAATCGTTCCTCAATCGTTCCTCAATCGTTCCTCAATCGTTCCTCAATCGTTCCTCAATGGTTCCTCAACGGTTCCTCAATGGTTCCTCAATCGTTCCTCAATGGTTCCTCAACGGTTCCTCAATCGTTCCTCAATCCTTCCTCAATCGTTCCTCAATCGTTCCTCAATCGTTCCTCAATCGTTCCTCAATCGTTCCTCAATCGTCCCTCAACCGTCCCTCAACCGTCCCTCAACCGTCCCTCAACCGTTCCTCAATCGTTCCTCATCGTTCCTCAATCGTTCCTCAATGGTTCCTCAACGGTTCCTCAATGGTTCCTCAATCGTTCCTCAATCGTTCCTCAATCGTTCCTCAATCGTTCCTCAATCGTTCCTCAATCGTTCCTCAATCGTTCCTCAACCGTCCCTCAACCGTCCCTCAACCGTCCCTCAACCGTCCCTCAACCGTCCCTCAACCGTCCCTCAACCGTCCCTCAACCGTCCCTCAACCGTCCCTCAACCGTCCCTCAACCGTTCCTCAATCGTTCCTCAATGGTTCCTCAATCGTTCCTCAATCGTTCCTCAATCGTTCCTCAATCGTTCCTCAATAGTTCCTTAATCGTTCCTTAATCGTTCCTCAATCGTTCCTCAATCGTCCCTCAACCGTCCCTCAACCGTCCCTCAACCGTCCCTCAACCGTCCCTCAACCGTCCCTCAACCGTCCCTCAACCGTCCTTCAACCGACCATCAACCGACCCTCAACCGTCCCTCAACCGTCCCTCAACCGTCCCTCAATCGTTCCTCAATCGTTCCTCAATCGTTCCTCAACCGTTCCTCAACCGTTCCTCAATCGTTCCTCAATCGTTCCTCAATCGTTCCTCAATCGTTCCTCAATCGTTCCTCAATCGTTCCTCAATCGTTCCTCAATCGTTCCTCAATCGTTCCTCAATCGTTCCTCAATCGTTCCTCAATCGTTCCTCAATCGTTCCTCAATCGTTCCTCAATCGTTCCTCAATCGTTCCTCAACCGTCCTTCAACCGTCGCTCAACCGTCCTTCAACCGTCGCTCAACCGTCCTTCAATTGTCCTTCAACCGACCCTCAACCGCCCCTCAATCGTTCCTCAATCGTTCCTCAATCGTCCCTCAACCGTCCTTCAACCGTCCCTCAACCGTCCCTCAACCGTCCCTCAACCGTCCCTCAACCGTCCCTCAACCGTTCCTCAATCGTTCCTCAATCGTTCCTCAATGGTTCCTCAATCGTTCCTCAATCGTTCCTCAATCGTTCCTCATTCGTTCCTCAATCGTTCCTCAATCGTTCCTCAATCGTTCCTCAATCGTTCCTCAATCGTTCCTCAATGGTTCCTCAACGGTTCCTCAATGGTTCCTCAATCGTTCCTCAATGGTTCCTCAATCGTTCCTCAATGGTTCCTCAATCGTTCCTCAATCGTTCCTCAATCGTTCCTCAATCGTTCCTCAATCGTTCCTCAATCGTTCCTCAATCGTTCCTCAATCGTTCCTCAATCGTCCCTCAACCGTCCCTCAACCGTCCCTCAACCGCCCCTCAACCGTTCCTCAATCGTTCCTCATCGTTCCTCAATCGTTCCTCAATGGTTCCTCAATGGTTCCTCAATGGTTCCTCAATCGTTCCTCAACGGTTCCTCAATCGTTCCTCAATCCTTCCTCAATCGTTCCTCAATCGTTCCTCAATCGTTCCTCAATCGTTCCTCAATCGTTCCTCAATCGTTCCTCAATCGTTCCTCAACCGTCCCTCAACCGTCCCTCAACCGTCCCTCAACCGTCCCTCAACCGTCCCTCAACCGTCCCTCAACCGTCCCTCAACCGTTCCTCAATCGTCCCTCAACCGTCCCTCAACCGTCCCTCAACCGTCCCTCAACCGTCCTTCAACCGACCATCAACCGACCCTCAACCGTCCCTCAACCGTCCCTCAACCGTCCCTCAATCGTTCCTCAATGGTTCCTCAACCGTTCCTCAACCGTTCCTCAATCGTTCCTCAATCGTTCCTCAATCGTTCCTCAATCGTTCCTCAATCGTTCCTCAATCGTTCCTCAATCGTTCCTCAATCGTTCCTCAACCGTCCTTCAACCGTCGCTCAACCGTTCTTCAACCGTCCTTCAACCGACCCTCAACCGCCCCTCAATCGTTCCTCAATCGTTCCTCAATCGTCCCTCAACCGTCCTTCAACCGTCCCTCAACCGTCCTTCAACCGTCCCTCAACCGTTCCTCAATCGTTCCTCAATCGTTCCTCAATCGTTCCTCAATCGTTCCTCAATCGTTCCTCAATCGTTCCTCAATCGTTCCTCAATCGTTCCTCAATGGTTCCTCAACGGTTCCTCAATGGTTCCTCAATCGTTCCTCAATGGTTCCTCAACGGTTCCTCAATCGTTCCTCAATCGTTCCTCAATCGTTCCTCAATCGTTCCTCAATCGTTCCTCAATCGTTTCTCAATCGTCCCTCAACCGTCCCTCAACCGTCCCTCAACCGCCCCTCAACCGTTCCTCAATCGTTCCTCATCGTTCCTCAATCGTTCCTCAATGGTTCCTCAACGGTTCCTCAATGGTTCCTCAATCGTTCCTCAATGGTTCCTCAACGGTTCCTCAATCGTTCCTCAATCGTTCCTCAATCGTTCCTCAATCGTTCCTCAATCGTTCCTCAATGGTTCCTCAACGGTTCCTCAATGGTTCCTCAATCGTTCCTCAATGGTTCCTCAACGGTTCCTCAATCGTTCCTCAATCGTTCCTTAATCGCTCCTCAATCGTTCCCCAATCGTTCCTCAATCGTTCCTCAATCGTCCCTCAGCCGTCCCTCAACCGTCCCTCAACCGTCCCTCAACCGTCCTTCAACCGTCCCTCAACCGTCCCTCAACCGTCCCTCAATCGTTCCTCAATCGTTCCTCAATCGTTCCTCAATGGTTCCTCAACGGTTCCTCAATGGTTCCTCAATCGTTCCTCAATGGTTCCTCAATGGTTCCTCAACGGTTCCTCAATGGTTCCTCAATCGTTCCTCAATGGTTCCTCAACGGTTCCTCAATCGTTCCTCAATCGTTCCTCAATCGTTCCGCAATCGTTCCTCAATCGTTCCTCAATCGTTCCTCAATCGTTCCTCAATCGTCCCTCAACCGTCCCTCAACCGTCCCTCAACCGTCCCTCAACCGTTCCTCAATCGTTCCTCAATCGTTCCTCAATCGTTCCTCAATCGTTCCTCAATCGTTCCTCAATCGTTCCTCAATCGTTCCTCAATCGTTCCTCAATGGTTCCTCAACCGTCCCTCAACCGTCCCTCAACCGTCCCTTAACCGTTCTTCAACCGTCCCTCAATCGTCCCTGAACCGTCCCTCAACCATCCCTCAACCGTCCCTCAACCATCCCTCAACCGTTCCTCAATCGTTCCTCAATCGTTCCTCAACCGTCCCTCAACCGTCCATCAACCGTCCCTCAACCGTCCCTCAACCGTCCCTCAACCGTCCCTCAACCGTCCCTCAACCGTCCCTCAACCGTCCTTCAACCGTCCTTCAACCGTCCTTGAACCGTCCCTCAACCATCCCTCAACCGTCCCTCAACCGTCCCTCAATGGTTCCTCAATCGTTCCTCAATCGTTCCTCATTCGTTCCTCAATCGTTCCTCAATCGTTCCTCAATAGTTCCTTAATCGTTCCTTAATCGTTCCTTAATCGTTCCTCAATCGTTCCTCAACCGTCCCTCAACCGTCCCTCAACCGTCCTTCAACCGACCCTCAACCGACCCTCAACCGTCCCTCAACCGTCCCTCAACCGTCCCTCAACCGTCCCTCAATCGTTCCTCAATCGTTCCTCAACCGTTCCTCAACCGTTCCTCAATCGTTCCTCAATCGTTCCTCAATCGTTCCTCAATCGTTCCTCAATCGTTCCTCAATCGTTCCTCAATCGTTCCTCAATCGTTCCTCAATCGTTCCTCAATCGTTCCTCAATCGTTTCTCAACCGTCCCTCAACCGTCCCTCAACCGTCCTTCAACCGTCCTTCAACCGTTCTTCAACCGACCCTCAACCGTCCCTCAACCGCCCCTCAATCGTTCCTCAATCGTTCCTCAATCGTTCCTCAATCGTTCCTCAATCGTTCCTCAATCGTTCCTTAATCGTTCCTCAATCGTTCCTCAATCGTTCCTCAATCGTTCCTCAATCGTTCCTCAATCGTTCCTCAAGCGTCCCTCAACCGTCCCTCAACCGTCCCTTAACCGTCCCTCAACCGTCCCTCAACCGTCCCTCAACCGTCCCTCAACCGCCTCTCAATCGTTCCTCAATCGTTCCTCAATCGTTCCTCAATCGTTCCTCAACCGTCCCTCAACCGTCCTTCAACCGTCCTTCAACCGTCCCTCAACCGTCCCTCAACCGTACCTCAACCGCCCCTCAATCGTTCCTCAATCGTTCCTCAATCGTTCCTCAATCGTTCCTCAATCGTTCCTCAATCGTTCCTTAATCGCTCCTTAATCGCTCCTCAATCGCTCCTCAATCGTTCCTCAATCGTCCTTCAACCGTCCTTCAACCGTCCTTCAACCGTCCTTCAACAGTCCTTCAACCGTCCCTCAACCGTTCTTCAACCGTTCTTCAACCGTCCCTCAACCGTCCTTCAACCGTCCTTCAACCGTCCCTCGACCGACCCTCAACCGTCCCTCAACCGGCCCTCAATCGTTCCTCAATCGTTCCTCAATCGTTCCTCAACCGTCCCTCAACCGTCCCTCAACCGTCCCTCAACCGTCCTTCAACCGTCCTTCAACCGTCCTTCAACCGTCCTTCAACAGTCCTTCAACCGTCCCTCAACCGTCCTTCAACCGACCCTCAACCGTCCCTCAACCGTCCCTCAACCGCCCCTCAATCGTTTCTCAATCGTTCCTCAATCGTTCCTCAACCGTCCCTCAACCGTTCCTCAATCGTTCCTCAATCATTCCTCAATGGTTCCTCAATGGTTCCTCAATGGTTCCTCAATCGTTCCTCAATCGTTCCTCAATCGTTCCTCAATCGTTCCTCAATCGTTCCTCAATCGTTCCTCAATCGTTCCTCAATCGTTCCTCAATCGTTCCTCAATCGTTCCTCAATCGTTCCTCAATCGTTCCTCAATCGTTCCTCAATCGTTCCTCAATCGTTCCTCAATCGTTCCTCAATCGTTCCTCAATCGTTCCTCAATCGTTCCTCAATCGTTCCTCAACCGTCCCTCAACAGTCCCTCAACCGTCCCTCCACCGTCCTTCAACCGTCCCTCAACCGTCCTTCAACCGACCCTCAACCGTCCCTCAACCGCCCCTCAACCGTCCTTCAACCGACCCTCAACCGACCCTCAATCGTTCCTCAATCGTTCCTCAATCGTTCCTCAATCGTTCCTCAATCGTTCCTCAATGGTTCCTCAACGGTTCCTCAATGGTTCCTCAATCGTTCCTCAATGGTTCCTCAACGGTTCCTCAATCGTTCCTCAATGGTTCCTCAACGGTTCCTCAATCGTTCCTCAATCGTTCCTCAATCGTTCCGCAATCGTTCCTCAATCGTTCCTCAATCGTTCCTCAATCGTTCCTCAATCGTCCCTCAACCGTCCCTCAACCGTCCCTCAACCGTCCCTCAACCGTTCCGCAATCGTTCCTCAATCGTTCCTCAATCGTTCCTCAATCGTTCCTCAATCGTTCCTCAACCGTCCCTCAACCGTCCCTCAACCGTTCCTCAATCGTTCTTCAATGGTTCCTCAATCGTTCCTCAATCGTTCCTCAACCGTTCCTCAACCGTTCCTCAATCGTTCCTCAATCGTTCCTCAATCGTTCCTCAATCGTTCCTCAATCGTTCCTCAATCGTTCCTCAATGGTTCCTCAACGGTTCCTCAATGGTTCCTCAATCGTTCCTCAATGGTTCCTCAACGGTTCCTCAATCGTTCCTCAATCCTTCCTCAATCGTTCCTCAATCGTTCCTCAATCGTTCCTCAATCGTTCCTCAATCGTTCCTCAATCGTCCCTCAACCGTCCCTCAACCGTCCCTCAACCGTCCCTCAACCGTTCCTCAATCGTTCCTCATCGTTCCTCAATCGTTCCTCAATGGTTCCTCAACGGTTCCTCAATGGTTCCTCAATCGTTCCTCAATCGTTCCTCAATCGTTCCTCAATCGTTCCTCAATCGTTCCTCAATCGTTCCTCAATCGTTCCTCAACCGTCCCTCAACCGTCCCTCAACCGTCCCTCAACCGTCCCTCAACCGTCCCTCAACCGTCCCTCAACCGTCCCTCAACCGTCCCTCAACCGTCCCTCAACCGTCCCTCAACCGTTCCTCAATCGTTCCTCAATGGTTCCTCAATCGTTCCTCAATCGTTCCTCAATCGTTCCTCAATCGTTCCTCAATAGTTCCTTAATCGTTCCTTAATCGTTCCTCAATCGTTCCTCAATCGTCCCTCAACCGTCCCTCAACCGTCCCTCAACCGTCCCTCAACCGTCCCTCAACCGTCCCTCAACCGTCCCTCAACCGTCCTTCAACCGACCATCAACCGACCCTCAACCGTCCCTCAACCGTCCCTCAACCGTCCCTCAATCGTTCCTCAATCGTTCCTCAATCGTTCCTCAACCGTTCCTCAACCGTTCCTCAATCGTTCCTCAATCGTTCCTCAATCGTTCCTCAATCGTTCCTCAATCGTTCCTCAATCGTTCCTCAATCGTTCCTCAATCGTTCCTCAATCGTTCCTCAATCGTTCCTCAATCGTTCCTCAATCGTTCCTCAATCGTTCCTCAATCGTTCCTCAATCGTTCCTCAATCGTTCCTCAACCGTCCTTCAACCGTCGCTCAACCGTCCTTCAACCGTCGCTCAACCGTCCTTCAATTGTCCTTCAACCGACCCTCAACCGCCCCTCAATCGTTCCTCAATCGTTCCTCAATCGTCCCTCAACCGTCCTTCAACCGTCCCTCAACCGTCCCTCAACCGTCCCTCAACCGTCCCTCAACCGTCCCTCAACCGTTCCTCAATCGTTCCTCAATCGTTCCTCAATGGTTCCTCAATCGTTCCTCAATCGTTCCTCAATCGTTCCTCATTCGTTCCTCAATCGTTCCTCAATCGTTCCTCAATCGTTCCTCAATCGTTCCTCAATGGTTCCTCAACGGTTCCTCAATGGTTCCTCAATCGTTCCTCAATGGTTCCTCAACGGTTCCTCAATCGTTCCTCAATGGTTCCTCAATCGTTCCTCAATCGTTCCTCAATCGTTCCTCAATCGTTCCTCAATCGTTCCTCAATCGTTCCTCAATCGTTCCTCAATCGTTCCTCAATCGTCCCTCAACCGTCCCTCAACCGTCCCTCAACCGCCCCTCAACCGTTCCTCAATCGTTCCTCATCGTTCCTCAATCGTTCCTCAATGGTTCCTCAATGGTTCCTCAATGGTTCCTCAATCGTTCCTCAACGGTTCCTCAATCGTTCCTCAATCCTTCCTCAATCGTTCCTCAATCGTTCCTCAATCGTTCCTCAATCGTTCCTCAATCGTTCCTCAATCGTTCCTCAATCGTTCCTCAACCGTCCCTCAACCGTCCCTCAACCGTCCCTCAACCGTCCCTCAACCGTCCCTCAACCGTCCCTCAACCGTCCCTCAACCGTTCCTCAATCGTCCCTCAACCGTCCCTCAACCGTCCCTCAACCGTCCCTCAACCGTCCTTCAACCGACCATCAACCGACCCTCAACCGTCCCTCAACCGTCCCTCAACCGTCCCTCAATCGTTCCTCAATGGTTCCTCAACCGTTCCTCAACCGTTCCTCAATCGTTCCTCAATCGTTCCTCAATCGTTCCTCAATCGTTCCTCAATCGTTCCTCAATCGTTCCTCAATCGTTCCTCAATCGTTCCTCAACCGTCCTTCAACCGTCGCTCAACCGTTCTTCAACCGTCCTTCAACCGACCCTCAACCGCCCCTCAATCGTTCCTCAATCGTTCCTCAATCGTCCCTCAACCGTCCTTCAACCGTCCCTCAACCGTCCTTCAACCGTCCCTCAACCGTTCCTCAATCGTTCCTCAATCGTTCCTCAATCGTTCCTCAATCGTTCCTCAATCGTTCCTCAATCGTTCCTCAATCGTTCCTCAATCGTTCCTCAATGGTTCCTCAACGGTTCCTCAATGGTTCCTCAATCGTTCCTCAATGGTTCCTCAACGGTTCCTCAATCGTTCCTCAATCGTTCCTCAATCGTTCCTCAATCGTTCCTCAATCGTTCCTCAATCGTTTCTCAATCGTCCCTCAACCGTCCCTCAACCGTCCCTCAACCGCCCCTCAACCGTTCCTCAATCGTTCCTCATCGTTCCTCAATCGTTCCTCAATGGTTCCTCAACGGTTCCTCAATGGTTCCTCAATCGTTCCTCAATGGTTCCTCAACGGTTCCTCAATCGTTCCTCAATCGTTCCTCAATCGTTCCTCAATCGTTCCTCAATCGTTCCTCAATGGTTCCTCAACGGTTCCTCAATGGTTCCTCAATCGTTCCTCAATGGTTCCTCAACGGTTCCTCAATCGTTCCTCAATCGTTCCTTAATCGCTCCTCAATCGTTCCCCAATCGTTCCTCAATCGTTCCTCAATCGTCCCTCAGCCGTCCCTCAACCGTCCCTCAACCGTCCCTCAACCGTCCTTCAACCGTCCCTCAACCGTCCCTCAACCGTCCCTCAATCGTTCCTCAATCGTTCCTCAATCGTTCCTCAATGGTTCCTCAACGGTTCCTCAATGGTTCCTCAATCGTTCCTCAATGGTTCCTCAATGGTTCCTCAACGGTTCCTCAATGGTTCCTCAATCGTTCCTCAATGGTTCCTCAACGGTTCCTCAATCGTTCCTCAATCGTTCCTCAATCGTTCCGCAATCGTTCCTCAATCGTTCCTCAATCGTTCCTCAATCGTTCCTCAATCGTCCCTCAACCGTCCCTCAACCGTCCCTCAACCGTCCCTCAACCGTTCCTCAATCGTTCCTCAATCGTTCCTCAATCGTTCCTCAATCGTTCCTCAATCGTTCCTCAATCGTTCCTCAATCGTTCCTCAATCGTTCCTCAATGGTTCCTCAACCGTCCCTCAACCGTCCCTCAACCGTCCCTTAACCGTTCTTCAACCGTCCCTCAATCGTCCCTGAACCGTCCCTCAACCATCCCTCAACCGTCCCTCAACCATCCCTCAACCGTTCCTCAATCGTTCCTCAATCGTTCCTCAACCGTCCCTCAACCGTCCATCAACCGTCCCTCAACCGTCCCTCAACCGTCCCTCAACCGTCCCTCAACCGTCCCTCAACCGTCCCTCAACCGTCCTTCAACCGTCCTTCAACCGTCCTTGAACCGTCCCTCAACCATCCCTCAACCGTCCCTCAACCGTCCCTCAATGGTTCCTCAATCGTTCCTCAATCGTTCCTCATTCGTTCCTCAATCGTTCCTCAATCGTTCCTCAATAGTTCCTTAATCGTTCCTTAATCGTTCCTTAATCGTTCCTCAATCGTTCCTCAACCGTCCCTCAACCGTCCCTCAACCGTCCTTCAACCGACCCTCAACCGACCCTCAACCGTCCCTCAACCGTCCCTCAACCGTCCCTCAATCGTTCCTCAATCGTTCCTCAACCGTTCCTCAACCGTTCCTCAATCGTTCCTCAATCGTTCCTCAATCGTTCCTCAATCGTTCCTCAATCGTTCCTCAATCGTTCCTCAATCGTTCCTCAATCGTTCCTCAATCGTTCCTCAATCGTTCCTCAATCGTTTCTCAACCGTCCCTCAACCGTCCCTCAACCGTCCTTCAACCGTCCTTCAACCGTTCTTCAACCGACCCTCAACCGTCCCTCAACCGCCCCTCAATCGTTCCTCAATCGTTCCTCAATCGTTCCTCAATCGTTCCTCAATCGTTCCTCAATCGTTCCTTAATCGTTCCTCAATCGTTCCTCAATCGTTCCTCAATCGTTCCTCAATCGTTCCTCAATCGTTCCTCAAGCGTCCCTCAACCGTCCCTCAACCGTCCCTTAACCGTCCCTCAACCGTCCCTCAACCGTCCCTCAACCGTCCCTCAACCGCCTCTCAATCGTTCCTCAATCGTTCCTCAATCGTTCCTCAATCGTTCCTCAACCGTCCCTCAACCGTCCTTCAACCGTCCTTCAACCGTCCCTCAACCGTCCCTCAACCGTACCTCAACCGCCCCTCAATCGTTCCTCAATCGTTCCTCAATCGTTCCTCAATCGTTCCTCAATCGTTCCTCAATCGTTCCTTAATCGCTCCTTAATCGCTCCTCAATCGCTCCTCAATCGTTCCTCAATCGTCCTTCAACCGTCCTTCAACCGTCCTTCAACCGTCCTTCAACAGTCCTTCAACCGTCCCTCAACCGTTCTTCAACCGTTCTTCAACCGTCCCTCAACCGTCCTTCAACCGTCCTTCAACCGTCCCTCGACCGACCCTCAACCGTCCCTCAACCGGCCCTCAATCGTTCCTCAATCGTTCCTCAATCGTTCCTCAACCGTCCCTCAACCGTCCCTCAACCGTCCCTCAACCGTCCTTCAACCGTCCTTCAACCGTCCTTCAACCGTCCTTCAACAGTCCTTCAACCGTCCCTCAACCGTCCTTCAACCGACCCTCAACCGTCCCTCAACCGTCCCTCAACCGCCCCTCAATCGTTTCTCAATCGTTCCTCAATCGTTCCTCAACCGTCCCTCAACCGTTCCTCAATCGTTCCTCAATCATTCCTCAATGGTTCCTCAATGGTTCCTCAATGGTTCCTCAATCGTTCCTCAATCGTTCCTCAATCGTTCCTCAATCGTTCCTCAATCGTTCCTCAATCGTTCCTCAATCGTTCCTCAATCGTTCCTCAATCGTTCCTCAATCGTTCCTCAATCGTTCCTCAATCGTTCCTCAATCGTTCCTCAATCGTTCCTCAATCGTTCCTCAATCGTTCCTCAATCGTTCCTCAATCGTTCCTCAATCGTTCCTCAATCGTTCCTCAACCGTCCCTCAACAGTCCCTCAACCGTCCCTCCACCGTCCTTCAACCGTCCCTCAACCGTCCTTCAACCGACCCTCAACCGTCCCTCAACCGCCCCTCAACCGTCCTTCAACCGACCCTCAACCGACCCTCAATCGTTCCTCAATCGTTCCTCAATCGTTCCTCAATCGTTCCTCAATCGTTCCTCAATGGTTCCTCAACGGTTCCTCAATGGTTCCTCAATCGTTCCTCAATGGTTCCTCAACGGTTCCTCAATCGTTCCTCAATCGTTCCTCAATCGTTCCGCAATCGTTCCTCAATCGTTCCTCAATCGTTCCTCAATCGTTCCTCAATCGTCCCTCAACCGTCCCTCAACCGTCCCTCAACCGTCCCTCAACCGTTCCTCAATCGTTCCTCAATCGTTCCTCAATCGTTCCTCAATCGTTCCTCAATCGTTCCTCAATCGTTCCTCAATCGTTCCTCAATCGTTCCTCAATCGTTCCTCAATGGTTCCTCAACCGTCCCTCAACCGTCCCTCAACCGTCCCTTAACCGTTCTTCAACCGTCCCTCAATCGTCCCTGAACCGTCCCTCAACCATCCCTCAACCGTCCCTCAACCATCCCTCAACCGTTCCTCAATCGTTCCTCAATCGTTCCTCAACCGTCCCTCAACCGTCCATCAACCGTCCCTCAACCGTCCCTCAACCGTCCCTCAACCGTCCCTCAACCGTCCCTCAACCGTCCTTCAACCGTCCTTCAACCGTCCTTGAACCGTCCCTCAACCGTCCCTCAACCGTCCCTCAACCGTCCCTCAATGGTTCCTCAATCGTTCCTCAATCGTTCCTCATTCGTTCCTCAATCGTTCCTCAATCGTTCCTCAATAGTTCCTTAATCGTTCCTTAATCGTTCCTTAATCGTTCCTCAATCGTTCCTCAACCGTCCCTCAACCGTCCCTCAACCGTCCTTCAACCGACCCTCAACCGACCCTCAACCGTCCCTCAACCGTCCCTCAACCGTCCCTCAATCGTTCCTCAATCGTTCCTCAACCGTTCCTCAACCGTTCCTCAATCGTTCCTCAATCGTTCCTCAATCGTTCCTCAATCGTTCCTCAATCGTTCCTCAATCGTTCCTCAATCGTTCCTCAATCGTTCCTCAATCGTTCCTCAATCGTTTCTCAACCGTCCCTCAACCGTCCCTCAACCGTCCTTCAACCGTCCTTCAACCGTTCTTCAACCGACCCTCAACCGTCCCTCAACCGCCCCTCAATCGTTCCTCAATCGTTCCTCAATCGTTCCTCAATCGTTCCTCAATCGTTCCTCAATCGTTCCTTAATCGTTCCTCAATCGTTCCTCAATCGTTCCTCAATCGTTCCTCAATCGTTCCTCAAGCGTCCCTCAACCGTCCCTCAACCGTCCCTTAACCGTCCCTCAACCGTCCCTCAACCGTCCCTCAACCGTCCCTCAACCGCCTCTCAATCGTTCCTCAATCGTTCCTCAATCGTTCCTCAATCGTTCCTCAACCGTCCCTCAACCGTCCTTCAACCGTCCTTCAACCGTCCCTCAACCGTCCCTCAACCGTACCTCAACCGCCCCTCAATCGTTCCTCAATCGTTCCTCAATCGTTCCTCAATCGTTCCTCAATCGTTCCTCAATCGTTCCTTAATCGCTCCTTAATCGCTCCTCAATCGCTCCTCAATCGTTCCTCAATCGTCCTTCAACCGTCCTTCAACCGTCCTTCAACCGTCCTTCAACAGTCCTTCAACCGTCCCTCAACCGTTCTTCAACCGTTCTTCAACCGTCCCTCAACCGTCCTTCAACCGTCCTTCAACCGTCCCTCGACCGACCCTCAACCGTCCCTCAACCGGCCCTCAATCGTTCCTCAATCGTTCCTCAATCGTTCCTCAACCGTCCCTCAACCGTCCCTCAACCGTCCCTCAACCGTCCTTCAACCGTCCTTCAACCGTCCTTCAACCGTCCTTCAACAGTCCTTCAACCGTCCCTCAACCGTCCTTCAACCGACCCTCAACCGTCCCTCAACCGTCCCTCAACCGCCCCTCAATCGTTTCTCAATCGTTCCTCAATCGTTCCTCAACCGTCCCTCAACCGTTCCTCAATCGTTCCTCAATCATTCCTCAATGGTTCCTCAATGGTTCCTCAATGGTTCCTCAATCGTTCCTCAATCGTTCCTCAATCGTTCCTCAATCGTTCCTCAATCGTTCCTCAATCGTTCCTCAATCGTTCCTCAATCGTTCCTCAATCGTTCCTCAATCGTTCCTCAATCGTTCCTCAATCGTTCCTCAATCGTTCCTCAATCGTTCCTCAATCGTTCCTCAATCGTTCCTCAATCGTTCCTCAATCGTTCCTCAATCGTTCCTCAACCGTCCCTCAACAGTCCCTCAACCGTCCCTCCACCGTCCTTCAACCGTCCCTCAACCGTCCTTCAACCGACCCTCAACCGTCCCTCAACCGCCCCTCAACCGTCCTTCAACCGACCCTCAACCGACCCTCAATCGTTCCTCAATCGTTCCTCAATCGTTCCTCAATCGTTCCTCAATCGTTCCTCAATCGTTCCTCAATCGCCCCTCAATCGTTCCTCAATCGCCCCTCAATCGTTCCTCAATCGTTCCTTAATCGCTCCTCAATCGCTCCTCAATCGCTCCTCAATCGCTCCTCAATCGATTAAGGAACGATTCGATTCGAGGTCGAGGACCGTCCCTCAACCGTTCTTCAACCGTCCCTCAACCGTCCTTCAACCGTCCTTCAACCGTCCTTCAACCGTCCTTCAACCGACCCTCAACCGTCCCTCAACCGCCCCTCAATCGTTCCTCAATCGTTCCTCAATCGTTCCTCAATCGTTCCTCAACCGTCCCTCAACCGTCCCTCAACCGTCCTTCAACCGTCCTTCAACCGTCCTTCAACCGTCCCTCAACCGTCCTTCAACCGACCCTCAACCGTCCCTCAACCGCCCCTCAATCGTTCCTCAATCGTTCCTCAATCGTTCCTCAACCGTCCCTCAACCGTCCCTCAACCGTTCCTCAATCGTTCCTCAATCATTCCTCAATGGTTCCTCAATGGTTCCTCAATGGTTCCTCAATGGTTCCTCAATGGTTCCTCAATGGTTCCTCAATCGTTCCTCAATCGTTCCTCAATCGTTCCTCAATCGTTCCTCAATCGTTCCTCAATCGTTCCTCAATCGTTCCTCAATCTTTCCTCAATCGTTCCTCAATCGTTCCTCAATGGTTCCTCAATGGTTCCTCAATCGTTCCTCAATCGTTCCTCAATCGTTCCTCAATCGTTCCTCAATCGTTCCTCAATCGTTCCTCAACCGTCCCTCAACCGTCCTTCAACCGTCCTTCAACCGCCCCTCAACCGTTCCTCAATCGTTCCTCATCGTTCCTTAATCGTTCCTCATCGTTCCTCAATCGTTCCTCAATCGTTCCTCAATCGTTCCTCAATTGTTCCTCAATCGTTCCTCAATCGTTCCTCAATGGTTCCTCAATGGTTCCTCAATCGTTCCTCAATCGTTCCTCAATCGTTCCTCAATCGTTCCTCAATCGTTCCTCAATCGTTCCTCAACCGTCCCTCAACCGTCCTTCAACCGTCCTTCAACCGCCCCTCAACCGTTCCTCAATCGTTCCTCATCGTTCCTTAATCGTTCCTCATCGTTCCTCAATCGTTCCTCAATCGTTCCTCAATCGTTCCTCAATTGTTCCTCAATCGTTCCTCAATCGTTCCTCAATCGTTCCTCAATCGTTCCTCAATCGTTCCTCAATCGTTCCTCAATCGTTCCTCAATCGTTCCTCAATCGTTCCTCAATGGTTCCTCAATCGTTCCTCAATGGTTCCTCAACGGTTCCTCAATCGTTCCTCAATCGTTCCTCAATCGTTCCTCAATCGTTCCTCAATCGTTCCTCAATCGTTCCTCAACCGTCCCTCAACCGTCCCTCAACCGTCCTTCAACCGTCCCTCAACCGTCCTTCAACCGACCCTCAACCGCCCCTCAATCGTTCCTCAATCGTTCCTCATCGTTCCTCAATCGTTCCTCATCGTTCCTCAATCGTTCCTCAATCGTTCCTCAATCGTTCCTCAATTGTTCCTCAATCGTTCCTCAATCGTTCCTCAATCGTTCCTCAATCGTTCCTCAATCGTTCCTCAATCGTTCCTCAATCGTTCCTCAATCGTTCCTCAATCGTTCCTCAATCGTTCCTCAATCGTTCCTCAATCGTTCCTCAATCGTTCCTCAATCGTTCCTCAATCGTTCCTCAATCGTTCCTCAATCGTTCCTCAATCGTTCCTCAATGGTTCCTCAATCGTTCCTCAATGGTTCCTCAACGGTTCCTCAATCGTTCCTCAATCGTTCCTCAATCGTTCCTCAATCGTTCCTCATCGTTCCTCAATCGTTCCTCATCGTTCCTCAATCGTTCCTCAATCGTTCCTCAATCGTTCCTCAATTGTTCCTCAATCGTTCCTTAATCGTTCCTCAATCGTTCCTCAATCGTTCCTCAATCATTCCTCAATGGTTCCTCAATGGTTCCTCAATGGTTCCTCAATCGTTCCTCAATCGTTCCTCAATCGTTCCTCAATCGTTCCTCAACCGTCCCTCAACCGTCCCTCAACCGTCCTTCAACCGTCCCTCAACCGTCCTTCAACCGACCCTCAACCGCCCCTCAATCGTTCCT
The DNA here is from genome assembly GCA_937620795.1 of Thecophora atra. NCBI lineage: Eukaryota > Metazoa > Arthropoda > Insecta > Diptera > Conopidae > Thecophora > Thecophora atra. The sequence continues at coordinate 59,811,792 of OW569397.1, read as the reverse complement.
CAATCGTTCCTCATCGTTCCTCAATCGTTCCTCATCGTTCCTCAATCGTTCCTCAATCGTTCCTCAATCGTTCCTCAACCGTCCCTCAACCGTCCCTCAACCGTCCTTCAACCGTCCCTCAACCGTCCTTCAACCGACCCTCAACCGCCCCTCAACCGTTCCTCAATCGTTCCTCATCGTTCCTCAATCGTTCCTCATCGTTCCTCAATCGTTCCTCAATCGTTCCTCAATCGTTCCTCAATTGTTCCTCAATCGTTCCTCAATCGATCCTCAATCGTTCCTCAATCGTTCCTCAATCGTTCCTCAATCGTTCCTCAATCGTTCCTCAATCGTTCCTCAATCGTTCCTCAATCGTTCCTCAATCGTTCCTCAATGGTTCCTCAATGGTTCCTCAATGGTTCCTCAATCGTTCCTCAATCGTTCCTCAATCGTTCCTCAATCGTTCCTCAATCGTTCCTCAATCGTTCCTCAATCTTTCCTCAATCGTTCCTCAATCGTTCCTCAATGGTTCCTCAATGGTTCCTCAATCGTTCCTCAATCGTTCCTCAATCGTTCCTCAATCGTTCCTCAATCGTTCCTCAACCGTCCCTCAACCGTCCTTCAACCGTCCTTCAACCGCCCCTCAACCGTTCCTCAATCGTTCCTCATCGTTCCTCAATCGTTCCTCATCGTTCCTCAATCGTTCCTCAATCGTTCCTCAATCGTTCCTCAATTGTTCCTCAATCGTTCCTCAACGGTTCCTCAATCGTTCCTCAATCGTTCCTTAATCGCTCCTCAATCGTTCCCCAATCGTTCCTCAATCGTTCCTCAATCGTCCCTCAGCCGTCCCTCAACCGTCCCTCAACCGTCCCTCAACCGTCCCTCAACCGTCCTTCAACCGTCCTTCAACCGTCCCTCAATCGTCCTTCAACCGTCCTTCAACCGTCCCTCAACCGTCCTTCAACCGTCCTTCAACCGCCCCTCAACCGTTCCTCAATCGTTCCTCATCGTTCCTCAATCGTTCCTCATCGTTCCTCAATCGTTCCTCAATCGTTCCTCAATCGTTCCTCAATTGTTCCTCAATCGTTCCTCAATCGTTCCTCAATCGTTCCTCAATCGTTCCTCAATCGTTCCTCAATCGTTCCTCAATCGTTCCTCAATCGTTCCTCAATCGTTCCTCAATCGTTCCTCAACCGTCCCTCAACCGTCCCTCAACCGTCCTTCAACCGTCCCTCAACCGTCCTTCAACCGACCCTCAACCGCCCCTCAATCGTTCCTCAATCGTTCCTCAATCGTCCCTCAACCGTCCCTCAATCGTTCCTCAATCGTTCCTCAATCGTTCCTCAATCGTTCCTCAATCGTTCCTCAATTGTTCCTCAATCGTTCCTCAATCGTTCCTCAATCGTTCCTCAATCGTTCCTCAATCGTTCCTCAATCGTTCCTCAATCGTTCCTCAATCGTTCCTCAATCGTTCCTCAATCGTTCCTCAATCGTTCCTCAATCGTTCCTCAATCGTTCCTCAATCGTTCCTCAACCGTCCCTCAACCGTCCCTCAACCGTCCTTCAACCGTCCCTCAACCGTCCTTCAACCGACCCTCAACCGCCCCTCAATCGTTCCTCAATCGTTCCTCAATCGTCCCTCAACCGTCCCTCAATCGTTCCTCAATCGTTCCTCAATCGTTCCTCAATCGTTCCTCAATCGTTCCTCAATTGTTCCTCAATCGTTCCTCAATCGTTCCTCAATCGTTCCTCAATCGTTCCTCAATCGTTCCTCAATCGTTCCTCAATCGTTCCTCAATCGTTCCTCAATCGTTCCTCAATCGTTCCTCAATCGCCCCTCAATCGTTCCTCAATCGTTCCTTAATCGTTCCTCAATCGTTCCTCAACAGTTCCTCAATCGTTCCTCAATCGTTCCTCAATCGTTCCTCAATCGTTCCTCAATCGTTCCTCAATCGTTCCTCAATCGTTCCTCAATCGTTCCTCAATCGTTCCTCAATCGTTCCTCAGTCTTTCCTCAATCGTTCCTCAATCGTTCCTCAATCGTTCCTCAATCGTTCCTCAACCGTCCCTCAACCGCCCCTCAATCGTTCCTCAATCGTTCCTCAATCGTTCCTCAATCGTTCCTCAATCGTTCCTCAATCGTTCCTCAATCGTTCCTCAATCGTTCCTTAATCGTTCCTCAATCGTTCCTCAATCATTCCTCAATCGTTCCTCAATCGTTCCTCAATCGTTCCTTAATCGTTCCTCAATCGTTCCTCAATCATTCCTCAATCGTTCCTCAATCGTTCCTCAATCGTTCCTCAATCGTTCCTCAATCGTTCCTCAATCGTTCCTCAATCGTTCCTCAATCGTTCCTTAATCGTTCCTCAATCGTTCCTCAATCATTCCTCAATCGTTCCTCAATCGTTCCTCAATCGTTCCTCAATCGTTCCTCAATCGTTCCTCAATCGTTCCTCAATCGTTCCTCAATCGTTCCTCAATCGTTCCTCAATCGTTCCTCAATCGTTCCTCAATCGTTCCTTAATCGTTCCTCAATCGTTCCTCAATCATTCCTCAATCGTTCCTCAATCGTTCCTCAATCGTTCCTCAATCGTTCCTCAATCGTTCCTCAATCGTTCCTTAATCGTTCCTCAATCGTTCCTCAACAGTTCCTCAATCGTTCCTCAATCGTTCCTCAATCGTTCCTCAATCGTTCCTCAATCGTTCCTCAATCGTTCCTCAATCGTTCCTCAATCGTTCCTCAATCGTTCCTCAGTCTTTCCTCAATCGTTCCTCAATCGTTCCTCAATCGTTCCTCAATCGTTCCTCAATCGTTCCTCAATCGTTCCTCAATCGTTCCTCAACAGTTCCTCAATCGTTCCTCAATCGTTCCTCAATCGTTCCTCAATCGTTCCTCAACAGTTCCTCAATCGTTCCTCAATCGTTCCTCAATCGTTCCTCAATCGTTCCTCAACAGTTCCTCAATCGTTCCTCAATCGTTCCTCAATCGTTCCTCAATCGTTCCTCAATCGTTCCTCAATCGTTCCTCAATCGTTCCTCAATCGTTCCTCAACAGTTCCTCAATCGTTCCTCAATCGTTCCTCAATCGTTCCTCAATCGTTCCTCAATCGTTCCTCAACAGTTCCTCAATCGTTCCTCAATCGTTCCTCAATCGTTCCTCAATCGTTCCTCAATCGTTCCTCAACAGTTCCTCAATCGTTCCTCAATCGTTCCTCAATCGTTCCTCAATCGTTCCTCAATCGTTCCTCAACAGTTCCTCAATCGTTCCTCAATCGTTCCTCAATCGTTCCTCAACAGTTCCTCAATCGTTCCTCAATCGTTCCTCAATCGTTCCTCAATCGTTCCTCAATCGTTCCTCAATCGTTCCTCAATCGTTCCTCAATCGTTCCTCAGTCTTTCCTCAATCGTTCCTCAATCGTTCCTCAATCGTTCCTCAATCGTTCCTCAATCGTTCCTCAATCGTTCCTCAACAGTTCCTCAATCGTTCCTCAATCGTTCCTCAATCGTTCCTCAATCGTTCCTCAATCGTTCCTCAACAGTTCCTCAATCGTTCCTCAATCGTTCCTCAATCGTTCCTCAATCGTTCCTCAATCGTTCCTCAACAGTTCCTCAATCGTTCCTCAATCGTTCCTCAATCGTTCCTCAATCGTTCCTCAATCGTTCCTCAATCGTTCCTCAATCGTTCCTCAATCGTTCCTCAATCGTTCCTCAATCGTTCCTCAGTCTTTCCTCAATCGTTCCTCAATCGTTCCTCAATCGTTCCTCAATCGTTCCTCAATCGTTCCTCAATCGTTCCTCAACAGTTCCTCAATCGTTCCTCAATCGTTCCTCAATCGTTCCTCAATCGTTCCTCAATCGTTCCTCAATCGTTCCTCAATCGTTCCTCAATCGTTCCTCAGTCTTTCCTCAATCGTTCCTCAATCGTTCCTCAATCGTTCCTCAATCGTTCCTCAATCGTTCCTCAATCGTTCCTCAATCGTTCCTCAATCGTTCCTCAACAGTTCCTCAATCGTTCCTCAATCGTTCCTCAATCGTTCCTCAATCGTTCCTCAATCGTTCCTCAACAGTTCCTCAATCGTTCCTCAATCGTTCCTCAATCGTTCCTCAATCGTTCCTCAATCGTTCCTCAACAGTTCCTCAATCGTTCCTCAATCGTTCCTCAATCGTTCCTCAATCGTTCCTCAATCGTTCCTCAACAGTTCCTCAATCGTTCCTCAATCGTTCCTCAATCGTTCCTCAATCGTTCCTCAATCGTTCCTCAATCGTTCCTCAATCGTTCCTCAATCGTTCCTCAATCGTTCCTCAGTCTTTCCTCAATCGTTCCTCAATCGTTCCTCAATCGTTCCTCAATCGTTCCTCAATCGTTCCTCAATCGTTCCTCAACAGTTCCTCAATCGTTCCTCAATCGTTCCTCAATCGTTCCTCAATCGTTCCTCAACAGTTCCTCAATCGTTCCTCAATCGTTCCTCAATCGTTCCTCAACGGTTCCTCAATCGTTCCTCAATCGTTCCTCAATCGTTCCTCAATCGTTCCTCAATCGTTCCTCAATCGTTCCTCAATCTTTCCTCAATCGTTCCTCAATCGTTCCTCAACAGTTCCTCAATCGTTCCTCAATCGTTCCTCAATCGTTCCTCAATCGTTCCTCAATCGTTCCTCAATCGTTCCTCAATCGTTCCTCAACCGTCCCTCAACCGTCCCTCAACCGTCCTTCAACCGTCCCTCAACCGTCCTTCAACCGACCCTCAACCGCCCCTCAATCGTTCCTCAATCGTTCCTCAATCGTTCCTCAATCGTTCCTCAATCGTTCCTCAATCGTTCCTCAATCGTTCCTCAATCGTTCCTCAATCGTTCCTCAATCGTTCCTCAACAGTTCCTCAATCGTTCCTCAATCGTTCCTCAATCGTTCCTCAATCGTTCCTCAATCGTTCCTCAACAGTTCCTCAATCGTTCCTCAATCGTTCCTCAATCGTTCCTCAATCGTTCCTCAACAGTTCCTCAATCGTTCCTCAATCGTTCCTCAATCGTTCCTCAATCGTTCCTCAACCGTCCCTCAACCGTCCCTCAACCGTCCTTCAACCGTCCCTCAACCGTCCTTCAACCGACCCTCAACCGCCCCTCAATCGTTCCTCAATCGTTCCTCAATCGTCCCTCAACCGTCCCTCAATCGTTCCTCAATCGTTCCTCAATCGTTCCTCAATCGTTCCTCAATCGTTCCTCAATCGTTCCTCAATCGTTCCTCAATCGTTCCTCAATCGTTCCTCAATCGTTCCTCAATCGTTCCTCAACAGTTCCTCAATCGTTCCTCAATCGTTCCTCAATCGTTCCTCAATCGTTCCTCAATCGTTCCTCAATCGTTCCTCAATCGTTCCTCAATCGTTCCTCAATCGTTCCTCAATCGTTCCTCAATCGTTCCTCAACAGTTCCTCAATCGTTCCTCAACAGTTCCTCAATCGTTCCTCAATCGTTCCTCAATCGTTCCTCAATCGTTCCTCAATCGTTCCTCAATCGTTCCTCAATCGTTCCTCAATCGTTCCTCAATCGTTCCTCAATCGTTCCTCAATCGTTCCTCAATCGTTCCTCAATCGTTCCTCAATCGTTCCTCAACCGTCCCTCAATCGTTCCTCAATCGTTCCTCAATCGTTCCTCAATCGTTCCTCAATCGTTCCTCAATCGTCCCTCAATCGTTCCTCAATCGTTCCTCAATCGTTCCTCAATCGTTCCTCAATCGTTCCTCAATCGTTCCTCAATCGTTCCTCAATCGTTCCTCAATCGTCCCTCAACCGTCCCTCAACCGTCCTTCAACCATCCCTCAACCGTCCTTCAACCGACCCTCAACCGCCCCTCAATCGTTCCTCAATCGTTCCTCAATCGTCCCTCAACCGTCCCTCAATCGTTCCTCAATCGTTCCTCAATCGTTCCTCAATCGTTCCTCAATCGTTCCTCAATCGTTCCTCAATCGTTCCTCAATCGTTCCTCAATCGTTCCTCAATCGTTCCTCAATCGTTCCTCAATCGTTCCTCAATCGTTCCTCAACAGTTCCTCAATCGTTCCTCAATCGTTCCTCAATCGTTCCTCAATCGTTCCTCAATCGTTCCTCAATCGTTCCTCAATCGTTCCTCAATCGTTCCTCAATCGTTCCTCAATCGTTCCTCAACAGTTCCTCAATCGTTCCTCAATCGTTCCTCAATCGTTCCTCAATCGTTCCTCAATCGTTCCTCAACAGTTCCTCAATCGTTCCTCAATCGTTCCTCAATCGTTCCTCAATCGTTCCTCAATCGTTCCTCAATCGTTCCTCAATCGTTCCTCAATCGTTCCTCAATCGTTCCTCAGTCTTTCCTCAATCGTTCCTCAATCGTTCCTCAATCGTTCCTCAATCGTTCCTCAACAGTTCCTCAATCGTTCCTCAATCGTTCCTCAATCGTTCCTCAATCGTTCCTCAATCGTTCCTCAATCGTTCCTCAACAGTTCCTCAATCGTTCCTCAATCGTTCCTCAACCGTCCTTCAACCGTCCCTCAACCGTCCTTCAACCGACCCTCAACCGCCCCTCAATCGTTCCTCAATCGTTCCTCAATCGTCCCTCAACCGTCCCTCAATCGTTCCTCAATCGTTCCTCAATCGTTCCTCAATCGTTCCTCAATCGTTCCTCAATCGTTCCTCAATCGTTCCTCAATCGTTCCTCAATCGTTCCTCAATCGTTCCTCAATCGTTCCTCAACAGTTCCTCAATCGTTCCTCAATCGTTCCTCAATCGTTCCTCAATCGTTCCTCAATCGTTCCTCAATCGTTCCTCAATCGTTCCTCAATCGTTCCTCAACAGTTCCTCAATCGTTCCTCAATCGTTCCTCAATCGTTCCTCAATCGTTCCTCAACAGTTCCTCAATCGTTCCTCAATCGTTCCTCAATCGTTCCTCAATCGTTCCTCAATCGTTCCTCAACGGTTCCTCAATCGTTCCTCAATCGTTCCTCAATCGTTCCTCAATCGTTCCTCAATCGTTCCTCAATCGTTCCTCAATCGTTCCTCAATCGTTCCTCAATCTTTCCTCAATCGTTCCTCAATCGTTCCTCAACAGTTCCTCAATCGTTCCTCAATCGTTCCTCAATCGTTCCTCAATCGTTCCTCAATCGTTCCTCAATCGTTCCTCAATCGTTCCTCAATCGTTCCTCAACCGTCCCTCAACCGTCCCTCAACCGTCCTTCAACCGTCCCTCAACCGTCCTTCAACCGACCCTCAACCGCCCCTCAATCGTTCCTCAATCGTTCCTCAATCGTTCCTCAATCGTTCCTCAATCGTTCCTCAATCGTTCCTCAATCGTTCCTCAATCGTTCCTCAATCGTTCCTCAACAGTTCCTCAATCGTTCCTCAATCGTTCCTCAATCGTTCCTCAACAGTTCCTCAATCGTTCCTCAATCGTTCCTCAATCGTTCCTCAATCGTTCCTCAATCGTTCCTCAATCGTTCCTCAATCGTTCCTCAATCGTTCCTCAATCGTTCCTCAACCGTCCCTCAACCGTCCCTCAACCGTCCTTCAACCGTCCCTCAACCGTCCTTCAACCGCCCCTCAATCGTTCCTCAATCGTTCCTCAATCGTTCCTCAATCGTTCCTCAATCGTTCCTCAATCGTTCCTCAATCGTTCCTCAATCGTTCCTCAATCGTTCCTCAATCGTTCCTCAACAGTTCCTCAATCGTTCCTCAATCGTTCCTCAATCGTTCCTCAATCGTTCCTCAATCGTTCCTCAATCGTTCCTCAATCGTTCCTCAATCGTTCCTCAACAGTTCCTCAATCGTTCCTCAATCGTTCCTCAATCGTTCCTCAATCGTTCCTCAATCGTTCCTCAATCGTTCCTCAATCGTTCCTCAACAGTTCCTCAATCGTTCCTCAATCGTTCCTCAATCGTTCCTCAACAGTTCCTCAATCGTTCCTCAATCGTTCCTCAATCGTTCCTCAATCGTTCCTCAATCGTTCCTCAATCGTTCCTCAATCGTTCCTCAATCGTTCCTCAATCGTTCCTCAATCGTTCCTCAGTCTTTCCTCAATCGTTCCTCAATCGTTCCTCAATCGTTCCTCAATCGTTCCTCAATCGTTCCTCAATCGTTCCTCAACAGTTCCTCAATCGTTCCTCAATCGTTCCTCAATCGTTCCTCAATCGTTCCTCAACGGTTCCTCAATCGTTCCTCAATCGTTCCTCAATCGTTCCTCAATCGTTCCTCAATCGTTCCTCAATCGTTCCTCAATCGTTCCTCAATCGTTCCTCAATCGTTCCTCAATCTTTCCTCAATCGTTCCTCAATCGTTCCTCAACAGTTCCTCAATCGTTCCTCAATCGTTCCTCAATCTTTCCTCAATCGTTCCTCAATCGTTCCTCAACAGTTCCTCAATCGTTCCTCAACAGTTCCTCAATCGTTCCTCAATCGTTCCTCAATCGTTCCTCAATCGTTCCTCAATCGTTCCTCAATCGTTCCTCAATCGTTCCTCAATCGTTCCTCAATCGTTCCTCAATCGTTCCTCAATCGTTCCTCAACAGTTCCTCAATCGTTCCTCAATCGTTCCTCAATCGTTCCTCAATCGTTCCTCAATCGTTCCTCAACAGTTCCTCAATCGTTCCTCAATCGTTCCTCAATCGTTCCTCAATCGTTCCTCAACAGTTCCTCAATCGTTCCTCAATCGTTCCTCAATCGTTCCTCAATCGTTCCTCAACCGTCCCTCAACCGTCCCTCAACCGTCCTTCAACCGTCCCTCAACCGTCCTTCAACCGACCCTCAACCGCCCCTCAATCGTTCCTCAATCGTTCCTCAATCGTCCCTCAACCGTCCCTCAATCGTTCCTCAATCGTTCCTCAATCGTTCCTCAATCGTTCCTCAATCGTTCCTCAATCGTTCCTCAATCGTTCCTCAATCGTTCCTCAATCGTTCCTCAATCGTTCCTCAATCGTTCCTCAATCGTTCCTCAATCGTTCCTCAATCGTTCCTCAATCGTTCCTCAATCGTTCCTCAATCGTTCCTCAATCGTTCCTCAATCGTTCCTCAATGGTTCCTCAATCGTTCCTCAATGGTTCCTCAACGGCTCCTCAATCGTTCCTCAATCGTTCCCCAATCGTTCCTCAATCGTTCCTCAATCGTTCCTCAATCGTTCCTCAATCGTTCCTCAATCGTTCCTCAATCGTTCCTCAATCGTTCCTCAATCGTTCCTCAATCGTTCCTCAATGGTTCCTCAATCGTTACTCAATGGTTCCTCAACGGTTCCTCAATCGTTCCTCAATCGTTCCTCAATCGTTCCTCAATCGTTCCTCAATCGTTCCTCAATGGTTCCTCAATCGTTCCTCAATGGTTCCTCAATGGTTCCTCAATCGTTCCTCAATCGTTCCTCAATCGTCCGTCAACCGTCCCTCAATCGTTCCTCAATCGTTCCTCAATCGTTCCTCAATCGTTCCTCAATCGTTCCTCAATCGTTCCTCAATCGTTCCTCAATCGTTCCTCAATCGTTCCTCAATGGTTCCTCAATCGTTCCTCAATCGTTCCTCAACCGTTCCTCAATCGTTTCTCAATCGTTCCTCAATCGTTCCTCAATCTTTCCTCAATCGTTCCTCAACGGTTCCTCAATCGTTCCTCAATGGTTCCTCAACGGTTCCTCAATCGTTCCTCAATCCTTCCTCAATCGTTCCTCAATCGTTCCTCAATCGTTCCTCAATCGTTCCTCAATCGTTCCTCAATCGTCCCTCAACCGTCCCTCAACCGTCCCTCAACCGTCCCTCAACCGCCCCTCAACCGTTCCTCAATCGTTCCTCATCGTTCGTCAATCGTTCCTCAATGGTTCCTCAACGGTTCCTCAATGGTTCCTCAATCGTTCCTCAATCGTTCCTCAATCGTTCCTCAATCGTTCCTCAATCGTTCCTCAATCGTTCCTCAACCGTCCCTCAACCGTCCCTCAACCGTCCCTCAACCGTCCCTCAACCGTCCCTCAACCGTCCCTCAACCGTCCCTCAACCGTCCCTCAACCGTTCCTCAATCGTTCCTCAATGGTTCCTCAATCGTTCCTCAATCGTTCCTCAATCGTTCCTCAATCGTTCCTCAATAGTTTCTTAATCGTTCCTTAATCGTTCCTCAATCGTTCCTCAATCGTCCCTCAACCGTCCCTCAACCGTCCCTCAACCGTCCCTCAACCGTCCTTCAACCGACCATCAACCGACCCTCAACCGTCCCTCAACCGTCCCTCAACCGTCCCTCAATCGTTCCTCAATCGTTCCTCAACCGTTCCTCAACCGTTCCTCAATCGTTCCTCAATCGTTCCTTAATCGTTCCTCAATCGTTCCTCAATCGTTCCTCAATCGTTCCTCAATCGTTCCTCAATCGTTCCTCAATCGTTCCTCAATCGTTCCTCAATCGTTCCTCAATCGTTCCTCAATCTTTCCTCAACCGTCCTTCAACCGTCGCTCAACCGTCCTTCAATTGTCCTTCAACCGACCCTCAACCGCCCCTCAATCGTTCCTCAATCGTTCCTCAATCGTCCCTCAACCGTCCTTCAACCGTCCCGCAACCGTCCCTCAACCGTCCCTCAACCGTCCCTCAACCGTTCCTCAATCGTTCCTCAATCGTTCCTCAATGGTTCCTCAATCGTTCCTCAATCGTTCCTCAATCGTTCCTCATTCGTTCCTCAATCGTTCCTCAATCGTTCCTCAATCGTTCCTCAATCGTTCCTCAATGGTTCCTCAACGGTTCCTCAATGGTTCCTCAATCGTTCCTCAATGGTTCCTCAACGGTTCCTCAATCGTTCCTCAATCCTTCCTCAATCGTTCCTCAATCGTTCCTCAATCGTTCCTCAATCGTTCCTCAATCGTTCCTCAATCGTTCCTCAATCGTTCCTCAACCGTCCCTCAACCGTCCCTCAACCGTCCCTCAACTGTCCCTCAACCGTCCCTCAACCGTCCCTCAACCGTTCCTCAATCGTTCCTCAATGGTTCCTCAATCGTTCCTCAATCGTTCCTCAATCGTTCCTCAATCGTTCCTCAATCGTTCCTCAATAGTTCCTTAATCGTTCCTTAATCGTTCCTTAATCGTTCCTCAATCGTTCCTCAATCGTCCCTCAACCGACCATCAACCGACCCTCAACCGTCCCTCAACCGTCCCTCAACCGTCCCTCAATCGTTCCTCAATCGTTCCTCAACCGTTCCTCAACCGTTCCTCAATCGTTCCTCAATCGTTCCTCAATCGTTCCTCAATCGTTCCTCAATCGTTCCTCAATCGTTCCTCAATCGTTCCTCAATCGTTCCTCAATCGTTCCTCAATCGTTCCTCAATCGTTCCTCAATCGTTCCTCAATCGTTCCTCAATCGTTCCTCAATCGTTCCTCAATCGTTCCTCAATCGTTCCTCAATCGTTCCTCAACCGTCCTTCAACCGTCGCTCAACCGTCCTTCAATTGTCCTTCAACCGACCCTCAACCGCCCCTCAATCGTTCCTCAATCGTTCCTCAATCGTTCCTCAATCGTTCCTCAATGGTTCCTCAACGGTTCCTCAATCGTTCCTCAATCGTTCCTCAATCGTTCCTCAATCGTTCCTCAATCGTTCCTCAACAGTTCCTCAATCGTTCCTCAATCGTTCCTCAATCGTTCCTCAATCGTTCCTCAATCGTTCCTCAATCGTTCCTCAACCGTCCCTCAATCGTTCCTCAATCGTTCCTCAATCGTTCCTCAATCGTTCCTCAATCGTTCCTCAATCGTTCCTCAATCGTTCCTCAATCGTTCCTCAACAGTTCCTCAATCGTTCCTCAATCGTTCCTCAATCGTTCCTCAATCGTTCCTCAACAGTTCCTCAATCGTTCCTCAATCGTTCCTCAATCGTTCCTCAATCGTTCCTCAATCGTTCCTCAACAGTTCCTCAATCGTTCCTCAATCGTTCCTCAATCGTTCCTCAATCGTTCCTCAATCGTTCCTCAACAGTTCCTCAATCGTTCCTCAATCGTTCCTCAATCGTTCCTCAATCGTTCCTCAACGGTTCCTCAATCGTTCCTTAATCGTTCCTCAATCGTTCCTCAATCGTTCCTCAATCGTTCCTCAATCGTTCCTCAATCGTTCCTCAATCTTTCCTCAATCGTTCCTCAATCGTTCCTCAACAGTTCCTCAATCGTTCCTCAATCGTTCCTCAATCGTTCCTCAATCGTTCCTCAATCGTTCCTCAATCGTTCCTCAATCGTTCCTCAACCGTCCCTCAACCGTCCCTCAACCGTCCTTCAACCGTCCCTCAACCGTCCTTCAACCGCCCCTCAATCGTTCCTCAATCGTTCCTCAATCGTTCCTCAATCGTTCCTCAATCGTTCCTCAATCGTTCCTCAATCGTTCCTCAATCGTTCCTCAACAGTTCCTCAATCGTTCCTCAATCGTTCCTCAATCGTTCCTCAATCGTTCCTCAATCGTTCCTCAATCGTTCCTCAACAGTTCCTCAATCGTTCCTCAATCGTTCCTCAATCGTTCCTCAATCGTTCCTCAATCGTTCCTCAACAGTTCCTCAATCGTTCCTCAATCGTTCCTCAATCGTTCCTCAATCGTTCCTCAATCGTTCCTCAACAGTTCCTCAATCGTTCCTCAATCGTTCCTCAATCGTTCCTCAATCGTTCCTCAATCGTTCCTCAATCGTTCCTCAATCGTTCCTCAGTCTTTCCTCAATCGTTCCTCAATCGTTCCTCAATCGTTCCTCAATCGTTCCTCAACAGTTCCTCAATCGTTCCTCAATCGTTCCTCAATCGTTCCTCAATCGTTCCTCAATCGTTCCTCAACAGTTCCTCAATCGTTCCTCAATCGTTCCTCAATCGTTCCTCAATCGTTCCTCAACGGTTCCTCAATCGTTCCTCAATCGTTCCTCAATCGTTCCTCAATCGTTCCTCAATCGTTCCTCAATCGTTCCTCAATCGTTCCTCAATCGTTCCTCAATCTTTCCTCAATCGTTCCTCAATCGTTCCTCAACAGTTCCTCAATCGTTCCTCAATCGTTCCTCAATCGTTCCTCAATCGTTCCTCAATCGTTCCTCAATCGTTCCTCAATCGTTCCTCAATCGTTCCTCAACCGTCCCTCAACCGTCCCTCAACCGTCCTTCAACCGTCCCTCAACCGTCCTTCAACCGACCCTCAACCGCCCCTCAATCGTTCCTCAATCGTTCCTCAATCGTTCCTCAATCGTTCCTCAATCGTTCCTCAATCGTTCCTCAATCGTTCCTCAATCGTTCCTCAATCGTTCCTCAACAGTTCCTCAATCGTTCCTCAATCGTTCCTCAATCGTTCCTCAATCGTTCCTCAACAGTTCCTCAATCGTTCCTCAATCGTTCCTCAATCGTTCCTCAATCGTTCCTCAACAGTTCCTCAATCGTTCCTCAATCGTTCCTCAATCGTTCCTCAATCGTTCCTCAACCGTCCCTCAACCGTCCCTCAACCGTCCTTCAACCGTCCCTCAACCGTCCTTCAACCGCCCCTCAATCGTTCCTCAATCGTTCCTCAATCGTTCCTCAATCGTTCCTCAATCGTTCCTCAATCGTTCCTCAATCGTTCCTCAATCGTTCCTCAATCGTTCCTCAATCGTTCCTCAATCGTTCCTCAATCGTTCCTCAATCGTTCCTCAATCGTTCCTCAATCGTTCCTCAATCGTTCCTCAACAGTTCCTTAATCGTTCCTTAATCGTTCCTCAATCGTTCCTCAATCGTCCCTCAACCGACCATCAACCGACCCTCAACCGTCCCTCAACCGTCCCTCAACCGTCCCTCAATCGTTCCTCAATCGTTCCTCAACCGTTCCTCAACCGTTCCTCAATCGTTCCTCAATCGTTCCTCAATCGTTCCTCAATCGTTCCTCAATCGTTCCTCAATCGTTCCTCAATCGTTCCTCAATCGTTCCTCAATCGTTCCTCAATCGTTCCTCAATCGTTCCTCAATCGTTCCTCAATCGTTCCTCAATCGTTCCTCAATCGTTCCTCAATCGTTCCTCAACCGTCCTTCAACCGTCGCTCAACCGTCCTTCAATTGTCCTTCAACCGACCCTCAACCGCCCCTCAATCGTTCCTCAATCGTTCCTCAATCGTTCCTCAATCGTTCCTCAATGGTTCCTCAACGGTTCCTCAATCGTTCCTCAATCGTTCCTCAATCGTTCCTCAATCGTTCCTCAATCGTTCCTCAACAGTTCCTCAATCGTTCCTCAATCGTTCCTCAATCGTTCCTCAATCGTTCCTCAATCGTTCCTCAACCGTCCCTCAATCGTTCCTCAATCGTTCCTCAATCGTTCCTCAATCGTTCCTCAATCGTTCCTCAATCGTTCCTCAATCGTTCCTCAATCGTTCCTCAATCGTTCCTCAATCGTTCCTCAACAGTTCCTCAATCGTTCCTCAATCGTTCCTCAATCGTTCCTCAATCGTTCCTCAATCGTTCCTCAACAGTTCCTCAATCGTTCCTCAATCGTTCCTCAATCGTTCCTCAATCGTTCCTCAACAGTTCCTCAATCGTTCCTCAATCGTTCCTCAATCGTTCCTCAATCGTTCCTCAATCGTTCCTCAACAGTTCCTCAATCGTTCCTCAATCGTTCCTCAATCGTTCCTCAATCGTTCCTCAACGGTTCCTCAATCGTTCCTCAATCGTTCCTCAATCGTTCCTCAATCGTTCCTCAATCGTTCCTCAATCGTTCCTCAATCGTTCCTCAATCTTTCCTCAATCGTTCCTCAATCGTTCCTCAACAGTTCCTCAATCGTTCCTCAATCGTTCCTCAATCGTTCCTCAATCGTTCCTCAATCGTTCCTCAATCGTTCCTCAATCGTTCCTCAATCGTTCCTCAATCGTTCCTCAACCGTCCCTCAACCGTCCCTCAACCGTCCTTCAACCGTCCCTCAACCGTCCTTCAACCGCCCCTCAATCGTTCCTCAATCGTTCCTCAATCGTTCCTCAATCGTTCCTCAATCGTTCCTCAATCGTTCCTCAATCGTTCCTCAATCGTTCCTCAATCGTTCCTCAACAGTTCCTCAATCGTTCCTCAATCGTTCCTCAATCGTTCCTCAATCGTTCCTCAATCGTTCCTCAACAGTTCCTCAATCGTTCCTCAATCGTTCCTCAATCGTTCCTCAATCGTTCCTCAATCGTTCCTCAACAGTTCCTCAATCGTTCCTCAATCGTTCCTCAATCGTTCCTCAATCGTTCCTCAATCGTTCCTCAACAGTTCCTCAATCGTTCCTCAATCGTTCCTCAATCGTTCCTCAATCGTTCCTCAATCGTTCCTCAATCGTTCCTCAATCGTTCCTCAATCGTTCCTCAGTCTTTCCTCAATCGTTCCTCAATCGTTCCTCAATCGTTCCTCAATCGTTCCTCAACAGTTCCTCAATCGTTCCTCAATCGTTCCTCAATCGTTCCTCAATCGTTCCTCAATCGTTCCTCAATCGTTCCTCAATCGTTCCTCAACAGTTCCTCAATCGTTCCTCAATCGTTCCTCAATCGTTCCTCAATCGTTCCTCAACGGTTCCTCAATCGTTCCTCAATCGTTCCTCAATCGTTCCTCAATCGTTCCTCAATCGTTCCTCAATCGTTCCTCAATCGTTCCTCAATCTTTCCTCAATCGTTCCTCAATCGTTCCTCAACAGTTCCTCAATCGTTCCTCAATCGTTCCTCAATCGTTCCTCAATCGTTCCTCAATCGTTCCTCAATCGTTCCTCAACCGTCCTTCAACCGACCCTCAACCGCCCCTCAATCGTTCCTCAATCGTTCCTCAATCGTTCCTCAATCGTTCCTCAATCGTTCCTCAATCGTTCCTCAATCGTTCCTCAATCGTTCCTCAATCGTTCCTCAATCGTTCCTCAATCGTTCCTCAATCGTTCCTCAATCGTTCCTCAATCGTTCCTCAATCGTTCCTCAATCGTTCCTCAATCGTTCCTCAATCGTTCCTCAATCGTTCCTCAATCGTTCCTCAATCGTTCCTCAGTCTTTCCTCAATCGTTCCTCAATCGTTCCTCAATCGTTCCTCAATCGTTCCTCAATCGTTCCTCAATCGTTCCTCAACAGTTCCTCAATCGTTCCTCAATCGTTCCTCAATCGTTCCTCAATCGTTCCTCAACAGTTCCTCAATCGTTCCTCAATCGTTCCTCAATCGTTCCTCAATCGTTCCTCAATCGTTCCTCAATCGTTCCTCAATCGTTCCTCAATCGTTCCTCAACCGTCCCTCAACCGTCCCTCAACCGTCCTTCAACCGTCCCTCAACCGTCCTTCAACCGACCCTCAACCGCCCCTCAATCGTTCCTCAATCGTTCCTCAATCGTCCCTCAACCGTCCCTCAATCGTTCCTCAATCGTTCCTCAATCGTTCCTCAATCGTTCCTCAATCGTTCCTCAATCGTTCCTCAATCGTTCCTCAATCGTTCCTCAATCGTTCCTCAATCGTTCCTCAATCGTTCCTCAATCGTTCCTCAATCGTTCCTCAATCGTTCCTCAATCGTTCCTCAATCGTTCCTCAATGGTTCCTCAATCGTTCCTCAATGGTTCCTCAACGGCTCCTCAATCGTTCCTCAATCGTTCCCCAATCGTTCCTCAATCGTTCCTCAATCGTTCCTCAATCGTTCCTCAATCGTTCCTCAATCGTTCCTCAATCGTTCCTCAATCGTTCCTCAATCGTTCCTCAATCGTTCCTCAATCGTTCCTCAATGGTTCCTCAATCGTTACTCAATGGTTCCTCAACGGTTCCTCAATCGTTCCTCAATCGTTCCTCAATCGTTCCTCAATCGTTCCTCAATCGTTCCTCAATCGTTCCTCAATGGTTCCTCAATCGTTCCTCAATGGTTCCTCAATGGTTCCTCAATCGTTCCTCAATCATTCCTCAATCGTCCGTCAACCGTCCCTCAATCGTTCCTCAATCGTTCCTCAATCGTTCCTCAATCGTTCCTCAATCGTTCCTCAATCGTTCCTCAATCGTTCCTCAATCGTTCCTCAATCGTTCCTCAATCGTTCCTCAATCGTTCCTCAATCGTTCCTCAATGGTTCCTCAATCGTTCCTCAATCGTTCCTCAACCGTTCCTCAATCGTTCCTCAATCGTTCCTCAATCGTTCCTCAATCGTTCCTCAATCGTTCCTCAACGGTTCCTCAATCGTTCCTCAATGGTTCCTCAACGGTTCCTCAATCGTTCCTCAATCCTTCCTCAATCGTTCCTCAATCGTTCCTCAATCGTTCCTCAATCGTTCCTCAATCGTCCCTCAACCGTCCCTCAACCGTCCCTCAACCGTCCCTCAACCGCCCCTCAACCGTTCCTCAATCGTTCCTCATCGTTCGTCAATCGTTCCTCAATGGTTCCTCAACGGTTCCTTAATGGTTCCTCAATCGTTCCTCAATCGTTCCTCAATCGTTCCTCAATCGTTCCTCAATCGTTCCTCAATCGTTCCTCAACCGTCCCTCAACCGTCCCTCAACCGTCCCTCAACCGTCCCTCAACCGTCCCTCAACCGTCCCTCAACCGTCCCTCAACCGTCCCTCAACCGTTCCTCAATCGTTCCTCAATGGTTCCTCAATCGTTCCTCAATCGTTCCTCAATCGTTCCTCAATCGTTCCTCAATAGTTCCTTAATCGTTCCTTAATCGTTCCTCAATCGTTCCTCAATCGTCCCTCAACCGTCCCTCAACCGTCCCTCAACCGTCCCTCAACCGTCCTTCAACCGACCATCAACCGACCCTCAACCGTCCCTCAACCGTCCCTCAACCGTCCCTCAATCGTTCCTCAATCGTTCCTCAACCGTTCCTCAACCGTTCCTCAATCGTTCCTCAATCGTTCCTTAATCGTTCCTCAATCGTTCCTCAATCGTTCCTCAATCGTTCCTCAATCGTTCCTCAATCGTTCCTCAATCGTTCCTCAATCGTTCCTCAAACGTTCCTCAATCGTTCCTCAATCGTTCCTCAATCTTTCCTCAACCGTCCTTCAACCGTCGCTCAACCGTCCTTCAATTGTCCTTCAACCGACCCTCAACCGCCCCTCAATCGTTCCTCAATCGTTCCTCAATCGTCCCTCAACCGTCCTTCAACCGTCCCGCAACCGTCCCTCAACCGTCCCTCAACCGTCCCTCAACCGTTCCTCAATCGTTCCTCAATCGTTCCTCAATCGTTCCTCAATCGTTCCTCAATCGTTCCTCAATCGTTCCTCAATCGTTCCTCAATCGTTCCTCAATCGTTCCTCAATCTTTCCTCAATCGTTCCTCAATCGTTCCTCAACAGTTCCTCAATCGTTCCTCAACAGTTCCTCAATCGTTCCTTAATCGTTCCTCAATCGTTCCTCAATCGTTCCTCAATCGTTCCTCAATCGTTCCTCAACCGTTCCTCAACCGTCCCTCAACCGTCCTTCAACCGTCCCTCAACCGTCCTTCAACCGACCCTCAACCGCCCCTCAATCGTTCCTCAATCGTTCCTCAATCGTTCCTCAATCGTTCCTCAATCGTTCCTCAATCGTTCCTCAATCGTTCCTCAATCGTTCCTCAATCGTTCCTCAATCGTTCCTCAATCGTTCCTCAATCGTTCCTCAATCGTTCCTCAACAGTTCCTCAATCGTTCCTCAATCGTTCCTCAATCGTTCCTCAATCGTTCCTCAATCGTTCCTCAACAGTTCCTCAATCGTTCCTCAATCGTTCCTCAATCGTTCCTCAATCGTTCCTCAACAGTTCCTCAATCGTTCCTCAATCGTTCCTCAATCGTTCCTCAATCGTTCCTCAACCGTCCCTCAACCGTCCCTCAACCGTCCTTCAACCGTCCCTCAACCGTCCTTCAACCGCCCCTCAATCGTTCCTCAATCGTTCCTCAATCGTTCCTCAATCGTTCCTCAATCGTTCCTCAATCGTTCCTCAATCGTTCCTCAATCGTTCCTCAATCGTTCCTCAATCGTTCCTCAATCGTTCCTCAATCGTTCCTCAATCGTTCCTCAATCGTTCCTCAATCGTTCCTCAATCGTTCCTCAACAGTTCCTTAATCGTTCCTTAATCGTTCCTCAATCGTTCCTCAATCGTCCCTCAACCGACCATCAACCGACCCTCAACCGTCCCTCAACCGTCCCTCAACCGTCCCTCAATCGTTCCTCAATCGTTCCTCAACCGTTCCTCAACCGTTCCTCAATCGTTCCTCAATCGTTCCTCAATCGTTCCTCAATCGTTCCTCAATCGTTCCTCAATCGTTCCTCAATCGTTCCTCAATCGTTCCTCAATCGTTCCTCAATCGTTCCTCAATCGTTCCTCAATCGTTCCTCAATCGTTCCTCAATCGTTCCTCAATCGTTCCTCAATCGTTCCTCAACCGTCCTTCAACCGTCGCTCAACCGTCCTTCAATTGTCCTTCAACCGACCCTCAACCGCCCCTCAATCGTTCCTCAATCGTTCCTCAATCGTTCCTCAATCGTTCCTCAATGGTTCCTCAACGGTTCCTCAATCGTTCCTCAATCGTTCCTCAATCGTTCCTCAATCGTTCCTCAATCGTTCCTCAACAGTTCCTCAATCGTTCCTCAATCGTTCCTCAATCGTTCCTCAATCGTTCCTCAATCGTTCCTCAATCGTTCCTCAATCGTTCCTCAATCGTTCCTCAATCGTTCCTCAATCGTTCCTCAATCGTTCCTCAATCGTTCCTCAACAGTTCCTCAATCGTTCCTCAATCGTTCCTCAATCGTTCCTCAATCGTTCCTCAACAGTTCCTCAATCGTTCCTCAATCGTTCCTCAATCGTTCCTCAATCGTTCCTCAACCGTCCCTCAACCGTCCCTCAACCGTCCTTCAACCGTCCCTCAACCGTCCTTCAACCGCCCCTCAATCGTTCCTCAATCGTTCCTCAATCGTTCCTCAATCGTTCCTCAATCGTTCCTCAATCGTTCCTCAATCGTTCCTCAATCGTTCCTCAATCGTTCCTCAATCGTTCCTCAATCGTTCCTCAATCGTTCCTCAATCGTTCCTCAATCGTTCCTCAATCGTTCCTCAATCGTTCCTCAACAGTTCCTCAATCGTTCCTCAATCGTTCCTCAATCGTTCCTCAATCGTTCCTCAATCGTTCCTCAATCGTTCCTCAATCGTTCCTCAATCGTTCCTCAATCGTTCCTCAACAGTTCCTTAATCGTTCCTTAATCGTTCCTCAATCGTTCCTCAATCGTCCCTCAACCGACCATCAACCGACCCTCAACCGTCCCTCAACCGTCCCTCAACCGTCCCTCAATCGTTCCTCAATCGTTCCTCAACCGTTCCTCAACCGTTCCTCAATCGTTCCTCAATCGTTCCTCAATCGTTCCTCAATCGTTCCTCAATCGTTCCTCAATCGTTCCTCAATCGTTCCTCAACAGTTCCTCAATCGTTCCTCAATCGTTCCTCAATCGTTCCTCAATCGTTCCTCAACAGTTCCTCAATCGTTCCTCAATCGTTCCTCAATCGTTCCTCAATCGTTCCTCAACCGTCCCTCAACCGTCCCTCAACCGTCCTTCAACCGTCCCTCAACCGTCCTTCAACCGCCCCTCAATCGTTCCTCAATCGTTCCTCAATCGTTCCTCAATCGTTCCTCAATCGTTCCTCAATCGTTCCTCAATCGTTCCTCAATCGTTCCTCAATCGTTCCTCAATCGTTCCTCAATCGTTCCTCAATCGTTCCTCAATCGTTCCTCAATCGTTCCTCAATCGTTCCTCAATCGTTCCTCAACAGTTCCTTAATCGTTCCTTAATCGTTCCTCAATCGTTCCTCAATCGTCCCTCAACCGACCATCAACCGACCCTCAACCGTCCCTCAACCGTCCCTCAACCGTCCCTCAATCGTTCCTCAATCGTTCCTCAACCGTTCCTCAACCGTTCCTCAATCGTTCCTCAATCGTTCCTCAATCGTTCCTCAATCGTTCCTCAATCGTTCCTCAATCGTTCCTCAATCGTTCCTCAATCGTTCCTCAATCGTTCCTCAATCGTTCCTCAATCGTTCCTCAATCGTTCCTCAATCGTTCCTCAATCGTTCCTCAATCGTTCCTCAATCGTTCCTCAACCGTCCTTCAACCGTCGCTCAACCGTCCTTCAATTGTCCTTCAACCGACCCTCAACCGCCCCTCAACCGTCCCTCAACCGTCCTTCAACCGCCCCTCAATCGTTCCTCAATCGTTCCTCAATCGTTCCTCAATCGTTCCTCAATCGTTCCTCAATCGTTCCTCAATCGTTCCTCAATCGTTCCTCAACAGTTCCTCAATCGTTCCTCAATCGTTCCTCAATCGTTCCTCAATCGTTCCTCAATCGTTCCTCAATCGTTCCTCAACAGTTCCTCAATCGTTCCTCAATCGTTCCTCAATCGTTCCTCAATCGTTCCTCAATCGTTCCTCAACAGTTCCTCAATCGTTCCTCAATCGTTCCTCAATCGTTCCTCAATCGTTCCTCAATCGTTCCTCAACAGTTCCTCAATCGTTCCTCAATCGTTCCTCAATCGTTCCTCAATCGTTCCTCAATCGTTCCTCAATCGTTCCTCAATCGTTCCTCAGTCTTTCCTCAATCGTTCCTCAATCGTTCCTCAATCGTTCCTCAATCGTTCCTCAACAGTTCCTCAATCGTTCCTCAATCGTTCCTCAATCGTTCCTCAATCGTTCCTCAATCGTTCCTCAACAGTTCCTCAATCGTTCCTCAATCGTTCCTCAATCGTTCCTCAATCGTTCCTCAACGGTTCCTCAATCGTTCCTCAATCGTTCCTCAATCGTTCCTCAATCGTTCCTCAATCGTTCCTCAATCGTTCCTCAATCGTTCCTCAATCGTTCCTCAATCTTTCCTCAATCGTTCCTCAATCGTTCCTCAACAGTTCCTCAATCGTTCCTCAATCGTTCCTCAATCGTTCCTCAATCGTTCCTCAATCGTTCCTCAATCGTTCCTCAATCGTTCCTCAATCGTTCCTCAACCGTCCCTCAACCGTCCCTCAACCGTCCTTCAACCGTCCCTCAACCGTCCTTCAACCGACCCTCAACCGCCCCTCAATCGTTCCTCAATCGTTCCTCAATCGTTCCTCAATCGTTCCTCAATCGTTCCTCAATCGTTCCTCAATCGTTCCTCAATCGTTCCTCAATCGTTCCTCAACAGTTCCTCAATCGTTCCTCAATCGTTCCTCAATCGTTCCTCAATCGTTCCTCAACAGTTCCTCAATCGTTCCTCAATCGTTCCTCAATCGTTCCTCAATCGTTCCTCAACAGTTCCTCAATCGTTCCTCAATCGTTCCTCAATCGTTCCTCAATCGTTCCTCAACCGTCCCTCAACCGTCCCTCAACCGTCCTTCAACCGTCCCTCAACCGTCCTTCAACCGCCCCTCAATCGTTCCTCAATCGTTCCTCAATCGTTCCTCAATCGTTCCTCAATCGTTCCTCAATCGTTCCTCAATCGTTCCTCAATCGTTCCTCAATCGTTCCTCAATCGTTCCTCAATCGTTCCTCAATCGTTCCTCAATCGTTCCTCAATCGTTCCTCAATCGTTCCTCAATCGTTCCTCAACAGTTCCTTAATCGTTCCTTAATCGTTCCTCAATCGTTCCTCAATCGTCCCTCAACCGACCATCAACCGACCCTCAACCGTCCCTCAACCGTCCCTCAACCGTCCCTCAATCGTTCCTCAATCGTTCCTCAACCGTTCCTCAACCGTTCCTCAATCGTTCCTCAATCGTTCCTCAATCGTTCCTCAATCGTTCCTCAATCGTTCCTCAATCGTTCCTCAATCGTTCCTCAATCGTTCCTCAATCGTTCCTCAATCGTTCCTCAATCGTTCCTCAATCGTTCCTCAATCGTTCCTCAATCGTTCCTCAATCGTTCCTCAATCGTTCCTCAACCGTCCTTCAACCGTCGCTCAACCGTCCTTCAATTGTCCTTCAACCGACCCTCAACCGCCCCTCAATCGTTCCTCAATCGTTCCTCAATCGTTCCTCAATCGTTCCTCAATGGTTCCTCAACGGTTCCTCAATCGTTCCTCAATCGTTCCTCAATCGTTCCTCAATCGTTCCTCAATCGTTCCTCAACAGTTCCTCAATCGTTCCTCAATCGTTCCTCAATCGTTCCTCAATCGTTCCTCAATCGTTCCTCAACCGTCCCTCAATCGTTCCTCAATCGTTCCTCAATCGTTCCTCAATCGTTCCTCAATCGTTCCTCAATCGTTCCTCAATCGTTCCTCAATCGTTCCTCAATCGTTCCTCAATCGTTCCTCAACAGTTCCTCAATCGTTCCTCAATCGTTCCTCAATCGTTCCTCAATCGTTCCTCAATCGTTCCTCAACAGTTCCTCAATCGTTCCTCAATCGTTCCTCAATCGTTCCTCAATCGTTCCTCAACAGTTCCTCAATCGTTCCTCAATCGTTCCTCAATCGTTCCTCAATCGTTCCTCAATCGTTCCTCAACAGTTCCTCAATCGTTCCTCAATCGTTCCTCAATCGTTCCTCAATCGTTCCTCAACGGTTCCTCAATCGTTCCTCAATCGTTCCTCAATCGTTCCTCAATCGTTCCTCAATCGTTCCTCAATCGTTCCTCAATCGTTCCTCAATCTTTCCTCAATCGTTCCTCAATCGTTCCTCAACAGTTCCTCAATCGTTCCTCAATCGTTCCTCAATCGTTCCTCAATCGTTCCTCAATCGTTCCTCAATCGTTCCTCAATCGTTCCTCAATCGTTCCTCAATCGTTCCTCAACCGTCCCTCAACCGTCCCTCAACCGTCCTTCAACCGTCCCTCAACCGTCCTTCAACCGCCCCTCAATCGTTCCTCAATCGTTCCTCAATCGTTCCTCAATCGTTCCTCAATCGTTCCTCAATCGTTCCTCAATCGTTCCTCAATCGTTCCTCAATCGTTCCTCAACAGTTCCTCAATCGTTCCTCAATCGTTCCTCAATCGTTCCTCAATCGTTCCTCAATCGTTCCTCAACAGTTCCTCAATCGTTCCTCAATCGTTCCTCAATCGTTCCTCAATCGTTCCTCAATCGTTCCTCAACAGTTCCTCAATCGTTCCTCAATCGTTCCTCAATCGTTCCTCAATCGTTCCTCAATCGTTCCTCAACAGTTCCTCAATCGTTCCTCAATCGTTCCTCAATCGTTCCTCAATCGTTCCTCAATCGTTCCTCAATCGTTCCTCAATCGTTCCTCAATCGTTCCTCAGTCTTTCCTCAATCGTTCCTCAATCGTTCCTCAATCGTTCCTCAATCGTTCCTCAACAGTTCCTCAATCGTTCCTCAATCGTTCCTCAATCGTTCCTCAATCGTTCCTCAATCGTTCCTCAATCGTTCCTCAATCGTTCCTCAACAGTTCCTCAATCGTTCCTCAATCGTTCCTCAATCGTTCCTCAATCGTTCCTCAACGGTTCCTCAATCGTTCCTCAATCGTTCCTCAATCGTTCCTCAATCGTTCCTCAATCGTTCCTCAATCGTTCCTCAATCGTTCCTCAATCTTTCCTCAATCGTTCCTCAATCGTTCCTCAACAGTTCCTCAATCGTTCCTCAATCGTTCCTCAATCGTTCCTCAATCGTTCCTCAATCGTTCCTCAATCGTTCCTCAACCGTCCTTCAACCGACCCTCAACCGCCCCTCAATCGTTCCTCAATCGTTCCTCAATCGTTCCTCAATCGTTCCTCAATCGTTCCTCAATCGTTCCTCAATCGTTCCTCAATCGTTCCTCAATCGTTCCTCAATCGTTCCTCAATCGTTCCTCAATCGTTCCTCAATCGTTCCTCAATCGTTCCTCAATCGTTCCTCAATCGTTCCTCAATCGTTCCTCAATCGTTCCTCAATCGTTCCTCAATCGTTCCTCAATCGTTCCTCAATCGTTCCTCAGTCTTTCCTCAATCGTTCCTCAATCGTTCCTCAATCGTTCCTCAATCGTTCCTCAATCGTTCCTCAATCGTTCCTCAACAGTTCCTCAATCGTTCCTCAATCGTTCCTCAATCGTTCCTCAATCGTTCCTCAACAGTTCCTCAATCGTTCCTCAATCGTTCCTCAATCGTTCCTCAATCGTTCCTCAATCGTTCCTCAATCGTTCCTCAATCGTTCCTCAATCGTTCCTCAACCGTCCCTCAACCGTCCCTCAACCGTCCTTCAACCGTCCCTCAACCGTCCTTCAACCGACCCTCAACCGCCCCTCAATCGTTCCTCAATCGTTCCTCAATCGTCCCTCAACCGTCCCTCAATCGTTCCTCAATCGTTCCTCAATCGTTCCTCAATCGTTCCTCAATCGTTCCTCAATCGTTCCTCAATCGTTCCTCAATCGTTCCTCAATCGTTCCTCAATCGTTCCTCAATCGTTCCTCAATCGTTCCTCAATCGTTCCTCAATCGTTCCTCAATCGTTCCTCAATCGTTCCTCAATGGTTCCTCAATCGTTCCTCAATGGTTCCTCAACGGCTCCTCAATCGTTCCTCAATCGTTCCCCAATCGTTCCTCAATCGTTCCTCAATCGTTCCTCAATCGTTCCTCAATCGTTCCTCAATCGTTCCTCAATCGTTCCTCAATCGTTCCTCAATCGTTCCTCAATCGTTCCTCAATCGTTCCTCAATGGTTCCTCAATCGTTACTCAATGGTTCCTCAACGGTTCCTCAATCGTTCCTCAATCGTTCCTCAATCGTTCCTCAATCGTTCCTCAATCGTTCCTCAATCGTTCCTCAATGGTTCCTCAATCGTTCCTCAATGGTTCCTCAATGGTTCCTCAATCGTTCCTCAATCATTCCTCAATCGTCCGTCAACCGTCCCTCAATCGTTCCTCAATCGTTCCTCAATCGTTCCTCAATCGTTCCTCAATCGTTCCTCAATCGTTCCTCAATCGTTCCTCAATCGTTCCTCAATCGTTCCTCAATCGTTCCTCAATGGTTCCTCAATCGTTCCTCAATCGTTCCTCAACCGTTCCTCAATCGTTCCTCAATCGTTCCTCAATCGTTCCTCAATCGTTCCTCAATCGTTCCTCAACGGTTCCTCAATCGTTCCTCAATGGTTCCTCAACGGTTCCTCAATCGTTCCTCAATCCTTCCTCAATCGTTCCTCAATCGTTCCTCAATCGTTCCTCAATCGTTCCTCAATCGTCCCTCAACCGTCCCTCAACCGTCCCTCAACCGTCCCTCAACCGCCCCTCAACCGTTCCTCAATCGTTCCTCATCGTTCGTCAATCGTTCCTCAATGGTTCCTCAACGGTTCCTTAATGGTTCCTCAATCGTTCCTCAATCGTTCCTCAATCGTTCCTCAATCGTTCCTCAATCGTTCCTCAATCGTTCCTCAACCGTCCCTCAACCGTCCCTCAACCGTCCCTCAACCGTCCCTCAACCGTCCCTCAACCGTCCCTCAACCGTCCCTCAACCGTCCCTCAACCGTTCCTCAATCGTTCCTCAATGGTTCCTCAATCGTTCCTCAATCGTTCCTCAATCGTTCCTCAATCGTTCCTCAATAGTTCCTTAATCGTTCCTTAATCGTTCCTCAATCGTTCCTCAATCGTCCCTCAACCGTCCCTCAACCGTCCCTCAACCGTCCCTCAACCGTCCTTCAACCGACCATCAACCGACCCTCAACCGTCCCTCAACCGTCCCTCAACCGTCCCTCAATCGTTCCTCAATCGTTCCTCAACCGTTCCTCAACCGTTCCTCAATCGTTCCTCAATCGTTCCTTAATCGTTCCTCAATCGTTCCTCAATCGTTCCTCAATCGTTCCTCAATCGTTCCTCAATCGTTCCTCAATCGTTCCTCAATCGTTCCTCAAACGTTCCTCAATCGTTCCTCAATCGTTCCTCAATCTTTCCTCAACCGTCCTTCAACCGTCGCTCAACCGTCCTTCAATTGTCCTTCAACCGACCCTCAACCGCCCCTCAATCGTTCCTCAATCGTTCCTCAATCGTCCCTCAACCGTCCTTCAACCGTCCCGCAACCGTCCCTCAACCGTCCCTCAACCGTCCCTCAACCGTTCCTCAATCGTTCCTCAATCGTTCCTCAATCG
The DNA here is from genome assembly GCA_937620795.1 of Thecophora atra. Taxonomy (NCBI): domain Eukaryota; kingdom Metazoa; phylum Arthropoda; class Insecta; order Diptera; family Conopidae; genus Thecophora; species Thecophora atra. The sequence goes on along the minus strand of OW569397.1, from coordinate 59,784,924 downwards.
TTCCTCAATCGTTCCTCAATCGTTCCTCAATCGTTCCTCAATCGTTCCTCAATCGTTCCTCAATCGTTCCTCAATCTTTCCTCAATCGTTCCTCAATCGTTCCTCAACAGTTCCTCAATCGTTCCTTAATCGTTCCTCAATCGTTCCTCAATCGTTCCTCAATCGTTCCTCAATCGTTCCTCAATCGTTCCTCAATCGTTCCTCAACCGTTCCTCAACCGTCCCTCAACCGTCCTTCAACCGTCCCTCAACCGTCCTTCAACCGACCCTCAACCGCCCCTCAATCGTTCCTCAATCGTTCCTCAATCGTTCCTCAATCGTTCCTCAATCGTTCCTCAATCGTTCCTCAATCGTTCCTCAATCGTTCCTCAATCGTTCCTCAATCGTTCCTCAATCGTTCCTCAATCGTTCCTCAACAGTTCCTCAATCGTTCCTCAATCGTTCCTCAATCGTTCCTCAATCGTTCCTCAATCGTTCCTCAACAGTTCCTCAATCGTTCCTCAATCGTTCCTCAATCGTTCCTCAATCGTTCCTCAACAGTTCCTCAATCGTTCCTCAATCGTTCCTCAATCGTTCCTCAATCGTTCCTCAACCGTCCCTCAACCGTCCCTCAACCGTCCTTCAACCGTCCCTCAACCGTCCTTCAACCGCCCCTCAATCGTTCCTCAATCGTTCCTCAATCGTTCCTCAATCGTTCCTCAATCGTTCCTCAATCGTTCCTCAATCGTTCCTCAATCGTTCCTCAATCGTTCCTCAATCGTTCCTCAATCGTTCCTCAATCGTTCCTCAATCGTTCCTCAATCGTTCCTCAATCGTTCCTCAATCGTTCCTCAACAGTTCCTTAATCGTTCCTTAATCGTTCCTCAATCGTTCCTCAATCGTCCCTCAACCGACCATCAACCGACCCTCAACCGTCCCTCAACCGTCCCTCAACCGTCCCTCAATCGTTCCTCAATCGTTCCTCAACCGTTCCTCAACCGTTCCTCAATCGTTCCTCAATCGTTCCTCAATCGTTCCTCAATCGTTCCTCAATCGTTCCTCAATCGTTCCTCAATCGTTCCTCAATCGTTCCTCAATCGTTCCTCAATCGTTCCTCAATCGTTCCTCAATCGTTCCTCAATCGTTCCTCAATCGTTCCTCAATCGTTCCTCAATCGTTCCTCAACCGTCCTTCAACCGTCGCTCAACCGTCCTTCAATTGTCCTTCAACCGACCCTCAACCGCCCCTCAATCGTTCCTCAATCGTTCCTCAATCGTTCCTCAATCGTTCCTCAATGGTTCCTCAACGGTTCCTCAATCGTTCCTCAATCGTTCCTCAATCGTTCCTCAATCGTTCCTCAATCGTTCCTCAACAGTTCCTCAATCGTTCCTCAATCGTTCCTCAATCGTTCCTCAATCGTTCCTCAATCGTTCCTCAACCGTCCCTCAATCGTTCCTCAATCGTTCCTCAATCGTTCCTCAATCGTTCCTCAATCGTTCCTCAATCGTTCCTCAATCGTTCCTCAATCGTTCCTCAATCGTTCCTCAATCGTTCCTCAATCGTTCCTCAATCGTTCCTCAACAGTTCCTCAATCGTTCCTCAATCGTTCCTCAATCGTTCCTCAATCGTTCCTCAATCGTTCCTCAACAGTTCCTCAATCGTTCCTCAATCGTTCCTCAATCGTTCCTCAATCGTTCCTCAATCGTTCCTCAACAGTTCCTCAATCGTTCCTCAATCGTTCCTCAATCGTTCCTCAATCGTTCCTCAATCGTTCCTCAACAGTTCCTCAATCGTTCCTCAATCGTTCCTCAATCGTTCCTCAATCGTTCCTCAACGGTTCCTCAATCGTTCCTCAATCGTTCCTCAATCGTTCCTCAATCGTTCCTCAATCGTTCCTCAATCGTTCCTCAATCGTTCCTCAATCTTTCCTCAATCGTTCCTCAATCGTTCCTCAACAGTTCCTCAATCGTTCCTCAATCGTTCCTCAATCGTTCCTCAATCGTTCCTCAATCGTTCCTCAATCGTTCCTCAATCGTTCCTCAATCGTTCCTCAACCGTCCCTCAACCGTCCCTCAACCGTCCTTCAACCGTCCCTCAACCGTCCTTCAACCGCCCCTCAATCGTTCCTCAATCGTTCCTCAATCGTTCCTCAATCGTTCCTCAATCGTTCCTCAATCGTTCCTCAATCGTTCCTCAATCGTTCCTCAATCGTTCCTCAATCGTTCCTCAACAGTTCCTCAATCGTTCCTCAATCGTTCCTCAATCGTTCCTCAATCGTTCCTCAATCGTTCCTCAATCGTTCCTCAACAGTTCCTCAATCGTTCCTCAATCGTTCCTCAATCGTTCCTCAATCGTTCCTCAATCGTTCCTCAACAGTTCCTCAATCGTTCCTCAATCGTTCCTCAATCGTTCCTCAATCGTTCCTCAATCGTTCCTCAACAGTTCCTCAATCGTTCCTCAATCGTTCCTCAATCGTTCCTCAATCGTTCCTCAATCGTTCCTCAATCGTTCCTCAATCGTTCCTCAGTCTTTCCTCAATCGTTCCTCAATCGTTCCTCAATCGTTCCTCAATCGTTCCTCAACAGTTCCTCAATCGTTCCTCAATCGTTCCTCAATCGTTCCTCAATCGTTCCTCAATCGTTCCTCAACAGTTCCTCAATCGTTCCTCAATCGTTCCTCAATCGTTCCTCAACGGTTCCTCAATCGTTCCTCAATCGTTCCTCAATCGTTCCTCAATCGTTCCTCAATCGTTCCTCAATCGTTCCTCAATCGTTCCTCAATCTTTCCTCAATCGTTCCTCAATCGTTCCTCAACAGTTCCTCAATCGTTCCTCAATCGTTCCTCAATCGTTCCTCAATCGTTCCTCAATCGTTCCTCAATCGTTCCTCAATCGTTCCTCAATCGTTCCTCAACCGTCCCTCAACCGTCCCTCAACCGTCCTTCAACCGTCCCTCAACCGTCCTTCAACCGACCCTCAACCGCCCCTCAATCGTTCCTCAATCGTTCCTCAATCGTTCCTCAATCGTTCCTCAATCGTTCCTCAATCGTTCCTCAATCGTTCCTCAATCGTTCCTCAATCGTTCCTCAATCGTTCCTCAATCGTTCCTCAATCGTTCCTCAATCGTTCCTCAATCGTTCCTCAATCGTTCCTCAATCGTTCCTCAATCGTTCCTCAATCGTTCCTCAATCGTTCCTCAATCGTTCCTCAATCGTTCCTCAATCGTTCCTCAATCGTTCCTCAGTCTTTCCTCAATCGTTCCTCAATCGTTCCTCAATCGTTCCTCAATCGTTCCTCAATCGTTCCTCAATCGTTCCTCAATCGTTCCTCAACAGTTCCTCAATCGTTCCTCAATCGTTCCTCAATCGTTCCTCAATCGTTCCTCAATCGTTCCTCAACAGTTCCTCAATCGTTCCTCAATCGTTCCTCAATCGTTCCTCAATCGTTCCTCAACGGTTCCTCAATCGTTCCTCAATCGTTCCTCAATCGTTCCTCAATCGTTCCTCAATCGTTCCTCAATCGTTCCTCAATCTTTCCTCAATCGTTCCTCAATCGTTCCTCAATCGTTCCTCAATCGTTCCTCAATCGTTCCTCAACAGTTCCTCAATCGTTCCTCAATCGTTCCTCAATCGTTCCTCAACGGTTCCTCAATCGTTCCTCAATCGTTCCTCAATCGTTCCTCAATCGTTCCTCAATCGTTCCTCAATCGTTCCTCAATCGTTCCTCAATCGTTCCTCAATCGTTCCTCAATCGTTCCTCAATCGTTCCTCAGTCTTTCCTCAATCGTTCCTCAATCGTTCCTCAATCGTTCCTCAATCGTTCCTCAATCGTTCCTCAATCGTTCCTCAACAGTTCCTCAATCGTTCCTCAATCGTTCCTCAATCGTTCCTCAATCGTTCCTCAATCGTTCCTCAACAGTTCCTCAATCGTTCCTCAATCGTTCCTCAATCGTTCCTCAATCGTTCCTCAACGGTTCCTCAATCGTTCCTCAATCGTTCCTCAATCGTTCCTCAATCGTTCCTCAATCGTTCCTCAATCGTTCCTCAATCTTTCCTCAATCGTTCCTCAATCGTTCCTCAATCGTTCCTCAATCGTTCCTCAACAGTTCCTCAATCGTTCCTCAATCGTTCCTCAATCGTTCCTCAATCGTTCCTCAACGGTTCCTCAATCGTTCCTCAATCGTTCCTCAATCGTTCCTCAATCGTTCCTCAATCGTTCCTCAATCGTTCCTCAATCGTTCCTCAATCGTTCCTCAATCGTTCCTCAACAGTTCCTCAATCGTTCCTCAATCGTTCCTCAATCGTTCCTCAATCGTTCCTCAATCGTTCCTCAATCGTTCCTCAATCGTTCCTCAATCGTTCCTCAATCGTTCCTCAATCGTTCCTCAATCGTTCCTCAATCGTTCCTCAATCGTTCCTCAATCGTTCCTCAATCGTTCCTCAATCGTTCCTCAGTCTTTCCTCAATCGTTCCTCAATCGTTCCTCAATCGTTCCTCAATCGTTCCTCAATCGTTCCTCAATCGTTCCTCAATCGTTCCTCAATCGTTCCTCAACAGTTCCTCAATCGTTCCTCAATCGTTCCTCAATCGTTCCTCAATCGTTCCTCAATCGTTCCTCAACAGTTCCTCAATCGTTCCTCAATCGTTCCTCAATCGTTCCTCAATCGTTCCTCAACGGTTCCTCAATCGTTCCTCAATCGTTCCTCAATCGTTCCTCAATCGTTCCTCAATCGTTCCTCAATCGTTCCTCAATCTTTCCTCAATCGTTCCTCAATCGTTCCTCAATCGTTCCTCAATCGTTCCTCAATCGTTCCTCAATCGTTCCTCAACAGTTCCTCAATCGTTCCTCAATCGTTCCTCAATCGTTCCTCAATCGTTCCTCAACGGTTCCTCAATCGTTCCTCAATCGTTCCTCAATCGTTCCTCAATCGTTCCTCAATCGTTCCTCAATCGTTCCTCAATCGTTCCTCAATCGTTCCTCAATCGTTCCTCAACAGTTCCTCAATCGTTCCTCAATCGTTCCTCAATCGTTCCTCAATCGTTCCTCAATCGTTCCTCAATCGTTCCTCAATCGTTCCTCAACCGTCCCTCAACCGTCCCTCAACCGTCCTTCAACCGTCCCTCAACCGTCCTTCAACCGCCCCTCAATCGTTCCTCAATCGTTCCTCAATCGTTCCTCAATCGTTCCTCAATCGTTCCTCAATCGTTCCTCAATCGTTCCTCAATCGTTCCTCAATCGTTCCTCAATCGTTCCTCAATCGTTCCTCAACAGTTCCTCAATCGTTCCTCAATCGTTCCTCAATCGTTCCTCAATCGTTCCTCAATCGTTCCTCAACAGTTCCTCAATCGTTCCTCAATCGTTCCTCAATCGTTCCTCAATCGTTCCTCAATCGTTCCTCAACAGTTCCTCAATCGTTCCTCAATCGTTCCTCAATCGTTCCTCAATCGTTCCTCAACGGTTCCTCAATCGTTCCTCAATCGTTCCTCAATCGTTCCTCAATCGTTCCTCAATCGTTCCTCAATCGTTCCTCAATCTTTCCTCAATCGTTCCTCAATCGTTCCTCAACAGTTCCTCAATCGTTCCTCAATCGTTCCTCAATCGTTCCTCAATCGTTCCTCAATCGTTCCTCAATCGTTCCTCAATCGTTCCTCAATCGTTCCTCAACCGTCCCTCAACCGTCCCTCAACCGTCCTTCAACCGTCCCTCAACCGTCCTTCAACCGCCCCTCAATCGTTCCTCAATCGTTCCTCAATCGTTCCTCAATCGTTCCTCAATCGTTCCTCAATCGTTCCTCAATCGTTCCTCAATCGTTCCTCAATCGTTCCTCAATCGTTCCTCAATCGTTCCTCAACAGTTCCTCAATCGTTCCTCAATCGTTCCTCAATCGTTCCTCAATCGTTCCTCAATCGTTCCTCAATCGTTCCTCAACAGTTCCTCAATCGTTCCTCAATCGTTCCTCAATCGTTCCTCAATCGTTCCTCAATCGTTCCTCAACAGTTCCTCAATCGTTCCTCAATCGTTCCTCAATCGTTCCTCAATCGTTCCTCAATCGTTCCTCAACAGTTCCTCAATCGTTCCTCAATCGTTCCTCAATCGTTCCTCAATCGTTCCTCAATCGTTCCTCAATCGTTCCTCAATCGTTCCTCAGTCTTTCCTCAATCGTTCCTCAATCGTTCCTCAATCGTTCCTCAATCGTTCCTCAACAGTTCCTCAATCGTTCCTCAATCGTTCCTCAATCGTTCCTCAATCGTTCCTCAATCGTTCCTCAACAGTTCCTCAATCGTTCCTCAATCGTTCCTCAATCGTTCCTCAACGGTTCCTCAATCGTTCCTCAATCGTTCCTCAATCGTTCCTCAATCGTTCCTCAATCGTTCCTCAATCGTTCCTCAATCGTTCCTCAATCTTTCCTCAATCGTTCCTCAATCGTTCCTCAACAGTTCCTCAATCGTTCCTCAATCGTTCCTCAATCGTTCCTCAATCGTTCCTCAATCGTTCCTCAATCGTTCCTCAATCGTTCCTCAATCGTTCCTCAACCGTCCCTCAACCGTCCCTCAACCGTCCTTCAACCGTCCCTCAACCGTCCTTCAACCGACCCTCAACCGCCCCTCAATCGTTCCTCAATCGTTCCTCAATCGTTCCTCAATCGTTCCTCAATCGTTCCTCAATCGTTCCTCAATCGTTCCTCAATCGTTCCTCAATCGTTCCTCAATCGTTCCTCAATCGTTCCTCAATCGTTCCTCAATCGTTCCTCAATCGTTCCTCAATCGTTCCTCAATCGTTCCTCAATCGTTCCTCAATCGTTCCTCAATCGTTCCTCAATCGTTCCTCAATCGTTCCTCAATCGTTCCTCAATCGTTCCTCAATCGTTCCTCAGTCTTTCCTCAATCGTTCCTCAATCGTTCCTCAATCGTTCCTCAATCGTTCCTCAATCGTTCCTCAATCGTTCCTCAATCGTTCCTCAACAGTTCCTCAATCGTTCCTCAATCGTTCCTCAATCGTTCCTCAATCGTTCCTCAATCGTTCCTCAACAGTTCCTCAATCGTTCCTCAATCGTTCCTCAATCGTTCCTCAATCGTTCCTCAACGGTTCCTCAATCGTTCCTCAATCGTTCCTCAATCGTTCCTCAATCGTTCCTCAATCGTTCCTCAATCGTTCCTCAATCTTTCCTCAATCGTTCCTCAATCGTTCCTCAATCGTTCCTCAATCGTTCCTCAATCGTTCCTCAACAGTTCCTCAATCGTTCCTCAATCGTTCCTCAATCGTTCCTCAACGGTTCCTCAATCGTTCCTCAATCGTTCCTCAATCGTTCCTCAATCGTTCCTCAATCGTTCCTCAATCGTTCCTCAATCGTTCCTCAATCGTTCCTCAATCGTTCCTCAATCGTTCCTCAATCGTTCCTCAGTCTTTCCTCAATCGTTCCTCAATCGTTCCTCAATCGTTCCTCAATCGTTCCTCAATCGTTCCTCAATCGTTCCTCAACAGTTCCTCAATCGTTCCTCAATCGTTCCTCAATCGTTCCTCAATCGTTCCTCAATCGTTCCTCAACAGTTCCTCAATCGTTCCTCAATCGTTCCTCAATCGTTCCTCAATCGTTCCTCAACGGTTCCTCAATCGTTCCTCAATCGTTCCTCAATCGTTCCTCAATCGTTCCTCAATCGTTCCTCAATCGTTCCTCAATCTTTCCTCAATCGTTCCTCAATCGTTCCTCAATCGTTCCTCAATCGTTCCTCAACAGTTCCTCAATCGTTCCTCAATCGTTCCTCAATCGTTCCTCAATCGTTCCTCAACGGTTCCTCAATCGTTCCTCAATCGTTCCTCAATCGTTCCTCAATCGTTCCTCAATCGTTCCTCAATCGTTCCTCAATCGTTCCTCAATCGTTCCTCAATCGTTCCTCAACAGTTCCTCAATCGTTCCTCAATCGTTCCTCAATCGTTCCTCAATCGTTCCTCAATCGTTCCTCAATCGTTCCTCAATCGTTCCTCAATCGTTCCTCAATCGTTCCTCAATCGTTCCTCAATCGTTCCTCAATCGTTCCTCAATCGTTCCTCAATCGTTCCTCAATCGTTCCTCAGTCTTTCCTCAATCGTTCCTCAATCGTTCCTCAATCGTTCCTCAATCGTTCCTCAATCGTTCCTCAATCGTTCCTCAATCGTTCCTCAATCGTTCCTCAACAGTTCCTCAATCGTTCCTCAATCGTTCCTCAATCGTTCCTCAATCGTTCCTCAATCGTTCCTCAACAGTTCCTCAATCGTTCCTCAATCGTTCCTCAATCGTTCCTCAATCGTTCCTCAACGGTTCCTCAATCGTTCCTCAATCGTTCCTCAATCGTTCCTCAATCGTTCCTCAATCGTTCCTCAATCGTTCCTCAATCTTTCCTCAATCGTTCCTCAATCGTTCCTCAATCGTTCCTCAATCGTTCCTCAATCGTTCCTCAATCGTTCCTCAACAGTTCCTCAATCGTTCCTCAATCGTTCCTCAATCGTTCCTCAATCGTTCCTCAACGGTTCCTCAATCGTTCCTCAATCGTTCCTCAATCGTTCCTCAATCGTTCCTCAATCGTTCCTCAATCGTTCCTCAATCGTTCCTCAATCGTTCCTCAATCGTTCCTCAATCGTTCCTCAACAGTTCCTCAATCGTTCCTCAATCGTTCCTCAATCGTTCCTCAATCGTTCCTCAATCGTTCCTCAATCGTTCCTCAATCGTTCCTCAACCGTCCCTCAACCGTCCCTCAACCGTCCTTCAACCGTCCCTCAACCGTCCTTCAACCGCCCCTCAATCGTTCCTCAATCGTTCCTCAATCGTTCCTCAATCGTTCCTCAATCGTTCCTCAATCGTTCCTCAATCGTTCCTCAATCGTTCCTCAATCGTTCCTCAATCGTTCCTCAATCGTTCCTCAACAGTTCCTCAATCGTTCCTCAATCGTTCCTCAATCGTTCCTCAATCGTTCCTCAATCGTTCCTCAACAGTTCCTCAATCGTTCCTCAATCGTTCCTCAATCGTTCCTCAATCGTTCCTCAATCGTTCCTCAACAGTTCCTCAATCGTTCCTCAATCGTTCCTCAATCGTTCCTCAATCGTTCCTCAACGGTTCCTCAATCGTTCCTCAATCGTTCCTCAATCGTTCCTCAATCGTTCCTCAATCGTTCCTCAATCGTTCCTCAATCGTTCCTCAATCTTTCCTCAATCGTTCCTCAATCGTTCCTCAACAGTTCCTCAATCGTTCCTCAATCGTTCCTCAATCGTTCCTCAATCGTTCCTCAATCGTTCCTCAATCGTTCCTCAATCGTTCCTCAATCGTTCCTCAATCGTTCCTCAACCGTCCCTCAACCGTCCCTCAACCGTCCTTCAACCGTCCCTCAACCGTCCTTCAACCGACCCTCAACCGCCCCTCAATCGTTCCTCAATCGTTCCTCAATCGTTCCTCAATCGTTCCTCAATCGTTCCTCAATCGTTCCTCAATCGTTCCTCAATCGTTCCTCAATCGTTCCTCAATCGTTCCTCAATCGTTCCTCAATCGTTCCTCAACAGTTCCTCAATCGTTCCTCAATCGTTCCTCAATCGTTCCTCAATCGTTCCTCAACAGTTCCTCAATCGTTCCTCAATCGTTCCTCAATCGTTCCTCAATCGTTCCTCAACAGTTCCTCAATCGTTCCTCAATCGTTCCTCAATCGTTCCTCAATCGTTCCTCAACCGTCCCTCAACCGTCCCTCAACCGTCCTTCAACCGTCCCTCAACCGTCCTTCAACCGACCCTCAACCGCCCCTCAATCGTTCCTCAATCGTTCCTCAATCGTCCCTCAACCGTCCCTCAATCGTTCCTCAATCGTTCCTCAATCGTTCCTCAATCGTTCCTCAATCGTTCCTCAATCGTTCCTCAATCGTTCCTCAATCGTTCCTCAATCGTTCCTCAATCGTTCCTCAATCGTTCCTCAATCGTTCCTCAATCGTTCCTCAATCGTTCCTCAATCGTTCCTCAATCGTTCCTCAATCGTTCCTCAATCGTTCCTCAATGGTTCCTCAATCGTTCCTCAATGGTTCCTCAACGGCTCCTCAATCGTTCCTCAATCGTTCCCCAATCGTTCCTCAATCGTTCCTCAATCGTTCCTCAATCGTTCCTCAATCGTTCCTCAATCGTTCCTCAATCGTTCCTCAATCGTTCCTCAATCGTTCCTCAATCGTTCCTCAATGGTTCCTCAATCGTTACTCAATGGTTCCTCAACGGTTCCTCAATCGTTCCTCAATCGTTCCTCAATCGTTCCTCAATCGTTCCTCAATCGTTCCTCAATCGTTCCTCAATGGTTCCTCAATCGTTCCTCAATGGTTCCTCAATGGTTCCTCAATCGTTCCTCAATCGTTCCTCAATCGTCCGTCAACCGTCCCTCAATCGTTCCTCAATCGTTCCTCAATCGTTCCTCAATCGTTCCTCAATCGTTCCTCAATCGTTCCTCAATCGTTCCTCAATCGTTCCTCAATCGTTCCTCAATCGTTCCTCAATGGTTCCTCAATCGTTCCTCAATCGTTCCTCAACCGTTCCTCAATCGTTCCTCAATCGTTCCTCAATCGTTCCTCAATCGTTCCTCAATCGTTCCTCAACGGTTCCTCAATCGTTCCTCAATGGTTCCTCAACGGTTCCTCAATCGTTCCTCAATCCTTCCTCAATCGTTCCTCAATCGTTCCTCAATCGTTCCTCAATCGTTCCTCAATCGTTCCTCAATCGTCCCTCAACCGTCCCTCAACCGTCCCTCAACCGTCCCTCAACCGCCCCTCAACCGTTCCTCAATCGTTCCTCATCGTTCGTCAATCGTTCCTCAATGGTTCCTCAACGGTTCCTCAATGGTTCCTCAATCGTTCCTCAATCGTTCCTCAATCGTTCCTCAATCGTTCCTCAATCGTTCCTCAATCGTTCCTCAACCGTCCCTCAACCGTCCCTCAACCGTCCCTCAACCGTCCCTCAACCGTCCCTCAACCGTCCCTCAACCGTCCCTCAACCGTCCCTCAACCGTTCCTCAATCGTTCCTCAATGGTTCCTCAATCGTTCCTCAATCGTTCCTCAATCGTTCCTCAATCGTTCCTCAATCGTTCCTCAATAGTTCCTTAATCGTTCCTTAATCGTTCCTCAATCGTTCCTCAATCGTCCCTCAACCGTCCCTCAACCGTCCCTCAACCGTCCCTCAACCATCCTTCAACCGACCCTCAACCGTCCCTCAACCGTCCCTCAACCGTCCCTCAATCGTTCCTCAATCGTTCCTCAATCGTTCCTCAACCGTTCCTCAACCGTTCCTCAATCGTTCCTCAATCGTTCCTTAATCGTTCCTCAATCGTTCCTCAATCGTTCCTCAATCGTTCCTCAATCGTTCCTCAATCGTTCCTCAATCGTTCCTCAATCGTTCCTCAAACGTTCCTCAATCGTTCCTCAATCGTTCCTCAATCTTTCCTCAACCGTCCTTCAACCGTCGCTCAACCGTCCTTCAATTGTCCTTCAACCGACCCTCAACCGCCCCTCAATCGTTCCTCAATCGTTCCTCAATCGTCCCTCAACCGTCCTTCAACCGTCCCGCAACCGTCCCTCAACCGTCCCTCAACCGTCCCTCAACCGTTCCTCAATCGTTCCTCAATCGTTCCTCAATGGTTCCTCAATCGTTCCTCAATCGTTCCTCAATCGTTCCTCATTCGTTCCTCAATCGTTCCTCAATCGTTCCTCAATCGTTCCTCAATCGTTCCTCAAAGGTTCCTCAACGGTTCCTCAATGGTTCCTCAATCGTTCCTCAATGGTTCCTCAACGGTTCCTCAATCGTTCCTCAATCCTTCCTCAATCGTTCCTCAATCGTTCCTCAATCGTTCCTCAATCGTTCCTCAATCGTTCCTCAATCGTTCCTCAATCGTTCCTCAACCGTCCCTCAACCGTCCCTCAACCGTCCCTCAACCGTCCCTCAACCGTCCCTCAACCGTCCCTCAACCGTTCCTCAATCGTTCCTCAATGGTTCCTCAATCGTTCCTCAATCGTTCCTCAATCGTTCCTCAATCGTTCCTCAATCGTTCCTCAATAGTTCCTTAATCGTTCCTTAATCGTTCCTTAATCGTTCCTCAATCGTTCCTCAATCGTCCCTCAACCGACCATCAACCGACCCTCAACCGTCCCTCAACCGTCCCTCAACCGTCCCTCAATCGTTCCTCAATCGTTCCTCAACCGTTCCTCAACCGTTCCTCAATCGTTCCTCAATCGTTCCTCAATCGTTCCTCAATCGTTCCTCAATCGTTCCTCAATCGTTCCTCAATCGTTCCTCAATCGTTCCTCAATCGTTCCTCAATCGTTCCTCAATCGTTCCTCAATCGTTCCTCAATCGTTCCTCAATCGTTCCTCAATCGTTCCTCAATCGTTCCTCAACCGTCCTTCAACCGTCGCTCAACCGTCCTTCAATTGTCCTTCAACCGACCCTCAACCGCCCCTCAATCGTTCCTCAATCGTTCCTCAATCGTCCCTCAACCGTCCTTCAACCGTCCCGCAACCGTCCCTCAACCGTCCCTCAACCGTCCCTCAACCGTTCCTCAATCGTTCCTCAATCGTTCCTCAATGGTTCCTCAATCGTTCCTCAATCGTTCCTCAATCGTTCCTCATTCGTTCCTCAATCGTTCCTCAATCGTTCCTCAATCGTTCCTCAATCGTTCCTCAATGGTTCCTCAACGGTTCCTCAATGGTTCCTCAATCGTTCCTCAATGGTTCCTCAACGGTTCCTCAATCGTTCCTCAATCCTTCCTCAATCGTTCCTCAATCGTTCCTCAATCGTTCCTCAATCGTTCCTCAATCGTTCCTCAATCGTTCCTCAATCGTTCCTCAACCGTCCCTCAACCGTCCCTCAACCGTCCCTCAACCGTCCCTCAACCGTCCCTCAACCGTCCCTCAACCGTTCCTCAATCGTCCCTCAATGGTTCCTCAATCGTTCCTCAATCGTTCCTCAATCGTTCCTCAATCGTTCCTCAATCGTTCCTCAATCGTTCCTCAATCTTTCCTCAATCGTTCCTCAATCGTTCCTCAATGGTTCCTCAATGGTTCCTCAATCGTTCCTCAATCGTTCCTCAATCGTTCCTCAATCGTTCCTCAATCGTTCCTCAATCGTTCCTCAATGGTTCCTCAACAGTTCCTCAATCGTTCCTCAATCGTTCCTCAATCGTTCCTCAATCGTTCCTCAATCGTTCCTCAATCGTTCCTCAATCGTTCCTCAATCGTTCCAAAATCGTTCCTCAACCGTCCCTCAACCGTCCCTCAACCGTCCTTCAACCGTCCCTCAACCGTCCTTCAACCGACCCTCAACCGCCCCTCAATCGTTCCTCAATCGTTCCTCAATCGTCCCTCAACGGTCCCTCAATCGTTCCTCAATCGTTCCTCAATCGTTCCTCAATCGTTCCTCAATCGTTCCTCAATCGTTCCTCAATCGTTCCTCAATCGTTCCTCAATCGTTCCTCAATCGTTCCTCAATCGTTCCTCAATCGTTCCTCAATCGTTCCTCAATCGTTCCTCAATGGTTCCTCAATCGTTCCTCAATGGTTCCTCAACGGTTCCTCAATCGTTCCTCAATCGTTCCCCAATCGTTCCTCAATCGTTCCTCAATCGTTCCTCAATCGTTCCTCAATCGTTCCTCAATCGTTCCTCAATCGTTCCTCAATCGTTCCTCAATCGTTCCTCAATGGTTCCTCAATCGTTCCTCAATGGTTCCTCAATGGTTCCTCAATCGTTCCTCAATCGTTCCTCAATCGTCCCTCAACCGTCCCTCAATCGTTCCTCAATCGTTCCTCAATCCTTCCTCAATCGTTCCTCAATCGTTCCTCAATCGTTCCTCAATCGTTCCTCAATGATTCCTCAATCGTTCCTCAATCGTTCCTCAACCGTTCCTCAATTGTTCCTCAATCGTTCCTCAATCGTTCCTCAACGGTTCCTCAACGGTTCCTCAATCGTTCCTCAATGGTTCCTCAACGGTTCCTCAATCGTTCCTCAATGGTTCCTCAACGGTTCCTCAATCGTTCCTCAATCCTTCCTCAATCGTTCCTCAATCGTTCCTCAATCGTTCCTCAATCGTTCCTCAATCGTTCCTCAATCGTCCCTCAAACGTCCCTCAACCGTCCCTCAACCGTCCCTCAACCGCCCCTCAACCGTTCCTCAATCGTTCCTCATCGTTCCTCAATCGTTCCTCAATGGTTCCTCAACGGTTCCTCAATGGTTCCTCAATCGTTCCTCAATCGTTCCTCAATCGTTCCTCAATCGTTCCTCAATCGTTCCTCAATCGTTCCTCAATCGTTCCTCAATCGTTCCTCAATCGTTCCTCAATCGTTCCTCAATCGTTCCTCAATCGTTCCTCAACCGTCCCTCAACCGTCCCTCAACCGTCCCTCAACCGTCCCTCAACCGTCCCTCAACCGTCCCTCAACCGTCCCTCAACCGTCCCTCAACCGTCCCTCAACCGTTCCTCAATCGTTCCTCAATGGTTCCTCAATCGTTCCTCAATCGTTCCTCAATCGTTCCTCAATCGTTCCTCAATCGTTCCTCAATCGTTCCTCAATCGTTCCTCAATCGTTCCTCAATCGTTCCTCAATCGTTCCTCAACCGTCCCTCAACCGTCCCTCAACCGTCCCTCAACCGTTCCTCAACCGTCCCTCAACCGTCCTTCAACCGTCCTTCAACCGTCCCTCAACCGTACCTCAACCGCCCCTCAATCGTTCCTCAATCGTTCCTCAATCGTTCCTCAATCGTTCCTCAATCGTTCCTTAATCGCTCCTTAATCGCTCCTCAATCGCTCCTCAATCGTTCCTCAATCGTCCTTCAACCGTCCTTCAACCGTCCTTCAACCGTCCTTCAACAGTCCTTCAACCGTCCCTCAACCGTTCTTCAACCGTTCTTCAACCGTCCCTCAACCGTCCTTCAACCGTCCTTCAACCGTCCCTCGACCGTCCCTCAACCGTCCCTCAACCGGCCCTCAATCGTTCCTCAATCGTTCCTCAATCGTTCCTCAACCGTCCCTCAACCGTCCCTCAACCGTCCCTCAACCGTCCTTCAACCGTCCTTCAACCGTCCTTCAACCGTCCTTCAACCGTCCTTCAACAGTCCTTCAACCGTCCCTCAACCGTCCTTCAACCGACCCTCAACCGTCCCTCAACCGTCCCTCAACCGCCCCTCAATCGTTTCTCAATCGTTCCTCAATCGTTCCTCAACCGTCCCTCAACCGTTCCTCAATCGTTCCTCAATCATTCCTCAATGGTTCCTCAATGGTTCCTCAATGGTTCCTCAATGGTTCCTCAATCGTTCCTCAATCGTTCCTCAATCGTTCCTCAATCGTTCCTCAATCGTTCCTCAATCGTTCCTCAATCGTTCCTCAATCGTTCCTCAATCGTTCCTCAATCGTTCCTCAATCGTTCCTCAATCGTTCCTCAATCGTTCCTCAATCGTTCCTCAATCGTTCCTCAATCGTTCCTCAATCGTTCCTCAATCGTTCCTCAATCGTTCCTCAATCGTTCCTCAACCGTCCCTCAACCGTCCCTCAACCGTCCCTCCACCGTCCTTCAACCGTCCCTCAACCGTCCTTCAACCGACCCTCAACCGTCCCTCAACCGCCCCTCAACCGTCCTTCAACCGACCCTCAACCGACCCTCAATCGTTCCTCAATCGTTCCTCAATCGTTCCTCAATCGTTCCTCAATCGCCCCTCAATCGTTCCTCAATCGCCCCTCAATCGTTCCTCAATCGTTCCTTAATCGCTCCTCAATCGCTCCTCAATCGCTCCTCAATCGATTAAGGAACGATTCGATTCGAGGTCGAGGACCGTCCCTCAACCGTTCTTCAACCGTCCCTCAACCGTCCTTCAACCGTCCTTCAACCGTCCTTCAACCGTCCTTCAACCGACCCTCAACCGTCCCTCAACCGCCCCTCAATCGTTCCTCAATCGTTCCTCAATCGTTCCTCAATCGTTCCTCAATCGTTCCTCAATCGTTCCTCAATCGTTCCTCAATCGTTCCTCAACCGTCCTTCAACCGTCGCTCAACCGTCTTTCAACCGTCCTTCAACCGACCCTCAACCGCCCCTCAATCGTTCCTCAATCGTTCCTCAATCGTCCCTCAACCGTCCTTCAACCGTCCCTCAACCGTCCCTCAACCGGCCCTCAATCGTTCCTCAATCGTTCCTCAATCGTTCCTCAATCGTTCCTCAATCGTTCCTCAATCGTTCCTCAATCGTTCCTCAACCGTCCTTCAACCGTCGCTCAACCGTCCTTCAACCGTCCTTCAACCGACCCTCAACCGCCCCTCAATCGTTCCTCAATCGTTCCTCAATCGTCCCTCAACCGTCCTTCAACCGTCCCTCAACCGTCCCTCAACCGGCCCTCAATCGTTCCTCAATCGTTCCTCAATCGTTCCTCAATCGTTCCTCAATCGTTCCTCAACCGTCCTTCAACCGTCGCTCAATCGTCCCTCAACCGTCCTTCAACCGTCCCTCAACCGTCCCTCAACCGCCCCTCAATCGTTCCTCAATCGTTCCTCAATCGTTCCTCAATCGTTCCTCAATCGTTCCTCAATCGTTCCTCAATCGTTCCTCAATCGTTCCTCAATCGTTCCTCAATCGTTCCTCAATGGTTCCTCAACGGTTCCTCAATCGTCCCTCAACCGTCCCTCAACCGCCCCTCAATCGTTCCTCAATCGTTCCTCAATCGTTCCTCAATCGTTCCTCAATCGTTCCTCAATCGTTCCTCAATCGTTCCTCAATCGTTCCTCAATCGTTCCTCAATGGTTCCTCAACGGTTCCTCAACCGTCCCTCAACCGTCCCTCAACCGTCCCTCAACCGTCCCTCAACCGTCCCTCAACCGTCCCTCAACCGTTCCTCATCCGTCCCTCAACGGTTCCTCAATGGTTCCTCAATCGTTCCTCAATCGTTCCTCAACAGTTCCTCAATCGTTCCTCAATCGTTCCTCAATCGTTCCTCAATCGTTCCTCAATCGTTCCTCAATCGTTCCTCAATCGTTCCTTAATCGTTCCTCAATCGTTCCTCAATCATTCCTCAATCGTTCCTCAATCGTTCCTCAATCGTTCCTCAATCGTTCCTTAATCGTTCCTCAATCGTTCCTCAATCATTCCTCAATCGTTCCTCAATCGTTCCTCAATCGTTCCTTAATCGTTCCTCAATCGTTCCTCAAGCGTCCCTCAACCGTCCCTCAACCGTCCCTCAACCGTCCCTCAACCGTCCCTCAACCGTCCCTCAACCGTCCCTCAACCGTCCCTCAACCGTCCCTCAACCGTCCCTCAACCGTTCCTCATCCGTCCCTCAACGGTTCCTCAATGGTTCCTCAATCGTTCCTCAATCGTTCCTCAACAGTTCCTCAATCGTTCCTCAATCGTTCCTCAATCGTTCCTCAATCGTTCCTCAATCGTTCCTCAATCGTTCCTCAATCGTTCCTCAATCGTTCCTCAATCGTTCCTCAATCGTTCCTCAACCGTCCCTCAACCGTCCCTCAACCGTCCTTCAACCGTCCCTCAACCGTCCTTCAACCGACCCTCAACCGCCCCTCAATCGTTCCTCAATCGTTCCTCAACCGTCCCTCAATCGTTCCTCAATCGTTCCTCAATCGTTCCTCAATCGTTCCTCAATCGTTCCTCAATCGTTCCTCAATCGTTCCTCAATCGTTCCTCAATCGTTCCTCAATCGTTCCTCAATCGTTCCTCAATCGTTCCTCAATGGTTCCTCAATCGTTCCTCAACGGTTCCTCAATCGTTCCTCAATCGTTCCCCAATCGTTCCTCAATCGTTCCTCAAGCGTTCCTCAATCGTTCCTCAATCGTTCCTCAATCGTTCCTCAATCGTTCCTCAATCGTTCCTCAATCGTTCCTCAATCGTTCCTCAATCGTTCCTCAATCGTTCCTCAATCGTTCCTCAATCGTTCCTCAATCGTTCCTCAATCGTTCCTCAATCGTTCCTCAATCGTTCCTCAACAGTTCCTCAATCGTTCCTCAATCGTTCCTCAATCGTTCCTCAATCGTTCCTCAATCGTTCCTCAATCGTTCCTCAATCGTTCCTCAATCGTTCCTCAATCGTTCCTCAATCGTTCCTCAACCGTCCCTCAACCGTCCCTCAACCGTCCTTCAACCGTCCCTCAACCGTCCTTCAACCGACCCTCAACCGCCCCTCAATCGTTCCTCAATCGTTCCTCAATCGTCCCTCAACCGTCCCTCAATCGTTCCTCAATCGTTCCTCAATCGTTCCTCAATCGTTCCTCAATCGTTCCTCAATCATTCCTCAATCGTTCCTCAATCGTTCCTCAATCGTTCCTTAATCGTTCCTCAATCGTTCCTCAAGCGTCCCTCAACCGTCCCTCAAGCGTCCTTCAACCGTCCTTCAACCGTCCTTCAACCGTCCTTCAACCGTCCCTCAACCGTCCTTCAACCGACCCTCAACCGTCCCTCAACCGCCCCTCAATCGTTCCTCAATCGTTCCTCAATCGTTCCTCAACCGTCCCTCAACCGTCCCTCAACCGTTCCTCAATCGTTCCTCAATCATTCCTCAATGGTTCCTCAATGGTTCCTCAATGGTTCCTCAATGGTTCCTCAATGGTTCCTCAATCGTTCCTCAATCATTCCTCAACCGTTCCTCAATCGTCCCTCAACCGCCCCTCAATCGTTCCTCAATCGTTCCTCAACCGCCCCTCAACAGCCCCTCAACCGACCCTCAACCGACCCTCAACCGACCCTCAACCGTCCCTCAACCGTCCCTCAACCGTCCCTCAACCGTCCCTCAACCGCCCCTCATCCGTCCCTCAACCGTACCTCAATCGTTCCTCAATGGTTCCTCAACGGTTCCTCAATGGTTCCTCAATCGTTCCTCAATCGTTCCTCAATCGTTCCTCAATCGTTCCTCAATCTTTCCTCAATCGTTCCTCAATCGTTCCTCAACAGTTCCTCAATCGTTCCTCAATCGTTCCTCAATCGTTCCTCAATCGTTCCTCAATCGTTCCTCAATCGTTCCTCAATCGTTCCTCAATCGTTCCTCAATCGTTCCTCAACCGTCCCTCAACCGTCCCTCAACCGTCCTTCAACCGTCCCTCAACCGTCCTTCAACCGACCCTCAACCGCCCCTCAATCGTTCCTCAATCGTTCCTCAATCGTCCCTCAACCGTCCCTCAATCGTTCCTCAATCGTTCCTCAATCGTTCCTCAATCGTTCCTCAATCGTTCCTCAATCGTTCCTCAATCGTTCCTCAATCGTTCCTCAATCGTTCCTCAATCGTTCCTCAATCGTTCCTCAATCGTTCCTCAATCCTTCCTCAATCGTTCCTCAATCGTTCCTCAATCGTTCCTCAATCGTTCCTCAATGATTCCTCAATCGTTCCTCAATCGTTCCTCAACCGTTCCTCAATTGTTCCTCAATCGTTCCTCAATCGTTCCTCAACGGTTCCTCAACGGTTCCTCAATCGTTCCTCAATGGTTCCTCAACCGTCCCTCAACCGTCCCTCAACCGTCCCTCCACCGTCCTTCAACCGTCCCTCAACCGTCCTTCAACCGACCCTCAACCGTCCCTCAACCGCCCCTCAACCGTCCTTCAACCGACCCTCAACCGACCCTCAATCGTTCCTCAATCGTTCCTCAATCGTTCCTCAATCGTTCCTCAATCGCCCCTCAATCGTTCCTCAATCGCCCCTCAATCGTTCCTCAATCGTTCCTCAATCGTTCCTCAATCGTTCCTCAATCGTTCCTCAATCGTTCCTCAATCGTTCCTCAATCGTTCCTCAATCGTTCCTCAATCGTTCCTCAATCGTTCCTCAATCGTTCCTCAATCGTTCCTCAACCGTCCCTCAACCGTCCCTCAACCGTCCCTCAACCGTCCCTCAACCGTCCCTCAACCGTCCCTCAACCGTCCCTCAACCGTCCCTCAACCGTCCCTCAACCGTTCCTCAATCGTTCCTCAATGGTTCCTCAATCGTTCCTCAATCGTTCCTCAATCGTTCCTCAATCGTTCCTCAATCGTTCCTCAATAGTTCCTTAATCGTTCCTTAATCGTTCCTCAATCGTTCCTCAATCGTTCCTCAATGGTTCCTCAACAGTTCCTCAATCGTTCCTCAATCGTTCCTCAACCGTCCCTCAACCGTCCCTCAACCGCCTCTCAATCGTTCCTCAATCGTTCCTCAATCGTTCCTCAATCGTTCCTCAATCGTTCCTCAACCGTCCCTCAACCGTCCTTCAACCGTCCTTCAACCGTCCCTCAACCGTACCTCAACCGCCCCTCAATCGTTCCTCAATCGTTCCTCAATCGTTCCTCAATCGTTCCTCAATCGTTCCTTAATCGCTCCTTAATCGCTCCTCAATCGCTCCTCAATCGTTCCTCAATCGTCCTTCAACCGTCCTTCAACCGTCCTTCAACCGTCCTTCAACAGTCCTTCAACCGTCCCTCAACCGTTCTTCAACCGTTCTTCAACCGTCCCTCAACCGTCCTTCAACCGTCCTTCAACCGTCCCTCGACCGTCCCTCAACCGTCCCTCAACCGGCCCTCAATCGTTCCTCAATCGTTCCTCAATCGTTCCTCAACCGTCCCTCAACCGTCCCTCAACCGTCCCTCAACCGTCCTTCAACCGTCCTTCAACCGTCCTTCAACCGTCCTTCAACCGTCCTTCAACAGTCCTTCAACCGTCCCTCAACCGTCCTTCAACCGACCCTCAACCGTCCCTCAACCGTCCCTCAACCGCCCCTCAATCGTTTCTCAATCGTTCCTCAATCGTTCCTCAACCGTCCCTCAACCGTTCCTCAATCGTTCCTCAATCATTCCTCAATGGTTCCTCAATGGTTCCTCAATGGTTCCTCAATGGTTCCTCAATCGTTCCTCAATCGTTCCTCAATCGTTCCTCAATCGTTCCTCAATCGTTCCTCAATCGTTCCTCAATCGTTCCTCAATCGTTCCTCAATCGTTCCTCAATCGTTCCTCAATCGTTCCTCAATCGTTCCTCAATCGTTCCTCAATCGTTCCTCAATCGTTCCTCAATCGTTCCTCAATCGTTCCTCAATCGTTCCTCAATCGTTCCTCAATCGTTCCTCAACCGTCCCTCAACCGTCCCTCAACCGTCCCTCCACCGTCCTTCAACCGTCCCTCAACCGTCCTTCAACCGACCCTCAACCGTCCCTCAACCGCCCCTCAACCGTCCTTCAACCGACCCTCAACTGACCCTCAATCGTTCCTCAATCGTTCCTCAATCGTTCCTCAATCGCCCCTCAATCGTTCCTCAATCGCCCCTCAATCGTTCCTCAATCGTTCCTTAATCGCTCCTCAATCGCTCCTCAATCGCTCCTCAATCGATTAAGGAACGATTCGATTCGAGGTCGAGGACCGTCCCTCAACCGTTCTTCAACCGTCCCTCAACCGCACCTCAATCGTTCCTCAATCGTTCCTCAATCGTTCCTCAATCGTTCCTCAATCGTTCCTCAATCGTTCCTCAATCGTTCCTCAATCGTTCCTCAATCGTTCCTTAATCGTTCCTCAATCGTTCCTCAATCATTCCTCAATCGTTCCTCAATCGTTCCTCAATCGTTCCTCAATCGTTCCTCAATCGTTCCTCAATCGTTCCTTAATCGTTCCTCAATCGTTCCTCAATCATTCCTCAATCGTTCCTCAATCGTTCCTCAATCGTTCCTTAATCGTTCCTCAATCGTTCCTCAAGCGTCCCTCAACCGTCCCTCAACCGTCCCTCAACCGTCCCTCAACCGTCCCTCAACCGTCCCTCAACCGTCCCTCAACCGTCCCTCAACCGTCCCTCAACCGTCCCTCAACCGTTCCTCATCCGTCCCTCAACGGTTCCTCAATGGTTCCTCAATCGTTCCTCAATCGTTCCTCAACAGTTCCTCAATCGTTCCTCAATCGTTCCTCAATCGTTCCTCAATCGTTCCTCAATCGTTCCTCAATCGTTCCTCAATCGTTCCTCAATCGTTCCTCAACCGTCCCTCAACCGTCCCTCAACCGTCCTTCAACCGTCCCTCAACCGTCCTTCAACCGACCCTCAACCGCCCCTCAATCGTTCCTCAATCGTTCCTCAACCGTCCCTCAATCGTTCCTCAATCGTTCCTCAATCGTTCCTCAATCGTTCCTCAATCGTTCCTCAATCGTTCCTCAATCGTTCCTCAATCGTTCCTCAATCGTTCCTCAATCGTTCCTCAATCGTTCCTCAATCGTTCCTCAATGGTTCCTCAATCGTTCCTCAACGGTTCCTCAATCGTTCCTCAATCGTTCCCCAATCGTTCCTCAATCGTTCCTCAATCGTTCCTCAATCGTTCCTCAATCGTTCCTCAATCGTTCCTCAATCGTTCCTCAATCGTTCCTCAATCGTTCCTCAATCGTTCCTCAATCGTTCCTCAATCGTTCCTCAATCGTTCCTCAATCGTTCCTCAATCTTTCCTCAATCGTTCCTCAATCGTTCCTCAACAGTTCCTCAATCGTTCCTCAATCGTTCCTCAATCGTTCCTCAATCGTTCCTCAATCGTTCCTCAATCGTTCCTCAATCGTTCCTCAATCGTTCCTCAACCGTCCCTCAACCGTCCCTCAACCGTCCTTCAACCGTCCCTCAACCGTCCTTCAACCGACCCTCAACCGCCCCTCAATCGTTCCTCAATCGTTCCTCAATCGTCCCTCAACCGTCCCTCAATCGTTCCTCAATCGTTCCTCAATCGTTCCTCAATCGTTCCTCAATCGTTCCTCAATCATTCCTCAATCGTTCCTCAATCGTTCCTCAATCGTTCCTTAATCGTTCCTCAATCGTTCCTCAAGCGTCCCTCAACCGTCCCTCAACCGTCCTTCAACCGTCCTTCAACCGTCCTTCAACCGTCCCTCAACCGTCCTTCAACCGACCCTCAACCGTCCCTCAACCGCCCCTCAATCGTTCCTCAATCGTTCCTCAATCGTTCCTCAACCGTCCCTCAACCGTCCCTCAACCGTTGCTCAATCGTTCCTCAATCATTCCTCAATGGTTCCTCAATGGTTCCTCAATGGTTCCTCAATGGTTCCTCAATGGTTCCTCAATCGTTCCTCAATCATTCCTCAATCGTTCCTCAACCGTTCCTCAATCGTCCCTCAACCGCCCCTCAATCGTTCCTCAATCGTTCCTCAACCGCCCCTCAACAGCCCCTCAACCGACCCTCAACCGACCCTCAACCGACCCTCAACCGTCCCTCAACCGTCCCTCAACCGTCCCTCAACCGTCCCTCAACCGCCCCTCATCCGTCCCTCAACCGTACCTCAATCGTTCCTCAATGGTTCCTCAACGGTTCCTCAATGGTTCCTCAATCGTTCCTCAATCGTTCCTCAATCGTTCCTCAATCGTTCCTCAATCGTTCCTCAATCGTTCCTCAATCTTTCCTCAATCGTTCCTCAATCGTTCCTCAACAGTTCCTCAATCGTTCCTCAATCGTTCCTCAATCGTTCCTCAATCGTTCCTCAATCGTTCCTCAATCGTTCCTCAATCGTTCCTCAATCGTTCCTCAATCGTTCCTCAACCGTCCCTCAACCGTCCCTCAACCGTCCTTCAACCGTCCCTCAACCGTCCTTCAACCGACCCTCAACCGCCCCTCAATCGTTCCTCAATCGTTCCTCAATCGTCCCTCAACCGTCCCTCAATCGTTCCTCAATCGTTCCTCAATCGTTCCTCAATCGTTCCTCAATCGTTCCTCAATCGTTCCTCAATCGTTCCTCAATCGTTCCTCAATCGTTCCTCAATCGTTCCTCAATCGTTCCTCAATCGTTCCTCAATCGTTCCTCAATCGTTCCTCAATCGTTCCTCAATCGTTCCTCAATCGTTCCTCAATCGTTCCTCAATCGTTCCTCAATCGTTCCTCAATGGTTCCTCAACGGTTCCTCAATCGTTCCTTAATCGTTCCCCAATCGTTCCTCAATCGTTCCTCAATCGTTCCTCAATCGTTCCTCAATCGTTCCTCAATCGTTCCTCAATCGTTCCTCAATGGTTCCTCAATCGTTCCTCAATGGTTCCTCAACGGTTCCTCAATCGTTCCTCAATCGTTCCTCAATCGTTCCTCAATCGTTCCTCAATCGTTCCTCAATCGTTCCTCAATGGTTCCTCAATCGTTCCTCAATGGTTCCTCAATGGTTCCTCAATCGTTCCTCAATCGTTCCTCAATCGTCCCTCAACCGTCCCTCAATCGTTCCTCAATCGTTCCTCAATCGTTCCTCAATCGTTCCTCAATCGTTCCTCAATCGTTCCTCAATCGTTCCTCAATCGTTCCTCAATCGTTCCTCAATCGTTCCTCAATCGTTCCTCAATGGTTCCTCAATCGTTCCTCAATCGTTCCTCAACCGTTCCTCAATCGTTCCTCAATCGTTCCTCAATCGTTCCTCAATCGTTCCTCAACGGTTCCTCAATCGTTCCTCAATGGTTCCTCAACGGTTCCTCAATCGTTCCTCAATCCTTCCTCAATCGTTCCTCAATCGTTCCTCAATCGTTCCTCAATCGTTCCTCAATCGTTCCTCAATCGTCCCTCAACCGTCCCTCAACCGTCCCTCAACCGTCCCTCAACCGCCCCTCAACCGTTCCTCAATCGTTCCTCATCGTTCGTCAATCGTTCCTCAATGGTTCCTCAACGGTTCCTCAATGGTTCCTCAATCGTTCCTCAATCGTTCCTCAATCGTTCCTCAATCGTTCCTCAATCGTTCCTCAACCGTCCCTCAACCGTCCCTCAACCGTCCCTCAACCGTCCCTCAACCGTCCCTCAACCGTCCCTCAACCGTCCCTCAACCGTCCCTCAACCGTCCCTCAACCGTCCCTCAACCGTCCCTCAACCGTTCCTCAATCGTTCCTCAATCGTTCCTCAACCGTTCCTCAACCGTTCCTCAATCGTTCCTCAATCGTTCCTCAATCGTTCCTCAATCGTTCCTCAATCGTTCCTCAATCGTTCCTCAATCGTTCCTCAATCGTTCCTCAATCGTTCCTCAATCGTTCCTCAATCGTTCCTCAATCGTCCCTCAACCGTCCCTCAACCGTCCCTCAACCGTCCTTCAACCGACCATCAACCGACCCTCAACCGTCCCTCAACCGTCCCTCAATCGTTCCTCAATCGTTCCTCAACCGTTCCTCAACCGTTCCTCAATCGTTCCTCAATCGTTCCTCAATCGTTCCTCAATCGTTCCTCAATCGTTCCTCAATCGTTCCTCAATCGTTCCTCAATCGTTCCTCAATCGTTCCTCAATCGTTCCTCAATCGTTCCTCAATCGTTCCTCAACCGCCCCTCAATCGTTCCTCAATCGTTCCTCAATCGTCCATCAACCGTCCTTCAACCGTCCCGCAACCGTCCCTCAACCGTCCCTCAACCGTCCTTCAACCGTCCCTCAACCGTCCTTCAACCGACCCTCAACCGCCCCTCAATCGTTCCTCAATCGTTCCTCAATCGTCCCTCAACCGTCCCTCAATCGTTCCTCAATCGTTCCTCAATCGTTCCTCAATCGTTCCTCAATCGTTCCTCAATCGTTCCTCAATCGTTCCTCAATCGTTCCTCAATCGTTCCTCAATCGTTCCTCAATCGTTCCTCAATCGTTCCTCAATCGTTCCTCAATCGTTCCTCAATCGTTCCTCAATCGTTCCTCAATCGTTCCTCAATCGTTCCTCAATCGTTCCTCAATGGTTCCTCAACGGTTCCTCAATCGTTCCTTAATCGTTCCCCAATCGTTCCTCAATCGTTCCTCAATCGTTCCTCAATCGTTCCTCAATCGTTCCTCAATCGTTCCTCAATGGTTCCTCAATCGTTCCTCAATGGTTCCTCAACGGTTCCTCAATCGTTCCTCAATCGTTCCTCAATCGTTCCTCAATCGTTCCTCAATCGTTCCTCAATCGTTCCTCAATGGTTCCTCAATCGTTCCTCAATGGTTCCTCAATGGTTCCTCAATCGTTCCTCAATCGTTCCTCAATCGTCCCTCAACCGTCCCTCAATCGTTCCTCAATCGTTCCTCAATCGTTCCTCAATCGTTCCTCAATCGTTCCTCAATCGTTCCTCAATCGTTCCTCAATCGTTCCTCAATCGTTCCTCAATCGTTCCTCAATCGTTCCTCAATGGTTCCTCAATCGTTCCTCAATCGTTCCTCAACCGTTCCTCAATCGTTCCTCAATCGTTCCTCAATCGTTCCTCAATCGTTCCTCAACGGTTCCTCAATCGTTCCTCAATGGTTCCTCAACGGTTCCTCAATCGTTCCTCAATCCTTCCTCAATCGTTCCTCAATCGTTCCTCAATCGTTCCTCAATCGTTCCTCAATCGTTCCTCAATCGTCCCTCAACCGTCCCTCAACCGTCCCTCAACCGTCCCTCAACCGCCCCTCAACCGTTCCTCAATCGTTCCTCATCGTTCGTCAATCGTTCCTCAATGGTTCCTCAACGGTTCCTCAATGGTTCCTCAATCGTTCCTCAATCGTTCCTCAATCGTTCCTCAATCGTTCCTCAATCGTTCCTCAACCGTCCCTCAACCGTCCCTCAACCGTCCCTCAACCGTCCCTCAACCGTCCCTCAACCGTCCCTCAACCGTCCCTCAACCGTCCCTCAACCGTCCCTCAACCGTCCCTCAACCGTCCCTCAACCGTTCCTCAATCGTTCCTCAATCGTTCCTCAACCGTTCCTCAACCGTTCCTCAATCGTTCCTCAATCGTTCCTCAATCGTTCCTCAATCGTTCCTCAATCGTTCCTCAATCGTTCCTCAATCGTTCCTCAATCGTTCCTCAATCGTTCCTCAATCGTTCCTCAATCGTCCCTCAACCGTCCCTCAACCGTCCCTCAACCGTCCTTCAACCGACCATCAACCGACCCTCAACCGTCCCTCAACCGTCCCTCAATCGTTCCTCAATCGTTCCTCAACCGTTCCTCAACCGTTCCTCAATCGTTCCTCAATCGTTCCTCAATCGTTCCTCAATCGTTCCTCAATCGTTCCTCAATCGTTCCTCAATCGTTCCTCAATCGTTCCTCAATCGTTCCTCAATCGTTCCTCAATCGTTCCTCAATCGTTCCTCAACCGCCCCTCAATCGTTCCTCAATCGTTCCTCAATCGTCCATCAACCGTCCTTCAACCGTCCCGCAACCGTCCCTCAACCGTCCCTCAACCGTCCCTCAACCGTTCCTCAATCGTTCCTCAATCGTTCCTCAATGGTTCCTCAATCGTTCCTCAATCGTTCCTCAATCGTTCCTCATTCGTTCCTCAATCGTTCCTCAATCGTTCCTCAATCGTTCCTCAATCGTTCCTCAATGGTTCCTCAACGGTTCCTCAATGGTTCCTCAATGGTTCCTCAATCGTTCCTCAATGGTTCCTCAACGGTTCCTCAATCGTTCCTCAATCCTTCCTCAATCGTTCCTCAATCGTTCCTCAATCGTTCCTCAATCGTTCCTCAATCGTTCCTCAATCGTTCCTCAATCGTTCCTCAACCGTCCCTCAACCGTCCCTCAACCGTCCCTCAACCGTCCCTCAACCGTCCCTCAACCGTCCCTCAACCGTTCCTCAATCGTTCCTCAACCGTTCCTCAACCGTTCCTCAATCGTTCCTCAATCGTTCCTCAATCGTTCCTCAATCGTTCCTCAATCGTTCCTCAATCGTTCCTCAATCGTTCCTCAATCGTTCCTCAATCGTTCCTCAATCGTTCCTCAATCGTTCCTCAATCGTTCCTCAACCGCCCCTCAATCGTTCCTCAATCGTTCCTCAATCGTCCATCAACCGTCCTTCAACCGTCCCGCAACCGTCCCTCAACCGTCCCTCAACCGTCCCTCAACCGTTCCTCAATCGTTCCTCAACCGTTCCTCAACCGTTCCTCATTCGTTCCTCAATCGTTCCTCAATCGTTCCTCAATCGTTCCTCAATCGTTCCTCAATGGTTCCTCAACGGTTCCTCAATGGTTCCTCAATGGTTCCTCAATCGTTCCTCAATGGTTCCTCAACGGTTCCTCAATCGTTCCTCAATCCTTCCTCAATCGTTCCTCAATCGTTCCTCAATCGTTCCTCAATCGTTCCTCAATCGTTCCTCAATCGTTCCTCATTCGTTCCTCAATCGTTCCTCAATCGTTCCTCAATCGTTCCTCAATCGTTCCTCAATGGTTCCTCAACGGTTCCTCAATGGTTCCTCAATGGTTCCTCAATCGTTCCTCAATGGTTCCTCAACGGTTCCTCAATCGTTCCTCAATCCTTCCTCAATCGTTCCTCAATCGTTCCTCAATCGTTCCTCAATCGTTCCTCAATCGTTCCTCAATCGTTCCTCAATCGTTCCTCAACCGTCCCTCAACCGTCCCTCAACCGTCCCTCAACCGTCCCTCAACCGTCCCTCAACCGTCCCTCAACCGTTCCTCAACCGTTCCTCAACCGTTCCTCAATCGTTCCTCAATCGTTCCTCAATCGTTCCTCAATCGTTCCTCAATGGTTCCTCAACGGTTCCTCAATCGTTCCTCAATCCTTCCTCAATCGTTCCTCAATCGTTCCTCAATCGTTCCTCAATCGTTCCTCAATCGTTCCTCAATCGTTCCTCAACCGTCCCTCAACCGTCCCTCAACCGTCCCTCAACCGTCCCTCAACCGTCCCTCAACCGTCCCTCAACCGTTCCTCAATCGTTCCTCAACCGTTCCTCAACCGTTCCTCAATCGTTCCTCAATCGTTCCTCAATCGTTCCTCAATGGTTCCTCAACGGTTCCTCAATGGTTCCTCAATGGTTCCTCAATCGTTCCTCAATGGTTCCTCAACGGTTCCTCAATCGTTCCTCAATCCTTCCTCAATCCTTCCTCAATCGTTCCTCAATCGTTCCTCAATCGTTCCTCAATCGTTCCTCAATCGTTCCTCAATCGTTCCTCAATCGTTCCTCAACCGTCCCTCAACCGTCCTTCAACCGACCATCAACCGACCCTCAACCGTCCCTCAACCGTCCCTCAATCGTTCCTCAATCGTTCCTCAACCGTTCCTCAACCGTTCCTCAATCGTTCCTCAATCGTTCCTCAATCGTTCCTCAATCGTTCCTCAATCGTTCCTCAATCGTTCCTCAATCGTTCCTCAATCGTTCCTCAATCGTTCCTCAATCGTTCCTCAATCGTTCCTCAATCGTTCCTCAACCGCCCCTCAATCGTTCCTCAATCGTTCCTCAATCGTCCATCAACCGTCCTTCAACCGTCCCGCAACCGTCCCTCAACCGTCCCTCAACCGTCCCTCAACCGTTCCTCAATCGTTCCTCAATCGTTCCTCAATGGTTCCTCAATCGTTCCTCAATCGTTCCTCAATCGTTCCTCATTCGTTCCTCAATCGTTCCTCAATCGTTCCTCAATCGTTCCTCAATCGTTCCTCAATGGTTCCTCAACGGTTCCTCAATGGTTCCTCAATGGTTCCTCAATCGTTCCTCAATGGTTCCTCAACGGTTCCTCAATCGTTCCTCAATCCTTCCTCAATCGTTCCTCAATCGTTCCTCAATCGTTCCTCAATCGTTCCTCAATCGTTCCTCAATCGTTCCTCAATCGTTCCTCAACCGTCCCTCAACCGTCCCTCAACCGTCCCTCAACCGTCCCTCAACCGTCCCTCAACCGTCCCTCAACCGTTCCTCAATCGTTCCTCAATGGTTCCTCAATCGTTCCTCAATCGTTCCTCAATCGTTCCTCAATCGTTCCTCAATAGTTCCTTAATCGTTCCTTAATCGTTCCTTAATCGTTCCTCAATCGTTCCTCAATCGTCCCTCAACCGTCCCTCAACCGTCCCTCAACCGTCCCTCAACCGTCCTTCAACCGACCATCAACCGACCCTCAACCGTCCCTCAACCGTCCCTCAACCGTCCCTCAATCGTTCCTCAATCGTTCCTCAACCGTTCCTCAACCGTTCCTCAATCGTTCCTCAATCGTTCCTCAATCGTTCCTCAATCGTTCCTCAATCGTTCCTCAATCGTTCCTCAATCGTTCCTCAATCGTTCCTCAATCGTTCCTCAACCGTCCTTCAACCGTCGCTCAACCGTTCTTCAACCGTCCTTCAACCGACCCTCAACCGCCCCTCAATCGTTCCTCAATCGTTCCTCAATAGTCCCTCAACCGTCCTTCAACCGTCCCTCAACCGCCCCTCAATCGTTCCTCAATCGTTCCTCAATCGTTCCTCAATCGTTCCTCAATCGTTCCTCAATCGTTCCTCAATCGTTCCTCAATCGTTCCTCAATCGTTCCTCAATGGTTCCTCAACGGTTCCTCAATGGTTCCTCAATCGTTCCTCAATGGTTCCTCAACGGTTCCTCAATCGTTCCTCAATCGTTCCTCAATCGTTCCTCAATCGTTCCTCAATCGTTCCTCAATCGTTCCTCAATCGTTCCTCAATCGTCCCTCAACCGTCCCTCAACCGTCCCTCAACCGCCCCTCAACCGTTCCTCAATCGTTCCTCATCGTTCCTCAATCGTTCCTCAATGGTTCCTCAACGGTTCCTCAATGGTTCCTCAATCGTTCCTCAATGGTTCCTCAACGGTTCCTCAATCGTTCCTCAATCGTTCCTCAATCGTTCCTCAATCGTTCCTCAATCGTTCCTCAATGGTTCCTCAACGGTTCCTCAATGGTTCCTCAATCGTTCCTCAATGGTTCCTCAACGGTTCCTCAATCGTTCCTCAATCGTTCCTTAATCGCTCCTCAATCGTTCCCCAATCGTTCCTCAATCGTTCCTCAATCGTCCCTCAGCCGTCCCTCAACCGTCCCTCAACCGTCCCTCAACCGTCCCTCAACCGTCCTTCAACCGTCCTTCAACCGTCCCTCAATCGTCCTTCAACCGTCCTTCAACCGTCCCTCAACCGTCCCTCAACCGTCCCTCAACCGTCCCTCAACCGTCCCTCAACCGTCCCTCAACCGCCCCTCAACCGTTCCTCAATCGTTCCTCAATCGTTCCTCAATCGTTCCTCAATCGTTCCTCAATCGTTCCTCAATCGTTCCTCAATCGTTCCTCAATCGTTCCTCAATCGTTCCTCAATGGTTCCTCAACGGTTCCTCAATGGTTCCTCAATCGTTCCTCAATGGTTCCTCAACGGTTCCTCAATCGTTCCTCAATCGTTCCTCAATCGTTCCGCAATCGTTCCTCAATCGTTCCTCAATCGTTCCTCAATCGTTCCTCAATCGTCCCTCAACCGTCCCTCAACCGTCCCTCAACCGTCCCTCAACCGTTCCTCAATCGTTCCTCAATCGTTCCTCAATCGTTCCTCAATCGTTCCTCAATCGTTCCTCAATCGTTCCTCAATCGTTCCTCAATCGTTCCTCAATCGTTCCTCAATCGTTCCTCAATCGTTCCTCAATCGTTCCTCAATCGTTCCTCAATGGTTCCTCAACCGTCCCTCAACCGTCCCTCAACCGTCCTTCAACCGTTCTTCAACCGTCCCTCAATCGTCCCTGAACCGTCCCTCAACCATCCCTCAACCGTCCCTCAACCATCCCTCAACCGTTCCTCAATCGTTCCTCAATCGTTCCTCAACCGTCCCTCAACCGTCCCTCAACCGTCCCTCAACCGTCCCTCAACCGTCCCTCAACCGTCCCTCAACCGTCCTTCAACCGTCCTTCAACCGTCCTTCAACCGTCCCTCAACCGTCCCTCAACCGTCCCTCAACCGTCCCTCAACCGTTCCTCAATCGTTCCTCAATGGTTCCTCAATCGTTCCTCAATCGTTCCTCAATCGTTCCTCAATCGTTCCTCAATCGTTCCTCAATAGTTCCTTAATCGTTCCTTAATCGTTCCTTAATCGTTCCTCAATCGTTCCTCAACCGTCCCTCAACCGTCCCTCAACCGTCCTTCAACCGACCCTCAACCGACCCTCAACCGTCCCTCAACCGTCCCTCAACCGTCCCTCAATCGTTCCTCAATCGTTCCTCAACCGTTCCTCAACCGTTCCTCAATCGTTCCTCAATCGTTCCTCAATCGTTCCTCAATCGTTCCTCAATCGTTCCTCAATCGTTCCTCAATCGTTCCTCAATCGTTCCTCAATCGTTCCTCAACCGTCCCTCAACCGTCCCTCAACCGTCCTTCAACCGTCCTTCAACCGTTCTCCAACCGACCCTCAACCGTCCCTCAACCGCCCCTCAATCGTTCCTCAATCGTTCCTCAATCGTTCCTCAATCGTTCCTTAATCGTTCCTCAATCGTTCCTCAATCGTTCCTCAATCGTTCCTCAATCGTTCCTCAAGCGTCCCTCAACCGTCCCTCAACCGTCCCTTAACCGTCCCTCAACCGTCCCTTAACCGTCCCTCAACCGTCCCTCAACCGTCCCTCAACCGTCCCTCAACCGTTCTTCAACCGTTCTTCAACCGTTCTTCAACTGTCCCTCAACCGGCGCTCAACCGCCCCTCAACCATCCCTCAACCGTCCCTCAACCGTTCCTCAATCGTTCCTCAATCGTTCCTCAATCGTTCCTCAATCGTTCCTCAATCGTTCCTCAATCGTTCCTCAATCGCTCCTCAATCGTTCCTCAATCGTTCCTCAATCGTTCCTCAACCGTCCCTCAACCGTCCCTCAACCGTCCCTCAAACGTCCCTCAACCGTTCTTCAACCGTTCTTCAACCGTCACTCAACCGTCCCTCAACCGTCCCTCAAACGTCCCTCAACCGTCCCTCAACCGTCCCTCAACCGTCCCTCAACCGTCCTTCAACCGTCCTTCAACCGCCCCTCAACCGTCCTTCAACCGACCCTCAACCGTCCCTCAACCGTCCCTCAACCGCCCCTCAATCGTTCCTCAATCGTTCCTCAATCGTTCCTCAATCGTTCCTCAATCGTTCCTCAATCGTTCCTCAATCGTTCCTCAACCGTCCCTCAACCGTCCCTCAACCGTCCTTCAACCGTCCTTCAACCGTCCCTCAACCGACCCTCAACCGTACCTCAACCGCCCCTCAATCGTTCCTCAATCGTTCCTCAATCGTTCCTCAATCGTTCCTCAATCGTTCCTTAATCGCTCCTTAATCGCTACTCAATCGCTCCTCAATCGTTCCTCAATCGTTCCTCAATCGTTCCTCAACCGTCCCTCAACCGTCCCTCAACCGTTCTTCAACCGTTCTTCAACCGTTCTTCAACCGTCCCTCAACCGTCCTTCAACCGTCCTTCAACCGTCCCTCGACCGTCCCTCAACCGTCCCTCAACCGGCCCTCAATCGTTCCTCAATCGTTCCTCAATCGTTCCTCAACCGTCCCTCAACCGTCCCTCAACCGTCCCTCAACCGTCCTTCAACCGTCCTTCAACCGTCCTTCAACCGTCCTTCAACCGTCCTTCAACAGTCCTTCAACCGTCCCTCAACCGTCCTTCAACCGACCCTCAACCGTCCCTCAACCGTCCCTCAACCGCCCCTCAATCGTTTCTCAATCGTTCCTCAATCGTTCCTCAACCGTCCCTCAACCGTTCCTCAATCGTTCCTCAATCATTCCTCAATGGTTCCTCAATGGTTCCTCAATGGTTCCTCAATGGTTCCTCAATCGTTCCTCAATCGTTCCTCAATCGTTCCTCAATCGTTCCTCAATCGTTCCTCAATCGTTCCTCAATCGTTCCTCAATCGTTCCTCAATCGTTCCTCAATCGTTCCTCAATCGTTCCTCAATCGTTCCTCAATCGTTCCTCAATCGTTCCTCAATCGTTCCTCAATCGTTCCTCAATCGTTCCTCAATCGTTCCTCAATCGTTCCTCAATCGTTCCTCAATCGTTCCTCAACCGTCCCTCAACCGTCCCTCAACCGTCCCTCCACCGTCCTTCAACCGTCCCTCAACCGTCCTTCAACCGACCCTCAACCGTCCCTCAACCGCCCCTCAACCGTCCTTCAACCGACCCTCAACCGACCCTCAATCGTTCCTCAATCGTTCCTCAATCGTTCCTCAATCGTTCCTCAATCGTTCCTCAATCGCCCCTCAATCGCCCCTCAATCGTTCCTCAATCGTTCCTTAATCGCTCCTCAATCGCTCCTCAATCGATTAAGGAACGATTCGATTCGAGGTCGAGGACCGTCCCTCAACCGTTCTTCAACCGTCCCTCAACCGTCCTTCAACCGTCCTTCAACCGTCCTTCAACCGTCCTTCAACCGACCCTCAACCGTCCCTCAACCGCCCCTCAATCGTTCCTCAATCGTTCCTCAATCGTTCCTCAATCGTTCCTCAATCGTTCCTCAACCGTCCCTCAACCGTCCCTCTACCGTCCCTCAACCGTCCTTCAACCGTCCTTCAACCGTCCTTCAACCGTCCCTCAACCGTCCTTCAACCGACCCTCAACCGTCCCTCAACCGCCCCTCAATCGTTCCTCAATCGTTCCTCAATCGTTCCTCAACCGTCCCTCAACCGTCCCTCAACCGTTCCTCAATCGTTCCTCAATCATTCCTCAATGGTTCCTCAATGGTTCCTCAATGGTTCCTCAATGGTTCCTCAATGGTTCCTCAATCGTTCCTCAATCGTTCCTCAATCGTTCCTCAATCGTTCCTCAATCGTTCCTCAATCGTTCCTCAATCGTTCCTCAATGGTTCCTCAACAGTTCCTCAATCGTTCCTCAATCGTTCCTCAATCATTCCTCAATCGTTCCTCAACCGTTCCTCAATCGTCCCTCAACCGCACCTCAATCGTTCCTCAATCGTTCCTCAACCGCCCCTCAACAGCCCCTCAACCGACCCTCAACCGACCCTCAACCGACCCTCAACCGTCCCTCAACCGTCCCTCAACCGTCCCTCAACCGCCCCTCATCCGTCCCTCAACCGTACCTCAATCGTTCCTCAATGGTTCCTCAACGGTTCCTCAATGGTTCCTCAATCGTTCCTCAATCGTTCCTCAATCGTTCCTCAATCGTTCCTCAATCGTTCCTCAATCGTTCCTCAATCGTTCCTCAATCTTTCCTCAATGGTTCCTCAATGGTTCCTCAATGGTTCCTCAATGGTTCCTCAATGGTTCCTCAATCGTTCCTCAATCGTTCCTCAATCGTTCCTCAATCGTTCCTCAATCGTTCCTCAATCGTTCCTCAATCGTTCCTCAATGGTTCCTCAACAGTTCCTCAATCGTTCCTCAATCGTTCCTCAATCGTTCCTCAATCGTTCCTCAATCGTTCCTCAATCGTTCCTCAATCGTTCCTCAATCGTTCCTCAATCGTTCCTCAATCGTTCCTCAACCGTCCCTCAACCGTCCCTCAACCGTCCTTCAACCGTCCCTCAACCGTCCTTCAACCGACCCTCAACCGCCCCTCAATCGTTCCTCAATCGTTCCTCAATCGTCCCTCAACCGTCCCTCAATCGTTCCTCAATCGTTCCTCAATCGTTCCTCAATCGTTCCTCAATCGTTCCTCAATCGTTCCTCAATCGTTCCTCAATCGTTCCTCAATCGTTCCTCAATCGTTCCTCAATCGTTCCTCAATCGTTCCTCAATCGTTCCTCAATCGTTCCTCAATCGTTCCTCAATCGTTCCTCAATCGTTCCTCAATGGTTCCTCAATCGTTCCTCAATGGTTCCTCAACGGTTCCTCAATCGTTCCTCAATCGTTCCCCAATCGTTCCTCAATCGTTCCTCAATCGTTCCTCAATCGTTCCTCAATCGTTCCTCAATCGTTCCTCAATCGTTCCTCAATCGTTCCTCAATGGTTCCTCAATCGTTCCTCAATGGTTCCTCAATGGTTTCTCAATCGTTCCTCAATCGTTCCTCAATCGTTCCTCAATCGTTCCTCAATCGTTCCTTAATCGCTCCTCAATCGTTCCCCAATCGTTCCTCAATCGTTCCTCAATTGTGCCTCAGCCGTCCCTCAACCGTCCCTCAACCGTCCCTCAACCGTCCCTCAACCGTCCTTCAACCGTCCTTCAACCGTCCCTCAACCGTCCTTCAACCGTCCCTCAACCGTCCCTCAACCGTCCTTCAACCGACCCTCAACCGTCCCTCAACCGCCCCTCAATCGTTCCTCAATCGTTCCTCAACCGTCCCTCAACCGTCCCTCAACCGTTGCTCAATCGTTCCTCAATCATTCCTCAATGGTTCCTCAATGGTTCCTCAATGGTTCCTCAATGGTTCCTCAATCGTTCCTCAATCATTCCTCAATCGTTCCTCAATCGTTCCTCAACCGTTCCTCAATCGTCCCTCAACCGCCCCTCAATCGTTCCTCAATCGTTCCTCAATCGTTCCTCAATCGTTCCTCAATGGTTCCTCAATCGTTCCTCAATGGTTCCTCAATGGTTCCTCAATCGTTCCTCAATCGTTCCTCAATCGTTCCTCAATCATTCCTCAATCGTTCCTTAATCGCTCCTCAATCGTTCCCCAATCGTTCCTCAATCGTTCCTCAATTGTGCCTCAGCCGTCCCTCAACCGTCCCTCAACCGTCCCTCAACCGTCCCTCAACCGTCCCTCAACCGTCCCTCAACCGTCCCTCAACCGTCCCTCAACCGTCCCTCAACCGTCCCTCAACCGTCCCTCAACCGTCCTTCAACCGTCCTTCAACCGTCCCTCAACCGTCCTTCAACCGTCCTTCAACCGTCCCTCAACCGTCCCTCAACCGTCCTTCAACCGACCCTCAACCGTCCCTCAACCGCCCCTCAACCGTTGCTCAATCGTTCCTCAATCATTCCTCAATGGTTCCTCAATGGTTCCTCAATGGTTCCTCAATGGTTCCTCAATGGTTCCTCAATCGTTCCTCAATCATTCCTCAATCATTCCTCAATCGTTCCTCAACCGTTCCTCAATCGTCCCTCAACCGCCCCTCAATCGTTCCTCAATCGTTCCTCAACCGCCCCTCAACAGCCCCTCAACCGACCCTCAACCGACCCTCAACCGACCCTCAACCGTCCCTCAACCGTCCCTCAACCGTCCCTCAACCGCCCCTCATCCGTCCCTCAACCGTACCTCAATCGTTCCTCAATGGTTCCTCAACGGTTCCTCAATGGTTCCTCAATCGTTCCTCAATCGTTCCTCAATCGTTCCTCAATCGTTCCTCAATCGTTCCTCAATCGTTCCTCAATCTTTCCTCAATCGTTCCTCAATCGTTCCTCAATATTTCCTCAATGGTTCCTCAATCGTTCCTCAATCGTTCCTCAATCGTTCCTCAATCGTTCCTCAATCGTTCCTCAATCGTTCCTCAATGGTTCCTCAACAGTTCCTCAACCGTACCTCAATGGTTCCTCAATGGTTCCTCAATCGTTCCTTAATCGTTCCTCAACCGTCCCTCAACCGTCCCTCAACCGTTGCTCAATCGTTCCTCAATCATTCCTCAATGGTTCCTCAATGGTTCCTCAATGGTTCCTCAATGGTTCCTCAATGGTTCCTCAATCGTTCCTCAATCATTCCTCAATCATTCCTCAATCGTTCCTCAACCGTTCCTCAATCGTCCCTCAACCGCCCCTCAATCGTTCCTCAATCGTTCCTCAACCGCCCCTCAACAGCCCCTCAACCGACCCTCAACCGACCCTCAACCGACCCTCAACCGTCCCTCAACCGTCCCTCAACCGTCCCTCAACCGCCCCTCATCCGTCCCTCAACCGTACCTCAATCGTTCCTCAATGGTTCCTCAACGGTTCCTCAATGGTTCCTCAATCGTTCCTCAATCGTTCCTCAATCGTTCCTCAATCGTTCCTCAATCGTTCCTCAATCGTTCCTCAATCTTTCCTCAATCGTTCCTCAATCGTTCCTCAATGGTTCCTCAATGGTTCCTCAATCGTTCCTCAATCGTTCCTCAATCGTTCCTCAATCGTTCCTCAATCGTTCCTCAATCGTTCCTCAATCGTTCCTCAATGGTTCCTCAACAGTTCCTCAATCGTTCCTCAATCGTTCCTCAATCGTTCCTCAATCGTTCCTCAATCGTTCCTCAATCGTTCCTCAATCGTTCCTCAATCGTTCCTCAACCGTCCCTCAACCGTCCCTCAACCGTCCTTCAACCGTCCCTCAACCGTCCTTCAACCGACCCTCAACCGCCCCTCAATCGTTCCTCAATCGTTCCTCAATCGTCCCTCAACCGCCCCTCAATCGTTCCTCAATCGTTCCTCAACCGCCCCTCAACCGCCCCTCAACAGCCCCTCAACCGACCCTCAACCGACCCTCAACCGACCCTCAACCGTCCCTCAACCGTCCCTCAACCGTCCCTCAACCGCCCCTCATCCGTCCCTCAACCGTACCTCAATCGTTCCTCAATCGTTCCTCAATGGTTCCTCAACGGTTCCTCAATGGTTCCTCAATCGTTCCTCAATCGTTCCTCAATGGTTCCTCAACAGTTCCTCAATCGTTCCTCAATCGTTCCTCAATCGTTCCTCAATCGTTCCTCAATCGTTCCTCAATCGTTCCTCAATCGTTCCTCAATCGTTCCTCAATCGTTCCTCAACCGTCCCTCAACCGTCCCTCAACCGTCCTTCAACCGTCCCTCAACCGTCCTTCAACCGACCCTCAACCGCCCCTCAATCGTTCCTCAATCGTTCCTCAATCGTCCCTCAACCGTTCCTCAATGGTTCCTCAATGGTTCCTCAATCGTTCCTCAATCGTTCATCAATCGTTCCTCAATCGTTCCTCAATCGTTCCTCAATGGTTCCTCAACAGTTCCTCAATCGTTCCTCAATCGTTCCTCAATCGTTCCTCAATCGTTCCTCAATCGTTCCTCAATCGTTCCTCAATCGTTCCTCAATCTTTCCTCAATCGTTCCTCAATCGTTCCTCAATGGTTCCTCAATGGTTCCTCAATCGTTCCTCAATCGTTCCTCAATCGTTCCTCAATCGTTCCTCAATTGTTCCTCAATCGTTCCTCAATGGTTCCTCAACAGTTCCTCAATCGTTCCTCAATCGTTCCTCAATCGTTCCTCAATCGTTCCTCAATCGTTCCTCAATCGTCCCTCAACCGTTCCTCAATGGTTCCTCAATGGTTCCTCAATCGTTCCTCAATCGTTCCTCAATCGTTCCTCAATCGTTCCTCAATGGTTCCTCAACAGTTCCTCAATCGTTCCTCAATCGTTCCTCAATCGTTCCTCAATCGTTCCTCAATCGTTCCTCAATCGTTCCTCAAACGTTCCTCAATCGTTCCTCAATCTTTCCTCAATCGTTCCTCAATCGTTCCTCAATGGTTCCTCAATGGTTCCCCAATCGTTCCTCAATCGTTCCTCAACCGTCCCTCAACCGTCCCTCAACCGTCCTTCAACCGTCCCTCAACCGTCCTTCAACCGACCCTCAACCGCCCCTCAATCGTTCCTCAATCGTTCCTCAATCGTCCCTCAACCGCCCCTCAATCGTTCCTCAATCGTTCCTCAACCGCCCCTCAACAGCCCCTCAACCGACCCTCAACCGACCCTCAACCGACCCTCAACCGTCCCTCAACCGTCCCTCAACCGTCCCTCAACCGCCCCTCATCCGTCCCTCAACCGTACCTCAATCGTTCCTCAATGGTTCCTCAACGGTTCCTCAATGGTTCCTCAATCGTTCCTCAATCGTTCCTCAATGGTTCCTCAACAGTTCCTCAATCGTTCCTCAATCGTTCCTCAATCGTTCCTCAATCGTTCCTCAATCGTTCCTCAATCGTTCCTCAATCGTTCCTCAATCGTTCCTCAATCGTTCCTCAACCGTCCCTCAACCGTCCCTCAACCGTCCTTCAACCGTCCCTCAACCGTCCTTCAACCGACCCTCAACCGCCCCTCAATCGTTCCTCAATCGTTCCTCAATCGTCCCTCAACCGTTCCTCAATGGTTCCTCAACAGTTCCTCAATCGTTCCTCAATCGTTCCTCAATCGTTCCTCAATCGTTCCTCAATCGTTCCTCAATCGTTCCTCAATCGTTCCTCAATCGTTCCTCAATCGTTCCTCAACCGTCCTTCAACCGACCCTCAACCGCCCCTCAATCGTTCCTCAATCGTTCCTCAATCGTCCCTCAACCGCCCCTCAATCGTTCCTCAATCGTTCCTCAACCGCCCCTCAACAGCCCCTCAACCGACCCTCAACCGACCCTCAACCGACCCTCAACCGTCCCTCAACCGTCCCTCAACCGTTCCTCAATGGTTCCTCAACAGTTCCTCAATCGTTCCTCAATCGTTCATCAATCGTTCCTCAATCGTTCCTCAATCGTTCCTCAATGGTTCCTCAACAGTTCCTCAATCGTTCCTCAATCGTTCCTCAATCGTTCCTCAATCGTTCCTCAATCGTTCCTCAATCGTTCCTCAATCGTTCCTCAATCGTTCCTCAATCGTTCCTCAACCGTCCCTCAACCGTCCCTCAACCGTCCTTCAACCGTCCCTCAACCGTCCTTCAACCGACCCTCAACCGCCCCTCAATCGTTCCTCAATCGTTCCTCAATCGTCCCTCAACCGCCCCTCAATCGTTCCTCAATCGTTCCTCAACCGCCCCTCAACAGCCCCTCAACCGACCCTCAACCGACCCTCAACCGACCCTCAACCGTCCCTCAACCGTCCCTCAACCGTCCCTCAACCGCCCCTCATCCGTCCCTCAACCGTACCTCAATCGTTCCTCAATGGTTCCTCAACGGTTCCTCAATGGTTCCTCAATCGTTCCTCAATCGTTCCTCAATGGTTCCTCAACAGTTCCTCAATCGTTCCTCAATCGTTCCTCAATCGTTCCTCAATCGTTCCTCAATCGTTCCTCAATCGTTCCTCAATCGTTCCTCAATCGTTCCTCAACCGTCCCTCAACCGTCCCTCAACCGTCCTTCAACCGTCCCTCAACCGTCCTTCAACCGACCCTCAACCGCCCCTCAATCGTTCCTCAATCGTTCCTCAATCGTCCCTCAACCGTTCCTCAATGGTTCCTCAATGGTTCCTCAATCGTTCCTCAATCGTTCATCAATCGTTCCTCAATCGTTCCTCAATCGTTCCTCAATGGTTCCTCAACAGTTCCTCAATCGTTCCTCAATCGTTCCTCAATCGTTCCTCAATCGTTCCTCAATCGTTCCTCAATCGTTCCTCAATCGTTCCTCAATCGTTCCTCAATCTTTCCTCAATCGTTCCTCAATCGTTCCTCAATGGTTCCTCAATGGTTCCTCAATCGTTCCTCAATCGTTCCTCAATCGTTCCTCAATCGTTCCTCAATTGTTCCTCAATCGTTCCTCAATGGTTCCTCAACAGTTCCTCAATCGTTCCTCAATCGTTCCTCAATCGTTCCTCAATCGTTCCTCAATCGTTCCTCAATCGTCCCTCAACCGTTCCTCAATGGTTCCTCAATGGTTCCTCAATCGTTCCTCAATCGTTCCTCAATCGTTCCTCAATCGTTCCTCAATCGTTCCTCAATGGTTCCTCAACAGTTCCTCAATCGTTCCTCAATCGTTCCTCAATCGTTCCTCAATCGTTCCTCAATCGTTCCTCAATCGTTCCTCAATCGTTCCTCAATCTTTCCTCAATCGTTCCTCAATCGTTCCTCAATGGTTCCTCAATGGTTCCTCAATCGTTCCTCAATCGTTCCTCAATCGTTCCTCAATCGTTCCTCAATTGTTCCTCAATCGTTCCTCAATGGTTCCTCAACCGTTCCTCAATCGTTCCTCAATCGTTCCTCAATCGTTCCTCAATCGTTCCTCAATCGTTCCTCAATCGTTCCTCAATCGTTCCTCAACCGTCCCTCAACCGTCCCTCAACCGTCCTTCAACCGTCCCTCAACCGTCCTTCAACCGACCCTCAACCGCCCCTCAATCGTTCCTCAATCGTTCCTCAATCGTCCCTCAACCGCCCCTCAATCGTTCCTCAATCGTTCCTCAACCGCCCCTCAACAGCCCCTCAACCGACCCTCAACCGACCCTCAACCGACCCTCAACCGTCCCTCAACCGTCCCTCAACCGTCCCTCAACCGCCCCTCATCCGTCCCTCAACCGTACCTCAATCGTTCCTCAATGGTTCCTCAACGGTTCCTCAATGGTTCCTCAATCGTTCCTCAATCGTTCCTCAATCGTTCCTCAATCGTTCCTCAATCGTTCCTCAATCGTTCCTCAATCGTTCCTCAATCGTTCCTCAATCTTTCCTCAATCGTTCCTCAATCGTTCCTCAATCGTTCCTCAATCGTTCCTCAATCGTTCCTCAATCGTTCCTCAATCGTTCCTCAATCGTTCCTCAATCGTTCTTCAATCGTTCCTCAATCGTTCCTCAATCGTTCCTCAATCATTCCTCAGTCGTTCCTCAATCGTTCCTCAATCGTTCCTCAATCGTTCCTCAATCGTTCCTCAATCGTTCCTCAATCTTTCCTCAATCGTTCCTCAATCGTTCCTCAATCGTTCCTCAATCGTTCCTCAATCGTTCCTCAATCGTTCCTCAATCGTTCCTCAATCGTTCCTCAATCGTTCCTCAATCGTTCCTCAATCGTTCCTCAATCGTTCCTCAATCGTTCCTCAATGGTTCCTCAATCGTTCCTCAATGGTTCCTCAACGGTTCCTCAATCGTTCCTCAATCGTTCCTCAATCGTTCCTCAATCGTTCCTCAATCGTTCCTCAATCGTTCCT
The DNA here is from genome assembly GCA_937620795.1 of Thecophora atra. NCBI lineage: Eukaryota > Metazoa > Arthropoda > Insecta > Diptera > Conopidae > Thecophora > Thecophora atra. Next base: position 59,742,604 of record OW569397.1, on the reverse strand, counting down.
CAATCGTTCCTCAATCGTTCCTCAATCGTTCCTCAATCGTTCCTCAATCGTTCCTCAATCGTTCCTCAATCGTTCCTCAATCGTTCCTCAATGGTTCCTCAATCGTTCCTCAATCGTTCCTCAATCGTTCCTCAATCGTTCCTCAATCGTTCCTCAATCGTTCCTCAATCGTTCCTCAATCGTTCCTCAATCGTTCCTCAATCGTTCCTCAATCGTTCCTCAATCGTTCCTCAATGGTTCCTCAATCGTTCCTCAATGGTTCCTCAACGGTTCCTCAATCGTTCCTCAATCGTTCCTCAATCGTTCCTCAATCGTTCCTCAATCGTTCCTCAATCGTTCCTCAATCGTTCCTCAATCGTTCCTCAATCGTTCCTCAATCGTTCCTCAATCGTTCCTCAATCGTTCCTCAATCGTTCCTCAATGGTTCCTCAATCGTTCCTCAATCGTTCCCCAATCGTTCCTCAATCGTTCCTCAATCGTTCCTCAATCGTTCCTCAATCGTTCCTCAATCGTTCCTCAATCGTTCCTCAATCGTTCCTCAATCGTTCCTCAATCGTTCCTCAATCTTTCCTCAATCGTTCCTCAATCGTTCCTCAATCGTTCCTCAATCGTTCCTCAATCGTTCCTCAATCGTTCCTCAATCGTTCCTCAATCTTTCCTCAATCGTTCCTCAATCGTTCCTCAATCGTTCCTCAATCGTTCCTCAATCGTTCCTCAATCGTTCCTCAATCGTTCCTCAATCGTTCCTCAATCGTTCCTCAATCGTTCCTCAATCGTTCCTCAATCGTTCCTCAATCGTTCCTCAATCGTTCCTCAATCGTTCCTCAATGGTTCCTCAATCGTTCCTCAATGGTTCCTCAATGGTTCCTCAACGGTTCCTCAATCGTTCCTCAATCGTTCCTCAATCGTTCCTCAATCGTTCCTCAATCGTTCCTCAATCGTTCCTCAATCGTTCCTCAATCGTTCCTCAATCGTTCCTCAATCGTTCCTCAATCGTTCCTCAATCGTTCCTCAATCGTTCCTCAATCGTTCCTCAATCGTTCCTCAATCGTTCCCCAATCGTTCCTCAATCGTTCCTCAATCGTTCCTCAATCGTTCCTCAATCGTTCCTCAATCGTTCCTCAATCGTTCCTCAATGGTTCCTCAATCGTTCCTCAATCGTTCCTCAATCGTTCCTCAATCGTTCCTCAATCGTTCCTCAATCGTTCCTCAATCGTTCCTCAATGGTTCCTCAACAGTTCCTCAATCGTTCCTCAATCGTTCCTCAATCGTTCCTCAATCGTTCCTCAATCGTTCCTCAATCGTTCCTCAATCGTTCCTCAATCGTTCCTCAATCGTTCCTCAACCGTCCCTCAACCGTCCCTCAACCGTCCTTCAACCGTCCCTCAACCGTCCTTCAACCGACCCTCAACCGCCCCTCAATCGTTCCTCAATCGTTCCTCAATCGTCCCTCAACCGTCCCTCAATCGTTCCTCAATCGTTCCTCAATCGTTCCTCAATCGTTCCTCAATCGTTCCTCAATCGTTCCTCAATCGTTCCTCAATCGTTCCTCAATCGTTCCTCAATCGTTCCTCAATCGTTCCTCAATCGTTCCTCAATCGTTCCTCAATCGTTCCTCAATCGTTCCTCAATGGTTCCTCAATCGTTCCTCAATGGTTCCTCAACGGTTCCTCAATCGTTCCTCAATCGTTCCCCAATCGTTCCTCAATCGTTCCTCAATCGTTCCTCAATCGTTCCTCAATCGTTCCTCAATCGTTCCTCAATCGTTCCTCAATCGTTCCTCAATCGTTCCTCAATCGTTCCTCAATCGTTCCTCAATCGTTCCTCAATGGTTCCTCAATCGTTCCTCAATGGTTCCTCAACGGTTCCTCAATCGTTCCTCAATCGTTCCTCAATCGTTCCTCAATCGTTCCTCAATCGTTCCTCAATCGTTCCTCAATGGTTCCTCAATCGTTCCTCAATGGTTCCTCAATGGTTCCTCAATCGTTCCTCAATCGTTCCTCAATCGTCCCTCAATCGTTCCTCAATCGTTCCTCAATCGTTCCTCAATCGTTCCTCAATCGTTCCTCAATGGTTCCTCAATCGTTCCTCAATGGTTCCTCAACGGTTCCTCAATCGTTCCTCAATCGTTCCTCAATCGTTCCTCAATGGTTCCTCAACGGTTCCTCAATGGTTCCTCAATCGTTCCTCAATCGTTCCTCAATCGTTCCTCAATCGTTCCTCAATCGTTCCTCAATCGTTCCTCAACCGTCCCTCAACCGTCCCTCAACCGTCCTTCAACCGTCCCTCAACCGTCCTTCAACCGACCCTCAACCGCCCCTCAATCGTTCCTCAATCGTTCCTCAATCGTCCCTCAACCGTCCCTCAATCGTTCCTCAATCGTTCCTCAATCGTTCCTCAATCGTTCCTCAATCGTTCCTCAATCGTTCCTCAATCGTTCCTCAATCGTTCCTCAATCGTTCCTCAATCGTTCCTCAATCGTTCCTCAATCGTTCCTCAATCGTTCCTCAATCGTTCCTCAATCGTTCCTCAATCGTTCCTCAATCGTTCCTCAATGGTTCCTCAACGGTTCCTCAATCGTTCCTCAATCGTTCCCCAATCGTTCCTCAATCGTTCCTCAATCGTTCCTCAATCGTTCCTCAATCGTTCCTCAATCGTTCCTCAATCGTTCCTCAATCGTTCCTCAATCGTTCCTCAATCGTTCCTCAATCGTTCCTCAATCGTTCCTTAATCGTTCCTCAATGGTTCCTCAATCGTTCCTCAATGGTTCCTCAACGGTTCCTCAATCGTTCCTCAATCGTTCCTCAATCGTTCCTCAATCGTTCCTCAATCGTTCCTCAATGGTTCCTCAATCGTTCCTCAATGGTTCCTCAATGGTTCCTCAATCGTTCCTCAATCGTTCCTCAATCGTCCCTCAACCGTCCCTCAATCGTTCCTCAATCGTTCCTCAATCGTTCCTCAATCGTTCCTCAATCGTTCCTCAATCGTTCCTCAATCGTTCCTCAATCGTTCCTCAATCGTTCCTCAATCGTTCCTCAATCGTTCCTCAATCGTTCCTCAATGGTTCCTCAATGGTTCCTCAATCGTTCCTCAATCGTTCCTCAACCGTTCCTCAATCGTTCCTCAATCGTTCCTCAATCGTTCCTCAATCGTTCCTCAATCGTTCCTCAACGGTTCCTCAATCGTTCCTCAATGGTTCCTCAACGGTTCCTCAATCGTTCCTCAATCCTTCCTCAATCGTTCCTCAATCGTTCCTCAATCGTTCCTCAATCGTTCCTCAATCGTCCCTCAACCGTCCCTCAACCGTCCCTCAACCGCCCCTCAACCGTTCCTCAATCGTTCCTCATCGTTCCTCAATCGTTCCTCAATGGTTCCTCAACGGTTCCTCAATGGTTCCTCAATCGTTCCTCAATCGTTCCTCAATCGTTCCTCAATCGTTCCTCAATCGTTCCTCAATCGTTCCTCAATCGTTCCTCAACCGTCCCTCAACCGTCCCTCAACCGTCCCTCAACCGTCCCTCAACCGTCCCTCAACCGTCCCTCAACCGTCCCTCAACCGTCCCTCAACCGTCCCTCAACCGTCCCTCAACCGTCCCTCAACCGTTCCTCAATCGTTCCTCAATGGTTCCTCAATCGTTCCTCAATCGTTCCTCAATCGTTCCTCAATCGTTCCTCAATAGTTCCTTAATCGTTCCTTAATCGTTCCTCAATCGTCCCTCAATCGTCCCTCAACCGTCCCTCAACCGTCCCTCAACCGTCCCTCAACCGTCCCTCAACCGTCCTTCAACCGACCATCAACCGACCCTCAACCGTCCCTCAACCGTCCCTCAACCGTCCCTCAATCGTTCCTCAATCGTTCCTCAACCGTTCCTCAATCGTTCCTCAATCGTTCCTCAATCGTTCCTCAATCGTTCCTCAATCGTTCCTCAATCGTTCCTCAATCGTTTCTCAATCGTTCCTCAATCGTTCCTCAATCGTTCCTCAACCGTCCTTCAACCGTCGCTCAACCGTCCTTCAATTGTCCTTCAACCGACCCTCAACCGCCCCTCAATCGTTCCTCAATCGTTCCTCAATCGTCCCTCAACCGTCCTTCAACCGTCCCTCAACCGTCCCTCAACCGTCCCTCAACCGTCCCTCAACCGTTCCTCAATCGTTCCTCAATCGTTCCTCAATGGTTCCTCAATCGTTCCTCAATCGTTCCTCAATCGTTCCTCATTCGTTCCTCAATCGTTCCTCAATCGTTCCTCAATCGTTCCTCAATCGTTCCTCAATGGTTCCTCAACGGTTCCTCAATGGTTCCTCAATCGTTCCTCAATGGTTCCTCAACGGTTCCTCAATCGTTCCTCAATCCTTCCTCAATAGTTCCTCAATCGTTCCTCAATCGTTCCTCAATCGTTCCTCAATCGTTCCTCAATCGTTCCTCAACCGTCCCTCAACCGTCCCTCAACCGTCCCTCAACCGTCCCTCAACCGTCCCTCAACCGTCCTTCAACCGTTCCTCAATCGTTCCTCAATGGTTCCTCAATCGTTCCTCAATCGTTCCTCAATCGTTCCTCAATCGTTCCTCAATAGTTCCTTAATCGTTCCTTAATCGTTCCTTAATCGTTCCTCAATCGTTCCTCAATCGTCCCTCAACCGTCCCTCAACCGTCCCTCAACCGTCCCTCAACCGTCCTTCAACCGACCATCAACCGACCCTCAACCGTCCCTCAACCGTCCCTCAACCGTCCCTCAATCGTTCCTCAATCGTTCCTCAACCGTTCCTCAACCGTTCCTCAATCGTTCCTCAATCGTTCCTCAATCGTTCCTCAATCGTTCCTCAATCGTTCCTCAATCGTTCCTCAATCGTTCCTCAATCGTTCTTCAACCGTCCTTCAACCGTCGCTCAACCGTTCTTCAACCGTCCTTCAACCGACCCTCAACCGCCCCTCAATCGTTCCTCAATCGTTCCTCAATCGTCCCTCAACCGTCCTTCAACCGTCCCTCAACCGCCCCTCAATCGTTCCTCAATCGTTCCTCAATCGTTCCTCAATCGTTCCTCAATCGTTCCTCAATCGTTCCTCAATCGTTCCTCAATCGTTCCTCAATGGTTCCTCAACGGTTCCTCAATGGTTCCTCAATCGTTCCTCAATGGTTCCTCAATGGTTCCTCAATCGTTCCTCAATCGTTCCTCAATCGTTCCTCAATCGTTCCTCAATCGTTCCTCAATCGTTCCTCAATCGTCCCTCAACCGTCCCTCAACCGTCCCTCAACCGCCCCTCAACCGTTCCTCAATCGTTCCTCATCGTTCCTCAATCGTTCCTCAATGGTTCCTCAACGGTTCCTCAATGGTTCCTCAATCGTTCCTCAATGGTTCCTCAACGGTTCCTCAATCGTTCCTCAATCGTTCCTCAATCGTTCCTCAATCGTTCCTCAATCGTTCCTCAATCGTTCCTCAATGGTTCCTCAACGGTTCCTCAATGGTTCCTCAATCGTTCCTCAATGGTTCCTCAACGGTTCCTCAATCGTTCCTCAATCGTTCCTTAATCGCTCCTCAATCGTTCCCCAATCGTTCCTCAATCGTTCCTCAATCGTCCCTCAGCCGTCCCTCAACCGTCCCTCAACCGTCCCTCAACCGTCCCTCAACCGTCCTTCAACCGTCCTTCAACCGTCCCTCAATCGTCCTTCAACCGTCCTTCAACCGTCCCTCAACCGTCCCTCAACCGTCCCTCAACCGTCCCTCAACCGTCCCTCAACCGTCCCTCAACCGCCCCTCAACCGTTCCTCAATCGTTCCTCAATCGTTCCTCAATCGTTCCTCAATCGTTCCTCAATCGTTCCTCAATCGTTCCTCAATCGTTCCTCAATCGTTCCTCAATCGTTCCTCAATGGTTCCTCAACGGTTCCTCAATGGTTCCTCAATCGTTCCTCAATGGTTCCTCAAGGGTTCCTCAATCGTTCCTCAATCGTTCCTCAATCGTTCCGCAATCGTTCCTCAATCGTTCCTCAATCGTTCCTCAATCGTTCCTCAATCGTCCCTCAACCGTCCCTCAACCGTCCCTCAACCGTCCCTCAACCGTTCCTCAATCGTTCCTCAATCGTTCCTCAATCGTTCCTCAATCGTTCCTCAATCGTTCCTCAATCGTTCCTCAATCGTTCCTCAATCGTTCCTCAATCGTTCCTCAATGGTTCCTCAACCGTCCCTCAACCGTCCCTCAACCGTCCTTCAACCGTTCTTCAACCGTCCCTCAATCGTCCCTGAACCGTCGCTCAACCATCCCTCAACCGTCCCTCAACCATCCCTCAACCGTTCCTCAATCGTTCCTCAATCGTTCCTCAACCGTCCCTCAACCGTCCCTCAACCGTCCCTCAACCGTCCCTCAACCGTCCCTCAACCGTCCCTCAACCGTCCCTCAACCGTCCCTCAACCGTCCTTCAACCGTCCTTCAACCGTCCTTCAACCGTCCCTCAACCGTCCCTCAACCGTCCCTCAACCGTCCCTCAACCGTTCCTCAATCGTTCCTCAATGGTTCCTCAATCGTTCCTCAATCGTTCCTCAATCGTTCCTCAATCCTTCCTCAATCGTTCCTCAATAGTTCCTTAATCGTTCCTTAATCGTTCCTTAATCGTTCCTCAATCGTTCCTCAACCGTCCCTCAACCGTCCCTCAACCGTCCTTCAACCGACCCTCAACCGACCCTCAACCGTCCCTCAACCGTCCCTCAACCGTCCCTCAATCGTTCCTCAATCGTTCCTCAACCGTTCCTCAACCGTTCCTCAATCGTTCCTCAATCGTTCCTCAATCGTTCCTCAATCGTTCCTCAATCGTTCCTCAATCGTTCCTCAATCGTTCCTCAATCGTTCCTCAACCGTTCCTCAACCGTCCCTCAACCGTCCCTCAACCGTCCTTCAACCGTCCTTCAACCGTTCTGCAACCGACCCTCAACCGTCCCTCAACCGTCCCTCAACCGTCCTTCAACCGTCCTTCAACCGTCCTTCAACCGTCCCTCAACCGTCCCTCAACCGTCCCTCAACCGTCCCTCAACCGTTCCTCAATCGTTCCTCAATGGTTCCTCAATCGTTCCTCAATCGTTCCTCAATCGTTCCTCAATCCTTCCTCAATCGTTCCTCAATAGTTCCTTAATCGTTCCTTAATCGTTCCTTAATCGTTCCTCAATCGTTCCTCAACCGTCCCTCAACCGTCCCTCAACCGTCCTTCAACCGACCCTCAACCGACCCTCAACCGTCCCTCAACCGACCCTCAACCGTCCCTCAACCGTCCCTCAACCGTCCCTCAATCGTTCCTCAATCGTTCCTCAACCGTTCCTCAACCGTTCCTCAATCGTTCCTCAATCGTTCCTCAATCGTTCCTCAATCGTTCCTCAATCGTTCCTCAATGGTTCCTCAATCGTTCCTCAATCGTTCCTCAATCGTTCCTCAATCCTTCCTCAATCGTTCCTCAATAGTTCCTTAATCGTTCCTTAATCGTTCCTTAATCGTTCCTCAATCGTTCCTCAACCGTCCCTCAACCGTCCCTCAACCGTCCTTCAACCGACCCTCAACCGACCCTCAACCGTCCCTCAACCGTCCCTCAACCGTCCCTCAATCGTTCCTCAATCGTTCCTCAACCGTTCCTCAACCGTTCCTCAATCGTTCCTCAATCGTTCCTCAATCGTTCCTCAATCGTTCCTCAATCGTTCCTCAATCGTTCCTCAATCGTTCCTCAATCGTTCCTCAACCGTCCCTCAACCGTCCCTCAACCGTCCTGCAACCGTCCTTCAATCGTTCCTCAATCGTTCCTCAATCGTTCCTCAATCGTTCCTCAATCGTTCCTCAATCGTTCCTCAATCGTTCCTCAATCGTTCCTCAATCGTTCCTCAATCGTTCCTTAATCGTTCCTCAATCGTTCCTCAATCGTTCCTCAATCGTTCCTCAATCGTTCCTCAATCGTTCCTCAAGCGTCCCTCAACCGTCCCTTAACCGTCCCTTAACCGTCCCTCAACCGTCCCTTAACCGTCCCTCAACCGTCCCTCAACCGTCCCTCAACCGTCCCTCAACCGTTCTTCAACCGTCCCTCAACCGTTCTTCAACCGTTCTTCAACCGTTCTTCAACCGTCCCTCAACCGGCCCTCAACCGCCCCTCAACCGTCCCTCAACCGTCCCTCAACCGTTCCTCAATCGTTCCTCAATCGTTCCTCAATCGTTCCTCAATCGTTCCTCAATCGCTCCTCAATCGTTCCTCAATCGTTCCTCAATCGTTCCTCAACCGTCCCTCAACCGTCCCTCAACCGTCCCTCAAACGTCCCTCAACCGTTCTTCAACCGTTCTTCAACCGTCACTCAACCGTCCCTCAACCGTCCCTCAACCGTCCCTCAACCGTCCCTCAACCGTCCCTCAACCGTCCCTCAACCGTCCTTCAACCGTCCTTCAACCGCCCCTCAACCGTCCTTCAACCGACCCTCAACCGTCCCTCAACCGTCCCTCAACCGCCCCTCAATCGTTCCTCAATCGTTCCTCAATCGTTCCTCAATCGTTCCTCAATCGTTCCTCAATCGTTCCTCAACCGTCCCTCAACCGTCCCTCAACCGTCCTTCAACCGTCCTTCAACCGTCCCTCAACCGACCCTCAACCGTACCTCAACCGCCCCTCAATCGTTCCTCAATCGTTCCTTAATCGCTCCTTAATCGCTCCTCAATCGCTCCTCAATCGTTCCTCAATCGTTCCTCAATCGTTCCTCAATCGTTCCTCAATCGTTCCTCAACCGTCCCTCAACCGTCCCTCAACCGTCCTTCAACCGTCCTTCAACCGTCCCTCAACCGTCCCTCAACCGTCCCTCAACCGTCCCTCAATCGTTCCTCAATCGTTCCTCAACCGTTCCTCAACCGTTCCTCAATCGTTCCTCAATCGTTCCTCAATCGTTCCTCAATCGTTCCTCAATCGTTCCTCAATCGTTCCTCAATCGTTCCTCAACCGTCCTTCAACCGTCGCTCAACCGTTCTTCAACCGTCCTTCAACCGACCCTCAACCGCCCCTCAATCGTTCCTCAATCGTTCCTCAATCGTCCCTCAACCGTCCTTCAACCGTCCCTCAACCGCCCCTCAATCGTTCCTCAATCGTTCCTCAATCGTTCCTCAATCGTTCCTCAATCGTTCCTCAATCGTTCCTCAATCGTTCCTCAATCGTTCCTCAATCGTTCCTCAATCGTTCCTCAATGGTTCCTCAACGGTTCCTCAATGGTTCCTCAATCGTTCCTCAATGGTTCCTCAATGGTTCCTCAATCGTTCCTCAATGGTTCCTCAATCGTTCCTCAATCGTTCCTCAATCGTTCCTCAATCGTTCCTCAATCGTTCCTCAATCGTCCCTCAACCGTCCCTCAACCGTCCCTCAACCGCCCCTCAACCGTTCCTCAATCGTTCCTCATCGTTCCTCAATCGTTCCTCAATGGTTCCTCAACGGTTCATCAATGGTTCCTCAATCGTTCCTCAATGGTTCCTCAACGGTTCCTCAATCGTTCCTCAATCGTTCCTCAATCGTTCCTCAATCGTTCCTCAATCGTTCCTCAATGGTTCCTCAACGGTTCCTCAATGGTTCCTCAATCGTTCCTCAATGGTTCCTCAACGGTTCCTCAATCGTTCCTCAATCGTTCCTTAATCGCTCCTCAATCGTTCCCCAATCGTTCCTCAATCGTTCCTCAATCGTCCCTCAGCCGTCCCTCAACCGTCCCTCAACCGTCCCTCAACCGTCCCTCAACCGTCCTTCAACCGTCCTTCAACCGTCCCTCAATCGTCCTTCAACCGTCCTTCAACCGTCCCTCAACCGTCCCTCAACCGTCCCTCAACCGTCCCTCAACCGTCCCTCAACCGTCCCTCAACCGCCCCTCAACCGTTCCTCAATCGTTCCTCAATCGTTCCTCAATCGTTCCTCAATCGTTCCTCAATCGTTCCTCAATCGTTCCTCAATCGTTTCTCAATCGTTCCTCAATCGTTCCTCAATGGTTCCTCAACGGTTCCTCAATGGTTCCTCAATCGTTCCTCAATGGTTCCTCAACGGTTCCTCAATCGTTCCTCAATCGTTCCTCAATCGTTCCGCAATCGTTCCTCAATCGTTCCTCAATCGTTCCTCAATCGTTCCTCAATCGTCCCTCAACCGTCCCTCAACCGTCCCTCAACCGTCCCTCAACCGTTCCTCAATCGTTCCTCAATCGTTCCTCAATCGTTCCTCAATCGTTCCTCAATCGTTCCTCAATCGTTCCTCAATCGTTCCTCAATCGTTCCTCAATCGTTCCTCAATCGTTCCTCAATCGTTCCTCAATGGTTCCTCAACCGTCCCTCAACCGTCCCTCAACCGTCCTTCAACCGTTCTTCAACCGTCCCTCAATCGTCCCTGAACCGTCCCTCAACCATCCCTCAACCGTCCCTCAACCATCCCTCAACCGTTCCTCAATCGTTCCTCAATCGTTCCTCAACCGTCCCTCAACCGTCCCTCAACCGTCCCTCAACCGTCCCTCAACCGTCCCTCAACCGCCCCTCAACCGTCCCTCAACCGTCCTTCAACCGTCCTTCAACCGTCCTTCAACCGTCCCTCAACCGTCCCTCAACCGTCCCTCAACCGTCCCTCAACCGTTCCTCAATCGTTCCTCAATGGTTCCTCAATCGTTCCTCAATCGTTCCTCAATCGTTCCTCAATAGTTCCTTAATCGTTCCTTAATCGTTCCTCAATCGTTCCTCAACCGTCCCTCAACCGTCCCTCAACAGTCCTTCAACCGACCCTCAACCGACCCTCAACCGTCCCTCAACCGTCCCTCAACCGTCCCTCAATCGTTCCTCAATCGTTCCTCAACCGTTCCTCAACCGTTCCTCAATCGTTCCTCAATCGTTCCTCAATCGTTCCTCAATCGTTCCTCAATCGTTCCTCAATCGTTCCTCAATCGTTCCTCAATCGTTCCTCAACCGTCCCTCAACCGTCCCTCAACCGTCCTTCAACCGTCCTTCAACCGTTCTCCAACCGACCCTCAACCGTCCCTCAACCGCCCCTCAATCGTTCCTCAATCGTTCCTCAATGGTTCCTCAACGGTTCCTCAATGGTTCCTCAATCGTTCCTCAATGGTTCCTCAACGGTTCCTCAATCGTTCCTCAATCGTTCCTTAATCGCTCCTCAATCGTTCCCCAATCGTTCCTCAATCGTTCCTCAATCGTCCCTCAGCCGTCCCTCAACCGTCCCTCAACCGTCCCTCAACCGTCCCTCAACCGTCCTTCAACCGTCCTTCAACCGTCCCTCAATCGTCCTTCAACCGTCCTTCAACCGTCCCTCAACCGTCCCTCAACCGTCCCTCAACCGTCCCTCAACCGTCCCTCAACCGTCCCTCAACCGCCCCTCAACCGTTCCTCAATCGTTCCTCAATCGTTCCTCAATCGTTCCTCAATCGTTCCTCAATCGTTCCTCAATCGTTCCTCAATCGTTCCTCAATCGTTTCTCAATCGTTCCTCAATCGTTCCTCAATGGTTCCTCAACGGTTCCTCAATGGTTCCTCAATCGTTCCTCAATGGTTCCTCAACGGTTCCTCAATCGTTCCTCAATCGTTCCTCAATCGTTCCGCAATCGTTCCTCAATCGTTCCTCAATCGTTCCTCAATCGTTCCTCAATCGTCCCTCAACCGTCCCTCAACCGTCCCTCAACCGTCCCTCAACCGTTCCTCAATCGTTCCTCAATCGTTCCTCAATCGTTCCTCAATCGTTCCTCAATCGTTCCTCAATCGTTCCTCAATCGTTCCTCAATCGTTCCTCAATCGTTCCTCAATCGTTCCTCAATGGTTCCTCAACCGTCCCTCAACCGTCCCTCAACCGTCCTTCAACCGTTCTTCAACCGTCCCTCAATCGTCCCTGAACCGTCCCTCAACCATCCCTCAACCGTCCCTCAACCATCCCTCAACCGTTCCTCAATCGTTCCTCAATCGTTCCTCAACCGTCCCTCAACCGTCCCTCAACCGTCCCTCAACCGTCCCTCAACCGTCCCTCAACCGTCCCTCAACCGTCCCTCAACCGTCCCTCAACCGTCCCTCAACCGCCCCTCAACCGTCCCTCAACCGTCCTTCAACCGTCCTTCAACCGTCCTTCAACCGTCCCTCAACCGTCCCTCAACCGTCCCTCAACCGTCCCTCAACCGTTCCTCAATCGTTCCTCAATGGTTCCTCAATCGTTCCTCAATCGTTCCTCAATCGTTCCTCAATAGTTCCTTAATCGTTCCTTAATCGTTCCTTAATCGTTCCTCAATCGTTCCTCAACCGTCCCTCAACCGTCCCTCAACAGTCCTTCAACCGACCCTCAACCGACCCTCAACCGTCCCTCAACCGTCCCTCAACCGTCCCTCAATCGTTCCTCAATCGTTCCTCAACCGTTCCTCAACCGTTCCTCAATCGTTCCTCAATCGTTCCTCAATCGTTCCTCAATCGTTCCTCAATCGTTCCTCAATCGTTCCTCAATCGTTCCTCAATCGTTCCTCAATCGTTCCTCAACCGTCCCTCAACCGTCCCTCAACCGTCCTTCAACCGTCCTTCAACCGTTCTCCAACCGACCCTCAACCGTCCCTCAACCGCCCCTCAATCGTTCCTCAATCGTTCCTCAATCGTTCCTCAATCGTTCCTCAATCGTTCCTCAATCGTTCCTCAATCGTTCCTTAATCGTTCCTCAATCGTTCCTCAATCGTTCCTCAATCGTTCCTCAATCGTTCCTCAATCGTTCCTCAAGCGTCCCTCAACCGTCCCTCAACCGTCCCTTAACCGTCCCTCAACCGTCCCTTAACCGTCCCTCAACCGTCCCTCAACCGTCCCTCAACCGTCCCTCAACCGTTCTTCAACCGTTCTTCAACCGTTCTTCAACCGTCCCCTCAACCGGCCCTCAACCGCCCCTCAACCGTCCCTCAACCGTCCCTCAACCGTTCCTCAATCGTTCCTCAATCGTTCCTCAATCGTTCCTCAATCGTTCCTCAATCGCTCCTCAATCGTTCCTCAATCGTTCCTCAATCGTTCCTCAACCGTCCCTCAACCGTCCCTCAACCGTCCCTCAAACGTCCCTCAACCGTTCTTCAACCGTTCTTCAACCGTCACTCAACCGTCCCTCAACCGTCCCTCAACCGTCCCTCAACCGTCCCTCAACCGTCCCTCAACCGTCCCTCAACCGTCCTTCAACCGTCCTTCAACCGCCCCTCAACCGTCCTTCAACCGACCCTCAACCGTCCCTCAACCGTCCCTCAACCGCCCCTCAATCGTTCCTCAATCGTTCCTCAATCGTTCCTCAATCGTTCCTCAACCGTCCCTCAACCGTCCCTCAACCGTCCCTCAACCGTCCTTCAACCGTCCTTCAACCGTCCCTCAACCGACCCTCAACCGTACCTCAACCGCCCCTCAATCGTTCCTCAATCGTTCCTCAATCGTTCCTCAATAGTTCCTCAATCGTTCCTTAATCGCTCCTTAATCGCTCCTCAATCGCTCCTCAATCGTTCCTCAATCGTTCCTCAATCGTTCCTCAACCGTCCCTCAACCGTCCCTCAACCGTTCTTCAACCGTTCTTCAACCGTTCTTCAACCGTCCCTCAACCGTCCTTCAACCGTCCTTCAACCGTCCCTCGACCGTCCCTCAACCGTCCCTCAACCGGCCCTCAATCGTTCCTCAATCGTTCCTCAATCGTTCCTCAACCGTCCCTCAACCGTCCCTCAACCGTCCCTCAAACGTCCTTCAACCGTCCTTCAACCGTCCTTCAACCGTCCTTCAACCGTCCTTCAACAGTCCTTCAACCGTCCCTCAACCGTCCTTCAACCGACCCTCAACCGTCCCTCAACCGTCCCTCAACCGCCCCTCAATCGTTTCTCAATCGTTCCTCAATCGTTCCTCAACCGTCCCTCAACCGTTCCTCAATCGTTCCTCAATCATTCCTCAATGGTTCCTCAATGGTTCCTCAATGGTTCCTCAATCGTTCCTCAATCGTTCCTCAATCGTTCCTCAATCGTTCCTCAATCGTTCCTCAATCGTTCCTCAATCGTTCCTCAATCGTTCCTCAATCGTTCCTCAATCGTTCCTCAATCGTTCCTCAATCGTTCCTCAATCGTTCCTCAATCGTTCCTCAATCGTTCCTCAATCGTTCCTCAATC